>CM066330.1:13179121-13539121 GCA_033807585.1 Hydrophis major
CAATGAATTTGGGCAGGGCTAAACTTTTTTCCTGTTTGAGAGGTTTGCGGGGGAGTTGCACAAAGACAACTGATGATGTTAGGGGATTAATTTGTAAAAACAGTAAGAAAGAAAAAAACAAAAAGCCCCAAATTGATATTTTGCTATTGCATTTTGGTTTACTAGTCCTTGCAGGCTAGAAAACATGGAATAGAGAGGTGGTTTTGACATGTGGGCTTTGCTTTGCCTTCGGTCTGATCTAAGTATGGCATATAAAATCATACATTGTAATGTCCTACTTGTCAATGAATACTTCAGTTTCAACCATAACAATACAAGAGCAAACAATAGATACAAACTCAAGGTAAACCTCACCAAATTTGATTGCAGAAATACGACTTCACCAACAGAGAGGTCAATGTCTAGAATATTTCTACCCGACTCTGTGGTTTCTTCCCCAAACCCCAAAAACTTTCACCTTAGACTGTCTACTATTGACCTCACCCCTTTCCTAAGAGGTCTGTAGGGGTTGTGTATAAGTGCACCAATGTGCCTACCATCCCTTCCTATTGTTTCTTTTATTTTTTTATTTTTCTTATATGTATCCATGTATTCATAATTATGTTTTTACTTATACCTATTATCTTGTAAGCAATTGACAAAAATAAATAAATAATAAATAAATAAAAACTAAGCTATCTCGACCTGCTATTTGCAGTTGTGATATCACAATGCACTACATAGCATAAGATAGTACTTCGTTCTACTCACAAACAGAGTTCTCCTATCACCAAGTCTTTGAGGTAGATAGACCAGATGAAGAAACCGACTCCCCAAGAAGATTGGGGATAATGTTTGATTTTAAAGATTAAGTCTGATGGATGGAGGACATGTGAAGATATAAAGGACTTGCTGGAAATCTAGTCATCCTATCTCCATGGCTGTTTACATATCAGAACTCCTTCCTGTTAGAGTTATTGGTAACGTGTGCCTGGCCTAATCTAGAGTATTTGTGGCACAAATGCAGTATTGCAGGGCAATTCTGCCCACTGCCAGGAGTTCGATCCTGACAGAGCTCAGGGTTGACTCAGCCTTCTGTCCTTCTCAGGTCAGTAAAATGAGGACCCAGATTATTGGGGGAGGGGGGGCATTTATTATTGCTATTGATACTAGGAGCAGCAAAAGAACAGACTTTGCAGTAGGAAACTACTCCAATCATTACTATAATTCAGGTAGTTTCCCTTCCAGGTTGGCACAGCTTCTAGACATTTTTGGAAAAAGAAAAAAAAAAAGTTAAGAATGTAGATTGGGGAATGACGGTTTCAAAGAATTGGCCTCATCAGTTTATAAGTTTAAATCTTCCTTCCCCAGCCTGGAACCCTCAAACTATTTACAAATAAGACTTCTTAGAACAGTGTTTCTCAGCAACTTTAAGATGTGTGGACTTTAGCTCCCAGAATTCCCCAGCCAGGCATGTTTCGTATTTTTCAGTCATGTAATAAAATGGCTGCCGATGGAGCAGTCTGATTGTAACAAATAAACCTTATCACCACAGGGCATTTTGAAGGCCAGAGCTTTTGAGGCAGAGTGCTTATTATTACAAATTTTGGAACCTATTTGTCTATTCTCCGTTGTATTTTTAGACAATTTCATTACGTTTTGTATTTAAAAACAGTCTGAGTTAGGGAGCTGTGCTGGAGTATACAATTTCTTATTGAAGCAACTATCTGTTCCTTCTTGTGCCCTGGAATGCTGTGAAGATATAAAAAATATGACTGGCTTTAACTTTTTGATGTACAGAGGGAAAGAGTTTTAATGAAATCGATCAAATCAAGCAATTAAGCTGCAAGTCTTTGTAAGCATACAGAATAAAAGGGATAGACAGAAGGGAATATATAGGAAAGCATCAAATAAGGGAGCTAGGAAGCGTCTGTTTATATTCTTCTGATTGTCCCAAAGCCAGCTTATGGCAAAGCCAGCAGACTCTAGAAAAGATGCATAATTGGAACTTAGGCTAATTAATAATACTAATTAACAATGCTCCCCTGGGCATCCACAAGTGGGGTGCAAATGACATCACACATAGCTCAAAGTCATCATGCAAATGAAGTAAGTGTGCAATCTTGTGCCCTTTGTGTCATGATATCACTATACATCTTATTGAAGAAATATTCATCTGGTTCAGTTCCAAGGTGGGGAGAAAGACACTGGAAACATGGAGGCTGATTGGAAAGATGAAGCAGAACCAGAGGTGGTATTCAGCAGGTTCTGACCAGTTCTGGAGAACTGGTGGTGGAAATTTTGAATAATTCAGAGAACCGGCAAATCCCACCTCTGACTGTTTCCACCCCCATCTATTCTCGGCCCGCCCGAGTCGCAGCTGATTGACTGGGTCTTCTTTGGTTGCCCTGCACAGGAGAACGGAGCTGGAA
The DNA here is from genome assembly GCA_033807585.1 of Hydrophis major. Classification (NCBI taxonomy): domain Eukaryota; kingdom Metazoa; phylum Chordata; class Lepidosauria; order Squamata; family Elapidae; genus Hydrophis; species Hydrophis major. The sequence goes on from CM066330.1 coordinate 13,181,533, forward strand.
AGCAGGTTAGTGGAGTGAGGAGGGAATGGGGGATTTTGCAGTAACCTGCCACGCCCACCAAGCCACACCCACAGAACTGGTAGTAAAATTTTTTAAATCTTACCACTGGACCGCATGGGTTTGAAGTCCTGAGTAGCTGACTACATGGATCTGAGAGTGAGGGATTTTTATACCTTTCCATGACCTTTCTTGCCTCTGTTGTTAAGGGAATCGCTGCCGTTGTTATGTTAGTAACATGATTGTTATGAACTAATAAAGGCGTTTAATAAAGTTTTAACAACCTTAAGAAAAAGCAGGGTTCTAATCCTGCACTTCTGATTGGCCGATAATAGCGATATCGGATTGGTTCTTTCTGGGAAATCTGATTGGCTGTTGACGGGCCAACTCTCATTGGTTCAAGGGTTTAACACTTCCATGTTTCTCATTGGCTAATAGGTCAGCAGCCTACCCTATAAAAGGGCTGCTGCTGCCCTAGGGTTTTGGCTCTGTTCAATATGCTTAATAAAGAGTTGAAGTTCACTGTTCACTGCCTCGTCTCCGTTCCTTGCACCCATGCGCAGAACTTAATACTGGCGACGAGGATGGATGTGGAGACATCAGAGCTGACTGAACACTACAGAGCACCAAACAGAGCACATGGCTGAAGCGCATCGACAACGGAAACCATGTCCGGTGGCGCCATATCACCCGCTCCATTGACCCGGCACAAGAAGACTGGGACTCGTACATAGACCGGTTCCAGATGTTTCTGGAGACCAACAACTTGAAGGACACCACTATGGGGAAAAAGCGAGCAGTGTTCCTGACCCATTGCGGGCCTGCTGTCTTTAAGATGCCAAGGAACTAGCGAAACCGGCTGAGGTGAAATCCATGGACTGGGACATCCTTGCGCCCCTTCTACGGGCCCACTATGCACCCCGCCATACCAATGCTTGTCTGAAGACATGAGTTTTATCAGAGGGACCAACGGAAAGGAGAGAGCGTCACAGATTTCATCGCAGACCTCTGGAGCCTGGGAAGCCTCTGTGGGTTCGCAGACCTCGAAGAAGCTCTGAGAGACCGAATAGTTCTGGGATTAGATGACCACTTGGCACAGAGCAAGATCATGGCCAAAGGGGACATCGATCTTGCAGATGTCATCAAAGACACTACTGCAGCAGAAGCAACCAGGAAGTCGGCTGCCCGAATGCGCCGCACCAACACACCACTCCATCAACTCACCAGTGATACCTCACCTCGCCTAGAGAGGCACACAATAGCGACCACCCACGAGGACCCTCGAATTGCCATCAGAAAGTGATGAGGAAGAGGTCAACCGGCTCCGGTCTGAACGTGACCAACGTAACCAGCGGAATCGAAGACTACCACACCAATGCACGGGTTGTGGGGCAAAACACCTGTGATCAGACTGCAAATTCCTCGACGTGCTCTGCCATTCCTGTGGGAAAAGAGGCCAAATCGGGAAGGTCTGTAGAAGCAAGCAAGGATCCAGCCCAATTCAGAGAGAAAACAACCACCGCCAGACCACAGGGAATCGTCCTGTGAGTCGGGAACACTTGAACCACCAATGGAACAACCACTCCTACAGAAATAAAACACTGGCCATTTCAACGAGATTGAAGAGGCACACCAAACCATTACAATCGGTCACGCTTCATCGTTAGATGCAAAGAAGATCCGAGTGAGGGTTGCCATCGAAAACCAACCTTGCATGATGGAAGTCGACTCAGGATCGTCCCTCTCGATGGTTTCCTAGAAGACTCTTAAACAATTAATCCCTGCCGTCCAGCGTCAAGACCTCAGAGCCCAAAGAATCATACTCAAAGATTATCATGGGAACTGAATTCTGGTTGTTGGATCCAGCCAAGTCCAAGTATCATTCAAAAATCGTACTGCATCATTACCACTGACCATCGTCGACCGCGACCAGCCTAGTTTTTTAGGCCTTCAATGGTTTGCCCCACTCGGGATCGAGGTAGCCGGCATTCACCAAACCAGAAGCGATGACTGGGAGGAGGCCCTCGTCCAGGAATTCCAGGACGTCTTTGCAGACAAACTAGGTGAGTACAAGGGGACCCCGATATCATTTAACCTTAACCCTGAAGTAGCCCCCATCCGCCTTAAGCCTCGTCGGGTACCTTTTGCCCTAAAACCAAAGATCGATGAGCAGCTCGATAAATTAATAGCCCAGGGTGTTTTAGAACCAACTGACCACGCCCGTTGGGAAACCCCAATCATAACACCCATCAAAACGGATGGATCGTTAAAGATTTGTGGGGACTACCGGGCCATCCTTAATCACGCCCTTCAACAGAACACTTACCCGGTGCCGGTGGTGCAACACCTTCTCCATTCCCTGGGGGGTGAAAAAGTCTTCGCTAAATTGGATTTAGCACAGGCATACCAACAACTGCCTGTAGATAAAAAAACTGCGGAAACACAGACGATCGTTACGCACCGAGGTGCCTTTAAATGCAACCGACTCCAATTCGGAGTGAGCGTAGACCCAGGGATTTTTCAAAGTCTGATGGAGAGACTCTTGCAAGGGATCAAGGGGGTCGTGCCATACTTTGATGACATTTGAATTGCGGCCCCGAATAGAGAAGTACTAGAAAGGCATCTTAAAATGGTCCTCCAGAAATTTAAAGACTCTGGCCTAAAGGTTAAAAAAATAAATGTCAACTGTGTACAGATAAAGTAGAGTTCCTGGGGTACCTAATCGATAAGCAAGGCATTCACCCCACTTATAGCAAACTAAAAGCGATCAAAAACACCCCAAGACCCAGGAATAGGACAGACCTCCAAGCTTTCCTGGGGCTCATGAACTTTTACAACATCTTCTTGCCCCAGAAAGCGACCGTAGCTGAGCCCCTATATAGACTCCTCAACAAAAAAACCAACCTGGGTCTGGGGACACCGAGAGGAGCACGCATTCCGACAAGTGAAAAACTTACTAACCTCCGATGCTGTTTTAATGCAGTATAATGAGACTTTGCCTTTAACAATTACATGTGACGCATCACCGTTTGGAGTAGGAGCCATTTTGAGTCATGTGTTACCAAATGGTAGTGAGGCCCCTATTGCCTATTTTTCAAGAACCTTATCGAGGGCTGAACGTAACTATAGCCTAATTGACAAAGAGGCTCTTGCTGTTGTATCTGCTGTGAAACGGTTTCATGAATATGTGTATGGATGAGTTTTTACTATTATTACTGATCACAAACCTTTGCTAGGGATTATAGTGGGAGATAAGCCAACCCCCTATATATTGTCACCTAGAATGACTCGCTGGTCGGAGTTCTTAGCTGCGTACAACTATAAATTACAACACCGTCCGGGGAAAGCCATTCCCCACGCTGATGCATTGAGCCGTGCCCCACTTCCGGAAATCATCGACAAACCAGCTCCAACCCTTACGACACTCCAGATTGAAACACTACATTCATCACCGCTAACAGCCAGAGACATCGCTATCGAAACGAAATGAGACCCTATCCTGGTGCTAGTTCTCAGCTGGGTCGAATGAGGATGGCCAGTAGAACAAACCCCTGATGACTTCACCCCTTTCAGAAACCGGCAAACAGAACTTTTCTTGCAAAAAGACTGCATCCTATGGGGAGACAGAGTCGTTGTCCCAGAGCGGTTACAATGAGCAGTATTGAAAACATTGCATGATGGTCACCCCCGGCATCGTGCGTATGAAAGCGCTTGCACGAAGCTACGCGTGGTGGCTGGGTATCGACAAGCAGATTGAAGCCTGGGTAAAGACTTGTCTAAAGTGCCAAGAAGTCAGCAGTGCCCCACCTAGAGCAACTCCAACAGAGTGGGAAAGCCCCGGGGGCCGTGGTCCCGCATCCACATTGACTTTGCGGGACCTACTAAGGGACATACGTTCCTCCTAACAGTGGATGCCTATTACAACTGGCTCGAGATCCACAAGATTAAGACTACTACAACCGATTCCATCATCCGCAAATTGAATAGGCTATTCACAATGCATGGGCTGCCAGACATTCTGGTCTCTGACAACGGACCCCAGTTCCCCACCCTGGCGCTTGAACAATACTTAGCGGACCGGGGTATCCGCCATGCGCTAACCTCGCCGGCACACCCTGCGGCCAATGGCAGGGCTGAGCGCATAGTCCAATTTGTTAAAAAAACTCTCCACAAAATGGACTATGGGGACATTGACGACAAACTAAACAGAATACTCCTACTCCAACACATCACCCCGCACAGCATCACCAACAAGACTCCAGCTGAACTGTTGATGGGACGCAAGCTCCATTCCTACCTCGACCGGCTCCATCCATCCTATGCGCCAGAGAAATCCTGTGGATCTAGCGGAAAATGCCGCGAGTTCATGGTAGGCGACTTAGTCTTCGCTAAAAACCTTTCCGGTGAACCATTATGGGTCGAAGCAACCATAACCCAAACTATCGGGCCCAGATTGCAAACATTGGACAGAAAAATATGGAAACACCATATAGATCAGCTTCGCTCTAGGCTACAACCCAGTTCCTGCGATTCCTGTGACTCTCAAACTGAGGGGGGAGGGGATGTCGAAGAAACCGAATTCGAGATGGTGGAAAGCGGAATCGAAGGAAGTCAGCAGCTGGGCGCAATACATGAAGAAGAATCAGGGAGAGGGATGGCCTCGCCACAGAGGAATACCTCAATGGAGGCAAGCCCGCAGAGATCGGAGGACAACAACGACAGAATTAGCGGCACCGAGTCGTCCAGTAAGGATGCAGAACCGCCTATACCAGATAAATCAAAAAACGTCCCGCCGAAACTACAGACAGGAACCGGTGGGACAGCGCAAATCTAATAGTCAGTTAAAACAACCTACATATCTTAGGGATTATGTCACCGCACCCCTCAAACAGAACCAGGGGGGAAGGGGTATTATGAACTAATAAAGGCGTTTAATAAAGTTTTAACAACCTTAAGAAAAAGCAGGGTTCTAATCCAGCACTTCTGATTGGCCGATAATAGCGATATCGGATTGGTCCTTTCTGGGAAATCTGATTGGCTGTTGACGGGCCAACTCTCATTGGTTCAAGGGTTTAACACTTCCATGTTTCTCATTGGCTAATAGGTCAGCAGCCTACCCTATAAAAGGGCTGCTGCTGCCCTAGGGTTTTGGCTCTGTTCAGTATGATTAATAAAGAGTTGAAGTTCACTGTTCACTGCCTCGTTTCCGTTCCTTGCACCCATGCGCAGAACTTAACAATGATCGTGAAGTGAATCTGGCTTCCCCATTGCTGGTCAGAAGGTCACAAAAGAGGATCATATGAGCTTGGGACACAGCAACAGTTATAAATGTGAATCAAGCATGTGAATTTGGATCACATGATCATGGGAATGCCGTGATAACTTTGAATGGTCACAAACGAATTGTGGTAAGTTGAGGACTACTTATGGTCCCTTTTACCATCCACTGATTATGTCTTACAAATCCCCTTTCTTTTATCACATTTAGCCGACAGCATGGAAATGCATATTTATTGAGTAGAGAGGTTACTTTGCTCATCCTGTTCTCCCTCCCTCCCTCCCTCTCTCTCTCCCTCCCTCCCTTTCTCTCTTCCTTTCTCCCTCCCTTTCTTTTCTTCTCTCCCTCTCTTTTCCTCTTTCCCTCCCTCTCCTTCTGTCTCCCCTTCCTCTCCCTCCCTCCCCTTTCCTCCCTCTCTCCTCCCCTCCATCTCTCTCCTTCTCTCCCTCCCTCCCTTTCCCTCTCCTTCTCTCTCCCTTCCCCATCTTTCCCCCTCCCTCTCATATTTACTTTTCCCTTATTTTGAACCACAGACTTGGCTCCATGCCACCAGTGCCAACAGAGGTGTTCTGTTTTGCAAAAGTCTTCTAATCAGCTGGTTCTCCTGCCAGCAGCCTCTGAGTTCCAGGACATGCCAATTTTCTTTCAATGCCCTTTCCTGCAGCTTATCCCCTGCGTCCAAAGGCTATTCTGACAGCACCATCTACACTTGGAGTGGCAAAACAACAACAGTAACAATGCAACAACTGGAGCCTCTTCTCCTCTGCTGTTAGAAACTACAGAAAGGAATCCAAATACTTGTGAATCAATGGAGAACAAAAATAAAAATCACCTCTTCTTCCAAAGTTAAAGCAAAGAAATGGATGCCTATAAGATATTATTTGTGTTTGGATTATACCACTGAAGACTCAAGGAATCATTTTATCATCTACTTATAGGCCTGTATAAAACGTGTGCTGTAATTATGCATGTCGACGTAGCTGGAGAGAGTTCAGAATATCCCAAGGAAGGAAGCTTCTGAACATGCAGCCAAAGACTTGAAGAGTCAGCTGTAAACGATCGCCATGAATTCTCTGTTGTAAAATAAACCTTTGCTTCTTTGTTTGGTTGTTTCTTTCTTTTTGTTTTTGTTTTTTCTTTTCTTGCTGCAGCATGTTTTATAGCGCAATAAAAAAGAAGGAAGTCAATAGCTATCTCTAATATAACCGTAACTGAAAGGATATTTTACTGATTCAATATTGCTTGAAGGGCAGTGCAATGCAGAGATTTGACCTTAACCAAAGCATTGGTCACCAAGTTGGAAGTGAAGGGAGGAAACGATTTTGCAAATGAAGGCCACTTCAAATTGCTGCGAAGAACTGAAGAGAGTTAAGGATAGCTAGCTGGGGACTTGCAAGGGCTGATACGCTAAGTGGATCCACATCTGTTAGGAGCTGTGTTTGTTTGCAGCCAGGTCATTTCTCTGAAATTTTAGATTGCAACACACTCAGCAGATATCTGAGATCAGATGCTATTCAGCCCTAAAAGGCAGCATTATCTACTTCTAAACCAATCGATGGCTGTTTATGCAATCAGGTTAGTAAGTCTATTCCAATCAGTCTGACGGCAAATATTTCCTGGTCCAACTTACTGATTCTGAGAATTAAAGCCAGACCTTGGCAATATAAAGTCCACATTTCATCAGTGGTGGTATTTAATTTTTTTTTTACTACCAGTTCTGTGGGCGTGGTTTTGTAGCCGTGGCATGGCTTGGTGGGCATGGCAAGGGGAGGATACTGTAAAATCTCCATTCCCTCCCCACCCCACTAACCTGCTTTCCAGCTCTGTTCTCCACTAACCTGCTTTCCAGCTCTGTTCTCCTGTGCAGAGCAATAAAAGAAGATCCAGCTGATCAGCTGGAACTTGGGAAGCAGAGAACAAGATGGGGGCAGGGCCAGTCAGAGGTGGCATTTGCCAGTTCTCCAAACTACTCAAAATTTCCACTACCGGTTCTCCAGAACTGGTCAGAACCTGCAGAATGCCACATCTACATTCCATCTTTTCTACCTTCAGGTCAAATATCAAAAGGGAATGTTGTGAAAGTCAGGTCAAAAAATGAATATGTGCTTGCATGTGTTGAACATTATTTATAGGCCATCCCAATCTGGATAATTCCAGATGGACTAGATAGGCAAACCAAAGCAATAATGAATATCTCAAAACCTTTAAATCAATAACCAAACAATAACCAATTAAGCCAATACACTGAAAGTCCAGGAGAAGGGTAGCATTATTATTTGTAAATATAACTATAGTGATGCAAATAGTTGTTTTAGCTTGGCCAGATTTTGGTCTATAGGGGAGGAACAATAAATGAAACTGCTTAGAAGAAACTTGGTATGTTTCTTGGTTTCTTGGTTTCTGGAACTTAATAGCAGTTACAATTATAAATCAGAGTGTCAACATAGTGATATCTCACCCCAGACTGATAGATGACCTCTCCTCGTGCTACTTATTATAGGGACATGGTGGCTCAGTGGCTAAGATGCTGAGCTTGTTGATCAGAAAGGTCGGCATTTCAACGGTTCGAATCCCTAGCGCCGTGTAACAGAGTGAGCTTCCGTTACTTGGCCCAGCTTCTGCCAACTTAGTTTGAAAGCATGTAAAATGCAAGTAGAAAAATAGGGACCATTCTGATGGGAAGATAACAGCATTCCATGTGCCTTTGGTGTTTAGCTGCTGAGAGATCCAAAATAACTACAAAATCTAAATCCTACAAAATAACCAATGCTTCTTTCTCTAGGGCCTGATTCCTAACTAAAAATGGTACAGATAATCTATTTCTCTAGCATTCTTTACAATTAGCATAGAGCTTGTGTCAGAAGCATCGAGGCACTTCTGAGTTGAAAGAATTAGCCAATGACATTACTGTTGCCTGGGGATACCCAGCTTTCATGTCCCCAGCAAGAGCTGGACTGAAGGGCAGGAGCTCAACCCCACCCCATGGCAGCACTCAGGTCTCAAACGTTGGCTTGCTGCTTATCAACCCAACATCCTAACCACATTGAGCCACCATTCTCTTCTCTATAGTTGAATTTCCATCTTCCCGGGAACCTTCTCTAAAACAGGAAACAGATTAGAAGCCATAAGATTGTGAGTTCTAGTCCCACCTTAGGTATGAAAGCCAATTGGGTTACTTTGGGCCAGTCACACTCTCTCTCAACCTAATTCACCTCACAGGGTTGTTTGCTGTAGTAGGGGAAACTGTAAGAGGAGCACGTATTGTATGTGTTTGCCACATTGAATTATTTATAAAAATAATAAAGGTGGGAACATAAATAAATAAACCATGGTGGATTGAAAGATTGTTTATTTCCTCTTTTCCTGGAATAACCTATATGACCTACTCACAGTCATTGTCTATACTTTCTTTGCTTTAGAGAATAAGGAAGATAATGTTAATGGAGATATGGAGAAACTATTGTTTAGGCCAGGACTACCAGATAATATTCAGGAGCACTTCAGGCAGACTATTTCCTATCTCACTGAAGTATAAGAAGGAGGGATGGTGCAGCACAATTAGATCACAAGCATCAGTCACTGTAGCCTATGTCAATAAAGATAGCTTTAGCCTTTCTGGAAAGTTGATTTTATCTCTTTATAAATAATTGCAAACTGCTAGGGAAAATTTTGGGGAGTGTGCATTGCAATGCCTTTGGCTACGTTTGCTGTACACAAAAGATCAGATTAAACAAATTAATGACAAATCAGATTAAACACAAGGAAAATACCATCAAGGGGCGTTCTCACCTGAGTTCCAAACAAACAGCCATCCATTTGTCCCATAGAATGCCAACAAGGAATAGACCAATAGGTCCATCTCAACACTCCAGCTGGGTGGGATTAATCAACTTTGTCTTCAGATCCAAGTGAAATGGCTCTTTGTCTGCTTTATAGCACAGGAATCCAGCCTTTTGGCCTATCTGGGCTGCATTGAGTGAAAAGGAATTGTTATGGGTTGCATATAAAATACCATTTAGAGTATGTAAATACACTGTATAGATAAATAGACAAAGAGTATAGACCAGTGCTGGCTAACCTTTTCAGCTTGGTGTGTCGAAAATCGGGAAAAAGTGTAGCCTTCCTCGGGTTGTGTGTCACTTCAAGAAATATCAATAATTTGGTTTATGATGGACTGGGCTGGGGTGATCACACAGGCCTGTGAAACTCGTCTTCCTGGTCTCAGGGCTGCAGGTGCAGGATGTGGGGATCGGAAGGCCACCTTACAGGGCTGTGAACCTCATGGATCTCCTTTCCTCCTGTAGCGTTCCTGAGGTAATGAAACAACAAACCTCAGTTTATGGCAGTTAAAACTGGTTCCCTGCTGCAAAGATCTTGCGGCAGCGGTGACACCACGCCTCCACGCAACAAGCAGGGAGCAGGGATTGGAGCAGAGCACAGGCATCCTCTAAATGTGCAGGTTTTCCCCACAGCAACAGGTGTGTCAGTCAAAGTTCCTTGGCGTGTCACGAGTGACACGCGTGTCATAGGTTAGCCATCACTGGTATAGACAAAGAGTCATAGTGGCGCAGTGGTTAGAATGCAGTATTGCAGTCTAATTCTGCCAACTGCCAGGAGTTCGATCCTTACCAGCTAAAGGTTAACTAGGCCTTCCATCCTGCCAAGGTCAGTAAAATGAGAACTCAGATTGTTGAGGACAATATGCTGCCTATGGAAACTGCTTAGAGAGGGCTGTAAAAGCACTGTGAAGTGGCATCAGAGGTGGTATTCAGCAGGTCCTGACCAGTTCTGGAGAACTGGCAGCGGAAATTTTGAGTACTTCGGAGAACCTGGTAGTGAAATTTCAAGTAGCTCAAAATACCACCTCCATCCATACTGACCCCACCTCCATCTCTTCTCTGCCTCGTGAGTCCCAGCTGATTGGCTGGGTCTTCTTTTGTTGCCTGCACAGAAGGGAGCTGGAAAGCAGGTTAGTGGGATGGGGAGAAAATGAAGACTTTACAGTATCCTCCCCTGCCACGTTCACCAAGCCACATAACACCCACCAAGCCACGCTCACAGAACCCGGTACTAAATTTTTTTGAATCCCATCACTGAGCGGCATATAAGTCTAAGTTCTATTGCTTTTGCACACAATAATATTAAAAGTTTACTATCTTGTGGGGCCACATTGCTAGCTGTCCAGGGCTGCATGCAATCGTGGGTCATGGGCTGGACATGCCTGCTTTACAATATCATTTGGTGGCTTCATATCAAATCAAAGTTCTGATTAAACAAAAAGATCTTCAAAGATCTCTACAAATTTCCCATCTCTTCTGGGAAATGCGGGAAGCAATCCCATTAGGCATCATTGGCAGAGGATTCTTATAATGATTGTTGGGTGATTGGCTTTGTTTAAAGTAAAATTGGGATCTGTAGCCATGACTACACTGCTTTACTTGCTTTTAGCCATGCAGGATGAGATCTTGGGAGTTGTAGTTTAGCAGCACCTGGACAGATACAAGTTTCCAGAATATCTGCTTTCCTATGTCGTTTCATTGAAAATTGGTCTTCCTATTTCAAGTTAAAGACTGACAAGTTTGATGGGTGGGAGGTAAGATTGGTCCTTCCTTTTTAAATTGAAATGAAGGATCTAAGAAAACAGGAATCACTCAAGAGATGGCATTCAGCAGGTTCTGACCAGTTCTGGAGAACCAGTAGTGGACATTTTGAGTATTTTGGAGAACCTGTAAATGCCACCTCTGACAGGCCCCGCCCCATCTATTCTCCGCCTCCCGAGTCCCAGCTGATCAGCTGGATCTTCTTATGTTGCCTTGCACAGGAGAACGGAGCTGAAAATCAGGTTAGTGAGATGGGAGGGAATGGGATTTTGCAAGAACTTTCCCCTGGAGTAGGGTGGGAATGGAGATTTTACAGTATGCTTCCCCTGCCACGCCCACCAAGCCACAACCACCAAGCCACACCCACAGAACCGGTAGTAAAAATTTTTTGGATCCCATCACTGAATCACCCCCAAAATAAAAAATAAACCCAGAAAATTCTAGATTTCCAATGCTTCTGTTTCAACTCGGGCATTGCCTTCAAAGTGTAACTTCTTATGAGGTTTTAGATTGATTTTTTGGGGTGAAGATTCTGTTTAAAAACCATCCTCAGGCGTGGAAACATTTTGCCCAGCAGACAGGGGGGGAAATGCTACCTGTTCCATTTCCAAACACACAAGTTTATTTTCTTGATAGAACAAACCTGAATTGTTGGTGCTAAAGATCAGAGCCCAGCTGCAATAAAGGAAACGAAGGGACTATATTTAAAAAAAATGGAGAAGAAAGGAATGGAAAAGCTGAAGTCAGTGCAAGACAGAAGTGACAGGATGAAGAAGGGAGCAAGATGACATCCCATTGTCTTACAATACACGGGGAGAGGAAAGCTCGGTTCAACCTCAAAAGCTACTGAGTAAGAAGAAAATATCACTTTAATGGTATTAGGGGACAATTTATTACGTGTATCCTTCGAATGCAGCACAATGTCACTGCCAGCCGAGTGCATTTGCATTATTTCCAGACAACGAGAGCAGCAGAAAAGGGAACGCTGATTTATTTCAGAGCAGGCTCAGGTGAGCAAGCCAGAGAGGGCTTAACCCGTTCCATTCTCTTTTGCTTCGGAGAAAGCTGTCATCATGTCTGTGTTTGGCTGCCATTTAAGATCTTGGAAAGAACATAGTTAATTTTGAAAATTAATTCCTTCCTTCCTTCCTTCCTTCCTTCCTTCCTTCCTTCCTTCCTTCCTTCCTTCCTTCCTTCCTTCCTTCCTTCCTTCCTTCCTTCCCAACTCAGCAGTGAATAGAATAGAATAGAATAGCAGAGTTGGAAGGGACCCTGAAGCAGAGGTGGTATTCAGCAGGTTCTGACCAGTTCTGGAGAACCTGTAGTGGAAATTTTGAGTAATTCGGAGAACTGGCCACCTCTGACTGGCCCCGCCTCCATCTATTAACTCTCCTGAGTCCCAGCTGATCGGCTGGGTCTTCTTTTGTTGCCCTGCACAGGAGAATGGAGCTGGAAAGAAGGTTAGTGGGGTGGGGAGGGAATTGGGATTTTGCAGTATCCTTCCCCTGCCACACCCACCAAGCCACGCCCACCAAGCCTCACCACGCCCATCAAACCCTCCTGTGCAGAGCAACCAAAGAAGACCCAGCCAAACAGCTGGGACTCGGGAGGCAGAGAATAGATGGGGTTGGCGGGGCCGGTCAGAGGTGACATTTGCCGGTTCTCCGAACTACTCAAAATTTCTGCTACTGGTTCTCCAGAACTGGTCAGAACCTGCTGAATGCCACCTCTGAACTGGACTTTCTTTGTTTTTCCTAGAAGATATTTCACTTTTCATCCAAGAAGCTACTTCAGAACTGAGAAGGAAAACATCTTCAAGGAAAAACAAAGAAAGTCCAGTTGCCTTTTGAAAAAGCACCTTAGGGACAGCTTTACTCTGGATGACTGAGAATCTCCATAGACAGCCATCATTATATCCAATACTTATTTCTTTACTACCTCATCCAATATTTTTTTTTCTCTCACTCTGTTTTATAAATAGTAAAGGTAAAGGTTCCTCTTGCACATGCGTGCTAGTCATTTCCGGCTCTAGGGGGCGGTGCTCATCTCCGTTACAAAGTTGAAGAGCTAGCGCTGTCCGAAGACGTCTCCATGGTCATGTGGCCGGCATGACTAAACGCCGAAGGCGCATGGAACTCTGTGGTCCCTATTTTTCTACTTGCATTTTTTACATGCTTTTGAACTGCTAGGTTGGCAGAACCTGGGGCAAATAATGGGAGCTCACTCCGTTACGTGGCGCTAAGGGATTCGAACTGCCGAACTGCCGACCTTTCTGATCAACAAGCTCAGTGTCTTAGCCACTGAGCCACTGCATCCCCCTTTTTTTAAATAAATAGCAGGATGTTCAAAATGTTTTCCCCTCTGCTTTGAAACACAATCCCCAGGATACCTGGAGCCTTTTCTTGATAATTGATTGACTTATAAATATACTTACAAATTACAGACATTCTACAGTAAACAAGTTCTCACAGATCTGCTATCCCCAGTTTCCTCAGCTGCTGGTATTCTATAGCAGAAGAAAAAGGTTCCAGGTTCACCTTTGAAAGAGCCTCATCTTGACTGAATATATCCATTGTCATCTGCATTGGCTCCATGGAAGTCTATGATAATAGAATATATTGTGAAAAACACATCAGAAACTACAAGAAGAACAGAAGTAAGAAACATTTCTATCTGGCCAATAAATTCTTATTTTATTTTATTTTTTAAATGCAAAAACAGTTAAAGGCTATTAGATCAGTGGTGGGATTCAAATTTTTTTACTATTGGTTCTGTGAGTGTGGCTTGGTGGGTGTAGCATGGTTTGGTGGGCGTGGCAGGGGAAAGTTACTGCAAAATCCATATTCCCTCCTTACCCCACTAATCTGCTTTCCAGCTCCATTCTCCTGTGCAGGGCAACTGAAGAAGACTCAGCCGATCAGCTGGGATTTGGGAGGCAGAGAATAGATGAGGGTGACGCCAGTCAGAGGTTCTCCAAACTACTCAAAATTTTCGCTCCTGGTTCTCCAGAACTGGTCAGAACCTGCTGAATACCACCTGTTAGATATAATAAACCTCATTCAAAGCCTAAATTATTAGGATTATTTTCACCTGCCTCCATCCTTCCATCCACCCCTTTTCAATTGACCTGCCAGTTTAATTGGCCATACTTCCCTTCAGTTGGGTTCTTTGTGTCACATAGAATTTCAGCATTTGCTGAATTTGCTTTGCTGAGGGCAGGATATGACACAATTTACTTCACTTAAGTGTGTTGCATGACTCCAAGCAACTCCATCACCAGCCAGAACAACAACTCTGCTCAAATGTAGAATTATCTTCTGATGTTTCCAATACTGGCTGATAGGACTATTGGTCGAGACTTTTGGCTGTCCCTCACCTCTCATTTTTTCTCAATGCTCTGAAAAGGGAATCTGATTAATCCTACTGTCTAAGTAGGAACTGTAGAGCTGTAACCTAAATAAGGTTAAATGAGAAATTTAACTAGTTTTCAGCGTCACGATGAACTAGTTTTGCTGTTGGTTAATTGAATTTGTATGTCACCAAATCATTTTGACTTCCAGTGATTTCCATTGGCTTGACATTTGAAGTTCAAAATGCAATAAAACACTTACAATAAGCAACAAAGCAATGATACTCAAACATCCATAGTTTTATTTCCTTATTTCCTTATAAAAGTTCATGGCTTAGTCTTATCACCTATGGGTCAGATCTCGAGTATTTTCCATGAGAACCTCAAACAAACAAGCAAAATAGTCATAGCTAGGCAATTAGATTTAGTAACATTTTTAGTGTTGAGGGTATGTTAAGAAAACAAAGGTTATCTTTATGTTAGCATGGCAAAAAAAAAAAAAAATGAAACTGTGAATCCATGAGCAATGATCACTATATCCAGATGTCTTCAAACTCAACAAAGGTATGTTCCAAAGGTGCTTTTTTAAAAGATAAATAAACCTTGTTTTTTCTTGAAGATGCTTTGCTTCTCATCCCAGAGGCATCCAAGAATATAAATCCTCCCATCCTCCACAATTCTGTCAGAACTGAAGAAGCTTCTTGGATGAGAAGTGAAACATCTTCAAGGAAAAACAAAGTCCAGTGGCCTTTTGAAAAAAAGCACCTTTTGGATAACCATGACCTGAATGATTGAGAATCTCCGCAGGCATCTGCAACGCTACAGTCTGTTGTAATGTTTACTTGGACATAATTCAGCAAAATGTCATTCCATTTCATCACTCATTCATACATTCTGTCATTCATTCACTTGCTCAGTGTAGCTTCTCACTTGCTGTCATTGTGACATCGTGACTTGGACAATTATAGCCCATTTCCAGCAAGGAGCAAATTGTAGATTGTTTTTACTTAAGGGAATGTTTTTAAGGGAAGGACTTCATATTTATTTTGCAAATGTGATTACAAACACACACAGGCTCCCTTATGAAGCATCCTAGGCCCAAAAATAACAATAGCAATGGCACTTAGACTTATATACTGTCACTTCATAGTGCTTTACAACCCTGTCTAAGTGGTTTAGAGAGTCAGAATCTTGCCCCCAACAATCTGGGTCCTCATTTTACTCACCTCGGAAGGATGTGACCCAGGCTTCGTCAAATTTAATAAAATACAAACTGATTTTAAAAGTAAAACCTTTTTTAATGTGATGCTGGGAATTACTTGAATTCCCAGCCAAAACTCATTATACACAGTTCCTCCAGAGCATGCTTTTCAGTGCTGTCGAATACTGCCAAGAAACAGATGTCCAATTAAGGCTAACATAAAACAACCCAAAAACCTAGAGAAAAAACCGACCAGAGTACAAAGCTTCATGAAGGACTTGGAGATTACTGAACTGCTTTGCTTCCTGCAAAGATTTCATCATTTAGGCCTGACTTTCATCCCTTATGGGTGGGGCTATCACCTCCCAGCCTTACTCCCAAGTTGCCCCTTCTGCTTCAGCTGCTTTCACCTTCTGGCACTTATCACACATGCGCACTGGGAACAGGCTCCCCTGGGTCCTCTGCTTCGCTGCTTCCAGACTCCAAAAGCTCCAAAGGCAGCAGCCCACTCTCAGATGGTCCTGGCCCCATCCCTGCATCAGATGCAGGACCCTCATCCAAGTCCTCGCCAGACTCCTTGACTGATTCCCTTTCATCCTCACTGTCCGATACCTCTACCGTCCGCACCGACTGCTGGGAAACCACAACAGGATGGAAGGCTGAGTCAATCTTGAGCCGGTTAGGATTGAACTGTTGTCAGTGGGCAGTGTTTGCCTGCAATACTGCATTGTAACCACTGCACCACCAGATCTTCTCGGCGCACACCAAAACAATACACAAGGAGAAGGCAAACCAATGCCTCTGATTAAATAAACGTACCTAGTCTGGAGCAAAACCTTGAGGCACTTAAAATCGACATGGAAATCTTAGCAGACATATGTTTTCTATGCTTTTTTAAAAAAATACCCTGTCATTTAGGAATAGCAATAGCACTTAGGCAGTGCTTTACAGCTCTTTCTAAGGGGTTTAAAGAATCAGCATATTTCTCCCAATGATCTGGGTCCTCATTTTACTGAACTCAGAAGGATGGAAGGGTGAGTCCACCTTGAGCCGGTCAGGATCGAACTCCTGGCAGTGAGCAGAGTTAGCCTGCAAAACTGCATTTAACCACTGTGCCATCACACTCACAGGAGTCTGTGTAATCCTTGATGTACCACCATTTTCCTTAAAACAGTCTGTCAGTAAAAACAATTTACACTGGAAATGTGTAATAAAAGTCCAGCTTCCCCCTGCCTCCCCCCACACCCAAGCTAAGGCATCTCTAATACTGGTTATATTCATACAACTTGCTTAACCAAGTCTGCTAAAGGCTTAATGATTGCCCTTTAACAAGATGCTAATTTGATGGATTTTTTTTTAATGTATTAATGTGTTCAGTCTTGCTTACATGCAATCATTTTCTTTGATTTGTTTATGGTTGAGAGTCTTATGGAAGCTCAGAACATGAACTAATTTAGTAACCGTGTTCATTGTGTTTTATACATACAGCTATTATTTCTTTGTCATGAAGATACTTTAGCTTCTTGTTTGTTTTGACTGCTCTCCTATGCAAGTTGTCCTATTTTGCAATATCCTTTACAAGATGTGGTGATTAGAAGAGTAAGTAATATTTCAAATGTGTTCAAATGATGAATTTGTTTAAAGTTATTATAGAGTCCACTAGAGTGGGTAGCTATATTAAATCTAAATAATATTAATAATAATAATAATTTGGAATTCAGACAGACAAGCACCTGTCACATAACACCCCAGATTTAACAATTGTCAATAAGAAAGACAAAAATGTCTAGACGGCAGTACCTGGAGATAGCAGAAGAGAAGAGAAAGAACTGGAGAAGATCACAAAATACTTAGACTAACAAATAGAAATAGAAAAACTGGAAAAAGAAAGCAAAGAGAATACCAATAGGGATTGGTGCCTTGGGTGCAAAATCCCAAAACATCTGGAGCAGCATTTGAACACCATTAGCACTGAGAAAAATCCCATTAATTGCAAAAGGCAATTTTTACTTTTACTTTACTTCAAGCTTTACTTGGAACAACTTACATTCTGAAGAAAATACCTTTAACACCATCAAATAGCAACATCTACCTATTCCAGGTCCGTGGGAAGAACTTGATAGGCAGATAAAAATGCCAAATCCAATTTAAACATTTTGTTGACTGTTCGACCAACCATAATATTGTCCTTTTTTTTTTTTAAAGAAAGACTTCTGTAAATCATTTCCAAAATTAAAATAGGATGTGTGTATCTGGAGGTCCATACCCCCATTTTCTTTCTTTCGCTGTAAATTATGTCAATTATTTCCTCAAATTATTTGCCATAATCCTAAAATCACTTTCTTGGTCAGTCTTTGGAAATTTGGAAGCCTTCCATTGCAACTGTTTTACACTTGCTCTTACAAGTCACATTTCATGTTAACATATTAATTTTTTTTTTTTCAATTTGGAAAGGGATTTATTTTTTTGGCCCTCTTCATTAACCCCCACTTGGCAAATTCATCTGATCTTTTTGAAAGCTAAGGAATTTCTGACTTTCTGTCTGAATGGGAAATGGCCAGAAAATCCCAGGCTAATTGAAAGTCCAGAAAGCTTCTTGCAAGAAAACAAGAGCAAAGCAATTCTGTGTGGTTATTAAGAAAATGACCAGTATGTGTTATAGAATATTCAGCTGGGAGCAAAGCAAAGGCTATCTGTAATTTTTAAGTAATTTTTTTTCCTACATAATTTCTTAGAAACATAGACACTAGGTTAGAAAGCAAGAAACCGAGTTTCTAGTCCAGGCTTAGGCACAAAAGCCAGGTGGGTGACTTTGGGCCAATCACCAGGAGACGGAGAGTTCTAGTTCCGCCTTAGGCACAAAAGCCAGCGGGATGACTTTGGGCCAACACCCAAAGTTGGCCTCTCTCCCCTGTAATCATGTGACTGCAATTTGGATGCTTGTCAACTGGCCTGCATTTATGGCTATTTGCAGCACCTTGTGGTCACATGACCACAATTTACAACAGTTTTGTGGGAAACTGGTATTTGTTTCTGATTTCTGGCAAAAAGCAGCCCATAGTGAACAACAGGCTTGCTTAACAATCTCACGGCATTTACTTAATCACCTGTGGTGTTCATTTGGTGTTCACAACTGTTGCAAAAAAGGTAATAAAAATGGAACAGGTAAACCTCTTTACAACCAACATGATTTATACCTGTAATTGCCATGCTCTATTATGGTGTTAACTTGAGGACAACCTGAAGATGATAGGTCCCCCATCCCCAGGCTGCGCCATGGCCTGGTCAGAACCAGGCTGTGGAAGAGACAGACAAACTGGCACGAGCAGCTCCACTCACGTGTGCACTGGGCAGTCCCTGGGGTTGCATTTGTGTGAATGGCGGGCGTGCATGTCCACTGCTTGTGCAAAAGGAGCTGCACATGTGTGTTCACCCACTGCTGACCAGGAACCATCCCCTCTCCCCCTTCGCTGATCCACAGCAACCCCCAATCTTTCAAGCACCTGGGACCAGTTCCATGGTGAGAGATTTTTCCATGGACCAGAGAGGTGTGGTTTTGTATACTGATTTCATCCCTAAGATGGTGCTTCGCTTGTTTGTGTGGCCCGATTCCTGGCATGCTGCTGTCCAGTGCCAGTCCATGGACCAGGACTTTTCAGTAGAGGACTCGGACCAGAGGTGGTATTCAGCAGGTTCTGACCAGTTCTGGAAAACTGGTAGTGGAATTTTTGAGTAGGCCCTGCCCTCATCTGTTTGGCCCCGCCTCATCTGTTCACTGCCTCCCGAGTCCCAGGTGATCGGAGTCCCAGCTGATTGGCTGGGTCTTCTTTTGTTGCCCTGCACAGGAGAACGGAGCTGGAAAGCAGGTTAGTGGGATGGGGAGGGAATGGGGATTTTACAGTATCCTTCCCCTGGAGTGGGGTGGAAATGGGGAGTTTACGGTATCCTTTCCCTGCCATGCCCACCAAGCCATGCCACATCCACCAAGCCACACCACTCCCCCACCAAGCCACGCCCACAGAACTGATAGTAAAACAATTTGAACAACACCCCTGTTTAAAGCTTTATATTAACTATACTATATATTTTGTAAGCCTTCAAAGTCATCAGACGGTGGCAGGTGTAAACTGAATGAAATAAAGTGGAGGTTGGAGAAAGGTTGGGAAAAATTACTGTGTAAACCTGGAGGAAAATTAAAACTGGGCAGACTCAAACATGCATCTTGAAGTATAAGAAATTGGATTTTAATAAACCCTGAAGAATGATAAGTAGGATTTGATGGCAAGATAGTTGATGGGAAATAAGTTTATGATTAATGGTAGTTCTTGAGAAAGGAGACACCGAAAGCACAATTGAAAACGGTTCCAATGCGGAAATTGAAGCCAGCAGAAAAAGCACAATGGCTGATACAAATGCTCAGTTGTGAATATCTCTCTGTGTGTATTTTTCTATTGTTCCCTGATTTTAATTGTTTTAGCAATGGTTAGCTGCTCAGAGTTGGGAGTAGGATACTCCACTCCATTCCATTCCATTCCATTCCATTCTATTCTATTCTATTCTATTCTATTCTATTCTATTCATTATTATGATGGTGATGATCCGAGGAGGAGTGGAAAACACAGAGGAAATGCAAAACACACAGAGGAGTACCAAAACACACTGAAATTTAGAGAAAGTGACAGAGTGGACAATTCAACAGTAGTACCAATTATCCAGAGAAGTGGAAGAGTTTTTAATGGAGATGTTCAGAAGCTCTGCTGATGGGCATGTCTATGAAGGCATTCTGTTCTCTGCAATATCCTTATCTACTTTAGATCTTTTTTACCGTGTTGCTTAGCAGTGGCTACATCAAGTTTTATGCAGAAGATTTCTTTCTCTGCTCAGCTTGAAGTTGTCTGGAATTCCACTTGAGTTCTTGAGAAGCAGCCCAGCCTTTCTCAGGCATTGAGTTTACTCAGTGGATGTCTCCATTCTTAATTTCAGTTTGCCTCTGCATATTTCCAAGTAACTCAGCTCTGCAAAATACTTTCCAGTTAAAGCTGAGATCCCAGAACATACCTTCAGTTCTGAAGTTATGGAAAGAACCTTTAAGATCAAAGGGAGCAGGGGTTCCTTTTTTTTGGTTAAGACTTGATTCCTGGATTATATTTTTCTTTTAAATATGAATTTACTTCCAGGGTTGTCAAATTTTGCAGGTGCTCAAGTTAACCGTAAGATGAATTTCAAAGAGAGGTCAGCAAACTCTTCTCCAATGTTGCATATTTTCCAGTGGTGGGATTCAACCGGTTCACACCAATTTAACTGGTTGTTAAATTGCTGGCTGGCCCCACCCCTCTCCTCTTTGCTCCTTCCAGGAGACCGCACCCATCCCATTTTGGCTCCCAGATTTGTATTTTTGTATTTATTTATTTTATTTTGTTAAGTGATTATAAGATGACAGGTTTAAGTATAAACATAGTTATGAATACATGAAATGGATACATATAAGAAAAATAAAAAGAAACAATAGGACAGGGATGGTAGGCACGCTTGTGCGCTTGTGTACACCCCCTAAAGACCTCTCTTAGGAAAGGGGTGAGGTCAATAGTAGACAGTCTAAGATTAAAGTTTTGGGGGTTTGGGGAAGAAACCACAGAGTCAGGTAGAGTATTCCAGACATTGACCACTCTGTTGCTGAAGTCGTATTTCCTTCAATCAAGTTTGGTGCGATTAACCTTGAGTTTGTATCTATTGTTTGCTCTTGTATTGTTATCGTTGAAGCTGAAGCATTCATTGATACGTAGGACATTGCAATGTGTGATTTTATATACTATACTTAGATCGGACCGAAGGCGACATAGTTCTAGGTTTTCTAGGTCTAGAATTTCAAGTCTGGTGGCATAAGGTATTCTGCGACGAGTATAGGAGTGGAGAACTCTTCTTGTGAAATATTTCTGGACTTTCTCAACTGCGTTAATATTAGATATGTAATGTGGGTTCCAGACTGATGAGCTATATTCAAGTATTGGTCTTGCAAATGTTTTGTATGCTCTAGTTAGTAGTGTGATATTACCGAAGAAGCTACGTAGGATAAGTAGATAAGTGCATGGAAGCCCACTAGGCCAAAAACAGGGTGTGGGGGGAATGGGTGTGACGTAACCTCCCCGTGGCCCATTTTTGCTCCCAGGGATATGCAGGGAGGCCTACTAAGCCCAATATGGGGCATGGGAGGGGGGCGGCCCACCCCCCACAGGCCTGTTTTTGCTTCCGGGGGGGTGCAGGAGGCCGAATGCTACCTATTACACCCCCTGGCCACGCCCACTCCACCGGTTATTAGGGCAGAGAACCAGTTGTTAAATTATTTGAATCCCTCCACTGATATTTTCCCATCTAAGGATGCAGAAGATCATGTTTATACACAAGTCATTGCACACAAAAATTGCCAACATCTTCCACGAAATGGATATGTTGGATCTGTAGATCCCTATCCTAAAGGTGTAATTGATGGATTACACCAGCAGATCCGATATTACCTACCAATAAAAATGGTAAAGGAGTTCCTGCAGATTTTTACTTAGCCAGTTGTAGCCCATTTTAGGATCTGATACTCACCTCCACTTCTAGGTCATTGAGGCAACACTGTCCAAAGAAGTTCCTATGGTCATGTGGCCAGCATGACATCACACCTCAGCACAGAGGAGAAATACAGAATGTTATATTATCCTACTTATCTACCAATAATCTATTGCAATATTTGACATCCCAGTTTTCCCTTAAAATGACACGAAGGCATTCTTCCATCTGTAGAATGAAACAAAGAAATTCTTTTTCAAAAAATATTTTTATTTGTTCAAAGTTTCAAAGATTTAAAAAAAGAGAAACAGGTTCTCACATTTTACAACGATATCATAGCAGTGTACATGTCCATTAATAACAGTTGAGTTCATTTACCGTAGGTATATCTGTTGCTAATTTACTAGTGCCTTACTTATTATATTATTATTAAAGTACAATATTTATTTATCTGCATTACTTTACATATATACACATAAATCATGTATCCTCTTCTTCTTTGAGATTTCTTTGGTCATTTTCACAAAATATCTTTACTCTCTTTTAAAAAAAAATCCATTTATACCATATATCCCATATCATAAAATATTCTTCTTCTTTCCTGGAAACAAAGAAATTCTATGGAGATCTTCCAGATCATGGATGTCCCAAAGATGCTTTTTCAAAAGGCAACTGGAATTTTTTTGTTTCTCCTTGAAGACCTTTCGCTTCTCATCCAAGAAGCTTCTTCAATTCTAACTGAATACCCTTCCCCTTGATTAGAACTGAAGATGCTTCTTGGATGAGAAGTGAAATGACTTCAGGGAAAAACAAAGGAAGTCCAGCTGCCGTTTGAAAAAGCCCCTTTGAACCAAAGAATGGTTCTTAATTTTATGGTCCTTCAGGAAACAAAACACACTGTGGAAAGTATATGTTGTGCAAGGGGGAACGAGACCTATTTTTCAATTTGGAACTGAGCGGGATTGCAGGCAATTGCAAAGGGTTGTCATGTTGTTGCCTGGTGTGGCTCAGTTCCCAGAAGGAGAAGGGGAGAGGATGATCCCTTTATATTCCTCCTCCCCTGAAACCGCTCATCTGTTCCTTAGACACCGCAACATTTGTCAAGTCAGCATTTATCATCTCCTGACCCTGGCAGAGAAAATAACAAATATCTCCCTTAAAGCCAGAGTAAGCAGCTTTTATTTTAGCCTACAGGGAAAACATACCAACCTGTAATATATACTATATTTTTATATTGATATATTAGACATTATATTGGATAACAGTCTATGCGCACAAATGTATATTCGTATAACATAATGCCAATACTGTTTATATATTTGTCGTATAGCCATATTTTTTGAAGAAGAGAATGCAGGAAGGGATTGGGTTTCTCTGCTCTTGGAACACTCTGATTCTGATCTGGTTCAGTTGTTTCAAACTGCAGCTTAATTTGGTTCAAAGTCTGCTGCTTAAGCAACATCTGTTGCTGGGATTCACCAGCTAAACTACCTCCTTTAGGCCATATTCTTGGCTTGATTCACAACATGTGACTCTGAGACATGAAACTACATTTCCCGGCATCTCTCATTGCTGAGCAGAATCTACTCCAGTCTGTGGTTTAGCAACATCTGTAGGATCACAACTGTAATACAAATAATACACATTAACAATATTGGTGTGATGGAATGTAGTTTGGATTCCCAGAAGGGAGGGTCAGCATTCCAGAGGGCAAAGAGACAATGATGTTTAGACAGTTTGGTAGGGAGAAAGAGAAGTAAAAGAAGGCCCACCCTAACAATTCTTAGACCCTATCTGACAGGACCCTTGATGGTGCAGTGGTGCAGTGCAGAATTGCAGGCAAACTCTGCCCACAGCCTGGAGTTTGAACCTGATGGGGCTCAAGGTTGACTTAGCCTTCCATTCTTCCAAGGTCGGTAAAATAAGGAGTCAAGATAGTTGGGAGCAAGATGAAAATAATGCTGAGATTGTAAACCACCCTTGGCTACGGAGACCTTGATTTCTGGGAGCTGAAGTCCCAGCATACCTGAAGGTAGCCAAGATGAGACTAAACAGATAAGATAGTTTACTAAGCAGGTAAGGTAAGTAGGAATAGCCAACATTTCAGACATTAAGATACAGAAGGATCATGACAGACCTGAACACTGGGCCCTATCTAACAAAATGAAATTCAGTGGTGAGAAAAGTAAGATTCTACATTTAGGCAAGAAAAAACAAATGCACAGGTAGAGTATAGGTGGTACCTGGCTCAATAATAGTCACTGTGAAAGGAATCTTGGTGTCCTAGCAAACAATCACCTAATTTGAGCCAGCAGTGTGTTGCAGCTGCCAAAAAAAGCACAGTCCTAGGCTAAACGGACAGAATCAAGATCACGTGAAGTATTAATACTACTTTATAATGCCTTGGTAAGGCCACACTTGGAATATTGCATCCAGCTTTGGTCACTGCAATATAAAAACATTGTTGAGCCTTTAGAAAGAGTACAGAAAAGAGCAACAAAGACTGCAGGCTAAAACATATAAGGAATGGTTACAGAAATTGAGTATATCTAGTTTAATGAAAAGAAGGACCAGGGCAGTGGTGGGATTCAACATTTTTTATTAATGGTTCTGTGGGTGTGGCTTGGTGAGCATTGCTTGGTTTAGTGGGTGTGGCTTAGTGGGCATGGCAGAGGAAAGATACTGCAAAATCCCATTCCTTCCCCACCCCACTAACCTGCTTTCCAGCTCCGTTCTCCTGTGCAGGGCAACAAAAGAAGACCCAGCCGATCAGCTGGGACTCGGGAGGCAGAGAATAGATGGGGGCGGGGCCAGTCAGAGGTGGTATTTGCCGGTTCTCCGAATTACTTAAAATTTCCACTACCGGTTCTCCAGAACTGGTCACAACCTGCTGAATACCACCTCTGGACCAGGGGTGACATGATAGCAGTATTCCGATATCTCAGGGGCTGCCACAAAGAAGAGGGAGTCAAGCTATTCTCCAGAGTACCTGAAGGCAGGACAAGAAGCAATGGGTGGAAACTAATCAAGGAGAGAAACAACCTAGAACTGAGGAAAATTTTTGTGACAGAACAATTAATCAGTGGAGTGGCTTACCTTCAGAAGTTGTGGGTGCTCTACAACTGGAGATTTTAAAGAAGAGATTGTACAACCCTTTGTCTGCAATGGCATAGGATTTTTGCTTGAGCAGGGGGTTTGTCTAGATCTCCAAGGTTTCTTCCATTATTCTGTTATAGATGAGAAACAAATTGCCAGCTTTGAGCTTTTGAGTCTAACCTACTTTGACGCTCACACTGGAGAGGTTTGTGGTCTAATATCTTTTCAATATCTTCACTATAATTGTGCCACAAAAATACTGAAGGAATTGTTTACCTTGTTGCTTTTCTTAAAAAAAAAAATCCTGAAGTATCTTTGATGACTTGATGCATGAACTTTCTAGGAACATTTCAGTAACTAAGAATTACTAGCAAAGAAAGAATGGGGAAAATAAGAACCCGTTGGTCCCATAAATACATCAAGCACTGCCTGGAGTCTAATCAACAAGAATTTTTTTTTTTAAAAAAAAGCATTCAGCAATGGTTAACCCATACTTAACAAATTGGAGAACATACACCAGAAGTATGTCAGAAATTTGTCCACAAATGTTCCTGGCTTAGAAGCAATTCCAAGCTGTTTCTTGTCCTATGGAAATATGTTGGCACTGCTGTTTTCCAAACCATAATTTTAGCGTTTATATATAGATTCTATCCCACTGACTGAATTTATACAAAATGAGAAGGCTGGAAGGAGGAGCGCGGTTTGTCCTATTGCAAATAAATATATACCCCAAGCCAAAATGCTTTATTCAGGCTATTGATTTTAAAAGGATTGTTCAGTGCTGTGATGATTGATAATTGTACAGAACTTAGATCAGCCACTGTTTTCCAGAGAGGATGGGGTTGAGGAGGGTGACATGACCAGAAGATGCCACCTACAGACTTATTTTAAAGCAGTTGTAAGGAAATATGTACTCTCCCCAGTTCAGATGTGGCTCCCAAACCATCTTTTTTGCATCCTCCAAAATCCTCCTTCAACTCCACCATCAGACTGTAGTATGAGTCTAAAATAGATAACACTTCCTCTCCCTTTCCTAAAGCAAGAGAAAATGTCAAAAAATGGTTTTGTTTATGTATGTGACGCATCTTCACCAGTGGTGGTTTTCCAAATTGTTTCCTACCAGTTCTATGAGCAATTCTATGTGCACGCCTGTCAACTCATAAAATATTTCTATAGTCTTTTTAGAGTTGCCAACAGAAGGGGAAGGGGAGCAGTGCAGCAGCTTGGAAACCGGAACTGCATTCCATAAATGTTTTCAAAGATAGTGACTAGGTGACTGACGTTTCTGCTTAGCGCAAAATTCTAATTGGAGACATGATTGATGACTCCTGGTTATGGATGTGTCCAATTGGAGGCTATGAATTATGATACAGCCAGAGGGTGGGGGAAAACCAGGGTCAAGGATGACAATAAATTATGTGCCTCAGAGTTGGCTACACCCAGGCAGTGCCGGACAGTTTAACTCCCAATAAATCCTTTTTAAGTTTTGGAAGTTTGGCTTGAAACTCTTGATTTAAATGGGGGTAACTGCCAGAATCCTGACAGCGTATTTCACGTGTATATGCAGGGCTCAAAGATCGACCTCTGTGTGAGCTGAGGTGATCTGTTTTTTAGCTCAGCTGAGGTGGGGCAATCCGATCAGCCG
Source organism: Hydrophis major (assembly GCA_033807585.1). Classification (NCBI taxonomy): domain Eukaryota; kingdom Metazoa; phylum Chordata; class Lepidosauria; order Squamata; family Elapidae; genus Hydrophis; species Hydrophis major. The sequence goes on from CM066330.1 coordinate 13,208,251, forward strand.
TGCAAATCAGCTGAGGTAAAAAACAAGGGAATATAGAAAAAAAACCCGGTGGAGGTGGGCAGGCGGGGCCAGCCAGAGGTGGTATTTGCTGATTCTATGAACTGGTCAAAATTTCTACTACCAGTCTGAATTGGCTGAATACCATCTCTGATCTTCTCATTTTGCCTTCCGAGCAAACCATTCTTTCTCTTCCTCTGAATTCCGCCCCCCCCCTTTTTAATGGTATGAGTTTTTCACATTAATCAGTTTTTAATGTAATGAAGTTATTAGATTTTAATAATGTGTATTGTGCTCCTTATTATGCATATTGTGTGATTTATTTAAGGCTTGAGTGATTTGAGGGAGTTAATAGGAATTAAACTAATGATTATTTATAGTGTTTCAACAAAATAAAAAACCCATTAACAGTAATTATACAATCAGGGAATAAACGAGAATATAGTTGCCTCAGGATGTACTCCTTGGTGCACTCTGAGCTGGGTTGTTTGCCTGCAGATGTTTCATTACCCAACTAGGTAATATCATCAGTACTGGTGAGTGTGGGTTTTGTAGCTGGCCTGGCCAGTATTGGTGGGGCTGTTGTTTTCTTGGTAGTTCCTTCATTAGGTTATTATTTTCTGCTTGATTGTTTGTCTGGAGTTTATACCTGATTATCTTAGTATAGGCTGCAGTTCAGAGGTCTGAATGATGACAGACAGACACCATGTAATGATTCTTACAATGAGCTAGTAAGCTTAATTCTTTAATGTATTGTTAAATCTAGGGTATAGAAACATATTGCTTCATCTTCTCCATTTGACAATATTGAGTAATTTTAAAAGATCTGCAAAGGGCACACCTCAAACCCACTTTTTAACATCTGAAGTGTTGTTGTTTTTCACCTTCCTTCCTTCCTTCCTTCCTTCCTTCCTTCCTTCCTTCCTTCCTTCCTTCCTTCCTTCCTTCCTTCCTTCCTTCCTTCCTTCCTTCCTTCCTTCCTCCCTCCCTCCCTCCCTCCCTCCCTCCCTCCCTCCCTCGATCCAAAATTCTTCATAAAGGATGAAATTCCATATTTTCTAAATGTTCATTTCTGCTTTGGTTCAAGATCATCCTTGAAGTCAGAACCCAGAACAATGGCTTTAACTTATAGAAAGTTAAGTTCCTTTAGGAATGTTTTCCCAGATTTTAGGGAGGGAAAAAAAAAACAAAAGCAAAGAAAACTTTCCTCATTGTATTATTTTAGCAAAATAAAAACAATATAACACCAACAAAATATTTTTTTAAAAAAGGAAATGCTAATCAGGGAAAGATAGAAAAACATTTGGCCTTGAGGAAAAAATAAAACAAACATTTTAATCATTTATATTCAATAATTACATTTAAAACAACATTTGGATAGATCTACACCATACATTAGGAGGAAGTTGTTATTATAGCCAATAAATGATATGACAACCAAATTGGAGTTTTTCAGAGCTCTTGATTGCATCAATTCAGCTCAAGTCATTTCCACAGTTGGATTATCACTAATGATAAGATGAAATCCAACTTCATGTGAGTGAAGGCATCTGCGTGAGGATCTCCTTTCATTTTCTTCTCTCTACAAAGTCCAATGTTGGAAAAAAAATGGGAAAAAGTGTTACATATGTATTGGAAAGTGTTGGAAAAAAATGCAGAGAAGAGCAACTAAAATGATTAAAGGCACGGAGATTAAAACATACAAAGAATGGTTTCAGGAATTGGGTATAGTTAGTCTAGAAAAAAGAAGGACCAATTGTGACCTGATAGCAGTAATCCAATATTTGTGGGGCTGTCACAGAGAAGAGAAGATCCATCTATTTTCCAAAGCATCTGAAGGCAGGACAAAAAGCAATGGATGGGAACTAACCAAGAAAGGAAGCAACCTGGAGAAACTTCCCAACAGTGAGAACAATTAATCAGGGGAACAGCTTGTCTTCAGAAGTTCTGGGTGCTCTAACACTGGAGGTTTCTAAGAAGAAACTGGACTGACACCTGTCTGAAATTATATAGGGTCTCCTGCTTGAGCAGGAGGTTGGACTAGATGACCTCCAAGACCATATCTATTCTGAATACTAAGATGGAAGGTCTTAGGAGCCCATTTTGATGATGCAGAACTGAAAAAGGACCTCACCCTCCACATCTTGTTCTGTAATTGAAAACGATTTGCGGTCCTGGAAATATATCATTCCATTCTGCCTCGGGACTTCTCAAATGTTAGGAGTCAACTCTGATGCAGAAAGTTGTGAACCACTTCACATGTGGTATAAAAAGGAAATGAGAAGCCAATCTCATAGTTTGGCTATGGAATGCATCTAGTGCAGCTACCTTGCCACAAAGCTCCAAAATTCCACAGCTGAGGTCCACCTCAAATGGAAAGCAGCTCTCACCCTCACCTGACTTCTTTTGTAGGTTGAAATCTGACAAGCCTGAACTTCTTTGGGTTAAGAAGTATTATAGAGCCAAAGGGAAAATACTTTGCAAATCCCAAGTCATTTAAAAATCAGAAGCTTCCTTTGGCTGGAATTCAAACTTTTCTTGCCTGGACACTTTGAACACTCCCGTTGCATAAGTTATTGCACTCATGTATGGTAAGATGTTCCTGGCAGATTGCCAGGGAGCAAACCTCTTAAGGCTTAGAATGGTCATGATCGACCATTTCCAAGAGAGATGTTTATTCTAGCTAGATCTGTGATGTAGCAGGAAACGGTACATTGTGGTACTTTTGAGTTACTTGCTGTACTTTTGCCTCTTTCCATTTTATTATGAGATGTCATTGCTCCAGGCATCCTTCTTCACCAAGGTAACCCTGAGAGATCTGAGCCATTTCAAGTTTCTAAAGGGTTATCAAGGGATTCCTTAATACTACCAACACAAATGTGATTTAATTTGATTAAATGAGTGTAAGACTGGAACAGAAAGATCCTGGTTGAAGTTCCCACTTGACCAGTGAGCTCTCTGGTTAGTTTAGGACTAGTTACTTTCAAATATCTGGAGGGCTTTTCCATAAAAAATAAATAGGAGTTTTGCTCCTCATATGCTTTAGGATGGTACTTGGACTGAAGAAATAGAGAATGGCTAATATTAGCAGGAAAATCCAAAATCCAAGAATGGCATGATAATATCAGGAGTACTAAGTTTCCTTTCCTAGTAATACTTTATGCAGAGACATCAATGATCTTGTGATAGCTGTCATATATTAAAGAATGGTTAATGGTTAATTGGAAGAATGGTAGTCTTCCAAAATGTCTTTCTGTATCTAAGAGTCTATGAGATTTATCATGGAACCAATGACTCCACATAAACAGAGGACGAAAACCTGCTCCCTTCAAGCACTGACAATATTATTTAGTAGGGCAATGAAATGTCTGCAAGAAAACAACCATGTTCAAAGAGCATCAAGGAGTCCAAAATAATAATTTAGACCAGTGTTTGTGAACCTCAGCAACTTTAAGCTTTGTGGAGTGCAGAATTCTCCAGCCATCAGATTGAAATCTCTCAGATAGCAACAGCAATAGCACACAGACTTATATACCACTTTATAGTGCTTTACAGCCCTCTCTCAGTGGTTTACAGAGTCAGCATATTGCCCCCAACAATCGAAGTCCTCATTTTACCCAACTCGGAAGGATGGAAGGCTGAGTCAACCTTGAGCCTGGTGGGATTTGAATTGTCAAATTGTAGGCAGCTGGCTGCAGAAGTAGCTTGCAGTACTGCTCTCTAACCACTGCGCCACCACGGTTCATCGGATGTAACAGATTTAACAGATTGACAGAGTTAGAAGGGATCTTTTAGGTCATCTAGTCCAACTCCCTTGTCCAAACAGGAGACCCTATACTATTTCTGACAGATGGCAGTCCAGTCTCTTCTTGAAAGCCTCCAGTGATGAAGCTCCCACAACTTCTGAAGGCAAGTTGTTCCATTGGTTGATTGTTCTCACTGTCAGAAAATTTCTCCTTATTTCTAGGTTATATCTCTCTCCTTGAGTAGTTTCCATCCATTATTCCTTGTCTGGCCTTCAGGTGCTTTGGAAAATAGCTTGACCCCTTCCTCTCTGTGGCAGCCCCTCAAATTTGGAACACTGCTGTCATGTCTTCCCTAATCCTTCTCTTCACTAGACTAGCCATGCCCAGATTAATTAACTGATTTAATAAATATAGTCTCCCATGGAATGCTAAGCTGCAAATAGAAATATCAAAATGCCAATACTAGACAAGTTCAATTCAAAAGAAACTGAGTCAAGGCCCTTAAAAATTACATTGTCAACATATCAAAGAAAACCACACCCATGGCTGAGCTTTTCAACATCCTTGTGCCTGGAGGAAGAGTCAGATCTTCATAAATTCACAAAAGACAATAAGGTTGATTGGTGTCCATATCTCAAATCCATGTACTTCTTTAGAGATCCTTAATTATTTTGGTACAATTCTATTCAGATGATTACTCACTATAATGATTTACCAAACCCTGATAACTGGTATCTATGAAAGTCCCACAAAAACTTTATTATACCTAACTCTTGGAAGGATAATTCAGTGTTAATTCAAATTTCAGATATTTAAACAGTAACTATCTTGCTTCAACATGCATAGCCATGAGCCAGTTAATTTGGCAATTACATGATGATACTGGAACCTGGGTTAATGAATTGTTTGGCATATCTTTTTCTCAGAATATTGTCTCCAGTCTGATACATTTGGGTGTAAGCATGACGAAGAATATCATACTTGGATTCCAGATGTGTAAGGACACTGTTTTGTCTAGCAACCTAAATAGATAATTAAGCATTTCAGGGAAATGTGAAAACACAAATAAGTATTGAATAAACACACATGCCTTTCAGGTTCATGATTAATATTGATAAGGCAGCATTTTAAAAGATGTGGAGCTTTTCTTCAGCTTTCCTTATTTTCTTTTTAGGCATGTTTGTATGTCACATTTATTGTATTACCTCAATTATAAAAATTGTTTCAACTTCTACCCTCAAAACGACAGTATAGAGCAGGGGTCGCCAACCTTTTCGACCTCAGGGACCACCAAACTCATAATTTTAAATTCCGCAGACCACTAATATGAATTTTGACTGATGGTGGCTTGTTGACATTGGTGGGAAAGTCAGTTCCATATTCCAGAGCTGCAGTAGTCACAGGACTGGCCCTTTGGTCATCCCAGATCAGTTCCTCCTCCACCTGGGTGCGCCGGCCTACCATGGATTGGAAGAGCTGCTCTGGGATGACCAAAGGGCCAGTCCTGTGACTACTACCGCTCTGGAATATGGGACCAACTTTCCCACCAATGTCAGTAAGCCACCCCAGGGCGGATTTCCCTCCCTCGCCGTTGGTATTACCTTCTAGTTCCAGCTCGCGTGGTTCTACTCAAGGTAAGATTTGTGCTCGGCCAGCAGGTGGGGGCCAGTGGGTGGGCAGGCCATGTGGGTGGCGCAGCCTTGTGTTCCCATGCAGCCTGGATTAATTGCTTTGTGGGGAGTGCTTTGTGGGGGACACATTTATCTGCAGACCACAAAATTTTTCTCGTGGATCATCAGTGCTGCCCAGCCCACCAGTTGGCAACCACTGGTATAGAGCATTAAAGTCCTTCCTGAAAGGATACCTAACCTGAGTCTTGGCTGGCACCTTCAGCATGTTAGATATCATGTAAATTTTGGGGGTCATTGGGAAAGGGCAGAAAAGATAAATACCAAAGCAAGAAACATCACTGTTTCTTAAACATGGCGACTTTAAGTTGTGTAGTCTTCAACTCTCAGAACTGCCCATGCTGGCTAGGGAATTCTGGGAGTTGAAGTCCACACATCTTAAAGTTGACAAGTTTGAGAAACACTGAGTTACAGTATAGGAACATGACATATTCTCAAGATTTTAATATACAGTATTTATTTTTTGACAGGGGTCTTGCCTTTGGAAGTCTGTATTTCTCTCGCGTGTGAACCCACAAAACGGCTCGTCCAGCCTTCTTTTGTGCATAAGCTGCGTCTCTTTCCATCCTGAAGGCACAAACGGGAGGCTTTGTAAGAATCAACTGAGCAGGTCCCGGAACAACTAGACACAAGCACAGTTCCCCCCCCCCCATGCTATTACTCTGCTAGTTCCCACAACACTGACAAACCATTTAGTAAGGCTGTATTACTATTATTCTTCTCATCTTTCCTATTACCTATCTCCTTTTCTACTTATGACTATAACTTTGTTGCTTGTATCTTTACAATTCATATTGTTTTATTTAGTTGCCTAGCATGATTTATGTTGATTGCTTATTTAGTATCCTATGATTATCACAACGTGTTGTCTGTTATGATTTATGATGAATGTATTTTTATGATGACTATGATCATGATTTATCCCTTGTTGATTTTAGGTACACTGAGAACTTATGAACCAAAGACAAATGCCTTGTGTGTCCAATCACACATGGCCAATGAAGAATTCCACGTTCTATTTCTATAAAGAATTCTATTCTAAATTGATGGTTTTGTAATCTGCAGTGAAATAAAGATCAACCTTTGTATGTACAGAAAGAGCGTTTGAAACAATCATCCAGGAGGAGCAGGAATGAAAAAATAGAAATCAGATAACAGGAAGATGTAAACAACATAAAGTAGATTGCTGCTAATTAGCAGACCTTGTAGGACCTAGGTGAGCTCCAGGGAAGCAGAGAGGTTGCTCCAACAAAATAGAAAAGCTCATCAGAACTCATAAGTAGAGCTACTAATTTCCAAAGTTCCATCTTCAACTATGCTTTTAAATAATATTTGAAACCAGAATTGACTGCAACAGTGCAAACTGACCTTGCTAATTTTAAATATAAAATTTCAAATTCAAATCCTCATTCTTTGCAAATGAAATGTGAGGTCTAAAACAGAATTACTTGGGTGCCTTAGCTTCTCTCAGTTGTCTGAACAAGAATTAAACAGAGAACCATATCAACTCTCAAGCACTCAGAGGTGGTATTCAGCAGGTTCTGACCAGTTCTGGAGAACTGGTAGAGAAAATTTTGAGTAGTTTGGAGAACTGGCAAATACCACCTCTGACTGGAGATTTTACAGTATCCTTCCCCTGCCATACCCACCAAGCCACGCCTACAGGAAAAAAATTTGAATCCCACCTCTACAAACGTTGAAATATTAAGCGCTGAAATATTAAATACAGACAGAACTCCAATCAGGCACCAGACAACTACGTCAAAGTGATTTGGAGAAAACTGTGTTGAACCTCATTCAAACATGGTACTATAGGATCCATGGTGCTCTATGAGTTTAGTTGTTTCCTTGATGATGTTACCTAGTTTGGTAATGAAACATTTACATGAAAACAACTGAGCTCAGAGAGCACCCATCAGGCTTCTGTATTGATGATGGCAGATGAGACTCTGCCGAAACGTTGCTACAACTTTAAAAGCACAACTACTATGACGTGGGAAAATACCCGAACTAAGCTGAATGCCATACATGTAAGTACCCGCAAAAACTTAAAAAACATATATATATGTTTATGTATATATATATATATTTGTTTTCTTAAGTTTTCGCGGGTAGTTACATGTATGGCATTCAGCTTTGTTCGGGTATTTTCCCACGTCATAGTGGTGGTGCTTTTAAAGTTGTAGCAACGTTTCGGCAGAATCTCATCTGCCATCATCAGGCTTCTGTATAGTGTTCGTCTATGAGTTAGACTTTTACAGTGGTTTCAGATTTAAATTTGGGGCAGCCTATTGCTGTGACAGAATGATTTTTTCTTCATCCTGATTGGTTGAGAGTCTTGGTCTGTGTTTATTGGTCTTGGAGTTTGCTGTGTTCTGCTTCTAATATCTTCTGTCTGTTTTTTTGGCTCTTTTTGCATCTTGATTGGCTGGCAACATTGTGTTACTTTATTGGAGGCCTTTAGTGCAGCTTGGCTTCGGGTAAATGGACGGCTATCATTAGTTAGGAAGCTGGGTTTCATCTGGGTGCCTGGTTGGGGTGTGTTTGAGCTGGAGGTATCAGGGGGGATCTGTTTGTGCCCAGGTGTTTGCCTGGCTTGTGGTGTGGAGATTTTTTTGTTTGTGAGTGCAGGCTTCCAAATGATTGACAGCCTGGTGGAATCATCTCTTCTGTTCATGCTTTCTGGTCTTTTTTCAATTTCTATGGCTTCTCTGATGATTCTGTGGCTGGGATTTTCTATAGTGGCTAGGGTTTTGGTGCCATTGAAGTTGATGTTATGACCTGTGGCTTCCATGTGTTGGACTAGTGAGGAAGTGTGTTCCAGCTTTTTGACTGCATTTTTGTGTTCTTCCAGGCGGGTGCTTATTCTTCTATTGGTCTGTCCAATGTATGTGGCCGGGCATGATGCACAGGGGACTTCATATATGCCTTGGTTTTCCAGGTCAATTTTGTCTTTGGGGTTCCTGAGGATGGCTGCTATTTTTCTGTCTGTTTTGAAGGCAGTCTTGATGTGGTGTCTGTATAGAATCTTACTAATTTTGTCTGTAGTGCCTCTTATGTAGGACAGGACAGCTGTTCCATAGGTCTGTTCATCTTCTGGGTCTCTATTATGTCTCAGTGTGTTTTTGTGGATCAAGTTGGTGATTTTGCTTTTGTGGAAGCCATTGGCTGTCAATATTTTAGTCAGGGTGCATAGTTCAGTCTTAATGTGTGTTTTGTCTGCCAGGTGTTTGGTTCTAGTAATTAGTGTTTCAGCCACGGATGTATGTATGTATGTATGTATGTATGTATGTATGTGTATATGTATATGTATATGTATATGTATATGTATATGTATATGTGTATGTGTATGTGTATGTGTATGTGTATGTATATGTATATGTATATGTATACGTATACGTATATGTATATGTATATGTATACGCATATATATGCATATATATACGTATATATATGCAGGTCTTGGCATGTTCGGGCCTTTTGTAAGATTGAGAGCATCTTGGCAATGTTTCGACGAGGTCCCACTCGCCATCTTCAGGCTGGTGCTTTCAGCTTCATGCTTGTGTGAGCAAAGCATGATCGGAGCTGCCATCTCCCTATATATACTGGTGGGGAGGTTGGCTGTGTTGTCATTTCTTGATTGGTTGATAAAGTTGATGTTTGCAGATTGGCTGGCTTTTTCATAAGAACATGTGTGGCTGAGGTATTGGCTGTGTGTCTATCAGCCTCCTGTGTTGTAATGACCTGGGTAATGGGCTGTGTGATGACCTTCTGAGTTCTATTGTTGTGGCATCCTGGGTCTTATGTGACCTAGGAGATTACAGCACAAAACTCAGGAAGTTACAACACAGCCAATGACCCAGGAGATTACAGCACAAGAGGGCAGATGAGATTCTGCCGAAATGTTGCGACAACTTTAAAAGCACAACTACAATGATGTGGGAAAATACCCGAGCAAACCATACATATACATATACATATACATATACATATACATATACATATACATATACATATACATATACATATACATATACATATACATATACATATACATATACATATACATATACATATACATATTTGTTTTCTTAAGTATGGTATTCAGCTTTGTTCGGGTATTTTCAGACATCATTATAGTTGTGCTTTTAAAGTTGCCGAAACGTTGCTACAACTTTAAAAGCACAACTATAATGACGTGGGAAAATTTCTTTTTTTTTTTTTAAAGAATTTTATTAATTTTCTACAAACAAACAAGACAAACAAAACATTAAAACATCAACTCTCATATGTACATCCAGTGTGTCAGTTGGTTCATCAGTTTTGTGTATTCATTTTGTAATCTCAGTTACAATTATGTTACAGAACAACTCATAATGTCAATCCAAACTTATATATCCTAATATCACTAAAAAGAAAGAAATTTTTGACTATACTTTTAATCATTCATGCTTTATGAGATAACAATACTTTAAACAGTTTATTCTGTAACAAATCATATAATCATACCAAATCAATCCTGTTAGGGATAACATTGTTTTACCCTAACTGGTTTAAGTAAATAATAATATGTAATCATAGTTTGTATGTTAAAGTGTCTGCAACTTTAACTGTGGGATAGTAATTAAGGGAGTGGTTGTGAAAGCACTTTAAAAGAAGCAAGGCTGCAGCTTGCTCTCTCTCTGGCTTTGATGATCCCTGATTACTACAAGACTGCATTGCTCGAACGGGAGAGAAAACAAAGGACAGACTTGTAAGTGAATTGACATAGGATATTCTAACACGGACTTTGCTAACTGAATATCCCTGAATGGACTGACTAAATGATACATGACTATTGGACTGTTATTTTGACTATGCTATGAACTCATAATGGAATAAACTATATATTTGATAGCACAAGCGTATCTGTCATTTTTACTGTATGTTAATAAACATACAAGCTTAGCTCACTCATTTATCTGTGTGCCTATCTGACTCAGCTGCACATTCTGTTTAGCTTGTCTCCCTAACCCTGGTTGGGGAAACCAGGCTTAACACTGGTTATGGGCCCAGAGGCTGCAAAGTCAGTTTAACTAGGATAAAACAGATTTATGTAAAAGTGAGAGTTTGTGTTGTTATACATTACAGTAAACAGACAGCTGTGTTTTATTAATTATAGTTTTATATCCATATAAGAAAACATGGCACAAGTCAATCAACAAAGTTTGTCCCTTATATCCAAGTTGGATGGAACAAACTATGTATCATGGTCTATGAAATGTAGTCTGCTTCTACGAAGAGAAGGTTTGTGGAACATAATTGAAAATCCACCAAACATAGAAGAATGGGATCCAGAGGATGAGGAAGATAAATTAAAGATAGAAGAATTTATGCATAAAAATCAACAAGCTATTTGCATTATTGCTTTAACCTTAACTGATGAGCAGCTTGTTTATATCCACGGAGAGAAAACAGCTGTTGGGTGTTGGCAGAAGCTGAAGAGGATTTATGTTCGAGATAATGTTGGTGCTCACATAAATCTAACACGGAAACTTTTCAGTACGCATCTCCATAAGAATGGTGATATGCTGAGTCATTTGAAAACTATGCAAAGCATTTTTCAAGAACTGCACGAGAAAGAGCTTATTTTCTCTGAACTACACCAAGTCTACATAATTCTATCTTCACTTGATGAAAGCTATGATAACTACATAACTTCCCTTGAAATATTGCCAAAGGAAAGCCTAACTTTAACTGATATAACTGGCAGATTGATTGAAGAGGCCAGAAGAAGGCTTGAAAGAGACGAATTAAGGAGGCAGCAACCTCAAAAAGAAGATAATGAAACTCCTACTGCATACGCAATTAAAAAGTGTTTTAATTGTGGAGGAAGAGGACATTTGGCAAGATTTTGTAAAAAAGCAAAGTACCGGAACGCTGGCCAGAATACAAAAAGTCATCAAAAGATAAATAAAAATTTAGAGTTAGCCATGTATACTAACGAAGCTGTAAAAAATAATTTATGGGTGGTTGACAGTGGAGCATCACATTGTATAACTAATGATAAGAAAAATTTTATTAAAATGTCTAAGAGTACACAGCAGATATCGTTAGCCAATGGCTGGAAACTGAAAGCTAAAGGTCAAGGTATAGCATATTGTTCTTTTATAAAAGAGAATGTAAAAATGTTATATGTACCACAACTTAAGTTTAATTTAATTTCAGTTAGAATTTTGGTTAAACTAGGATATGTAGTTACATTTAAAGGAGATAAGTGCATAATTGAGAAAGAAGATAAGAGAATTACTGCATCTTTAAGAGGTGAATTATATGTGTTAAATGATGATGGTTTAAAGGTGGCTAACACAGTTTATGAAAATAAGAAACCTCATGATGAATGTATTCACTTGTTACATCGAAGGCTAGGGCATTTAAATTTTAAAATGCTTAAGAAAACTATTGAATTATCTAAGGGAATAAGTTTGAAACCTTGTCATAAGTATTTGCAATGTAATGCCTGTAATCAAAGTAAGGCCAGGGTTACACCGGCTAATAGAGTTGATGGATTTACTACCAAAGAGCCTTTAGAGGTAGTATTTGCTGATTTAATAGGTCCGAAAAAACCAAGTGTAGGAGGAGCTCGTTACATACTAAGTATAATGGACCACTATTCTAGATATGGGTTTTGCTATTTAATGAAGAGCAAAACTGAAACATATCAAAATCTCTTTAATTTGATTAAATTTGCAGAAAGGAAAACTAAAAAGAAATTAGTAACTCTTATAACAGATAATGGTACAGAATTTACAAATAATAAATTCCAGAACAGACTAAGAATGTTAGGTATTCAACATAAAATGTCTGCACCATATAGGCCACAACATAATGCCTTTATAGAAAGAAGAGGCCAAACATTACAATCAATGACACGTACTATGATGTCTGATTCAGGATTACCTGACAATTTATGGGGAGAAGCAATAATGTGTGGTAATCATATATTAAATAATGTTGTTAATTCAACAACAGGTGAATTACCATTCACATTGTGGCATGGTACAAAACCTGATTTAAGTTACATGCACACATTTGGAGCACCAGCATGGGTGCATATCCCTACACAACTTAGACACAAAGGACAACATAGAGCTAAAAGATTATATTTTGTAGGATATACATCTAATCATAGATCTTATAGATTCTGGGAACCAGGTACATCTAGAGTTTACACCAGTGCTAGTGCAAAATTCCTAGAACATGTAGGATGGAATAGATTAGAGCAAGATTTAAATAATGAAGTAATTATTGAACCCTACAAAAGGCAGAAAGATCAGACTAGTTATAAGAAGAGTCCAATTAAAGAAGAAGTCCAAGAAGAGCAAATAGGACCAGAACAAGAGGAAACAGTTGATCAGGAAGAGTTAGATAATCAAGAAGAGTTAATAAATGAAAGTCCACCTGTAAGTCCTGTAATACCTAGACGTACTACACGTGTAACTAGACCACCTGATAGGTATCAAGCAAGTATAGTTTGCCAAGTAACTAAAGTTCCAACTAGTGTGGATGAAATTAGGATGTATCCTGCTAAGGATCAGGAGAATTGGCAAAAGGCAATGGAAAAGGAACTAAATTCATTAAAGGTAATGAAAGTTTATGAAGATGCTAAATTACCTCCAGGAGAAAAATCCATTGGGTGCAAATGGATATTTAAAGTGAAAACTGGAAATGATGGGACTGTTTCCCATAAGGCTAGGTTAGTAGCTCAAGGATTTAATCAAACCGCATCTGATTACGATGAAGTTTTTGCAACAAGTCTTAAAGCAACATCTTTAAGAGCAGCATTAGTGTGGGCAGCTAAGAAAAACTATGTCATTAACCATTTAGATGTAGAAACTGCTTATCTACATGCACCATTGCAGCACACTATATATTTAAGAAAACCAGTAGGTATAAAAGACAATAAAGTAAATAGTAATGATTGTTGGAAACTCAAAAAGAGTCTTTACGGGTTGAAACAATCTGGGTTTGAGTGGAACCAATATATTGTGAAAGAGTTAAACAATATAGGTTTTAAATCTGGTTTAGCAGATCCATGTGTATTTAAAAGAGAAAATAATGGAAAGGTGTCATTATTGTTATTATTTACAGATGATATTGCTTTGATAACTAAGACTAATAATGAAGCTAATGAGATTATATCATTATTAGCCAAAAAGATAAAATTAAAGCATTTAGGTGAAATTAAAAGGTATCTAGGATTGACAATTAACAAAACAAAAAATGGTTTTAAGATATCTCAAGAAGATAAAATTTGCCAATTAATTAAAACGTTTAAAATGGAACTTTGTAAACCGGCAAAGACTCCAATGAGTCAGGAAGTTTGCCAAACTGATGATCAAAGTCCCAAATTTGATAAGTCCACATATCAATCTTTGATTGGTAGCTTATCATATATAAGCAATTGGTCTAGGCCAGATATAGCTTATAGTGTAAATCAGCTGGCACGTTTTAATTCAGATCCACATCAATGTCATTGGCAATCATTAAAGAGAATTTTAAGATATCTTAAAGGAACACTGAACCATGCATTGTATATAGAACCAAAGGGTGATTTGATTCTTAGTGCCTATGCAGATGCAAGTTTTGCAACTGATATAAACACTAAAAAATCAACATCTGGGATGGCTATATTATTTGGTAAGACTTTAATAGGGTGGAGGTCAATCAGACAACAGCATATCAGCTTGTCCACGATGGAAGCGGAATTTTCATGTCTGTCATTATTATGCACTAACTTGATTTTGTACAAACAGTTATTATTAGACATGGGTATAACTGTAAAAGATTCCATTATTGTGTTCGAGGATAACCAAGCAGCTATAAAGTTAGCTACTAGTATTGCTGTAAAAATTAGATCAAAGTATACTGATTTAAGATACTTAAATGTTAGAGAATCTGTAAAGAATGGGCTAATTAAATTGGAATACTGCATGACAGAAGAAAACATTGCAGACCAATTTACAAAAGCTCAAGGAGTAACTAAGTTTAAAGAGAGTTGTAACAAATATGATTTAAAGATGTAAATAGTTATATTATTATTTCCTAAAAGGGGAGAATGTTAGGGATAACATTGTTTTACCCTAACTGGTTTAGGTAAATAATAATATGTAATCATAGTTTGTATGTTAAAGTGTCTGCAACTTTAACTGTGGGATAGTAATTAAGGGAGTGGTTGTGAAAGCACTTTAAAAGAAGCAAGGCTGCAGCTTGCTCTCTCTCTGGCTTTGATGATCCCTGATTACTACAAGACTGCATTGCTCGAACGGGAGAGAAAACAAAGGACAGACTTGTAAGTGAATTGACATAGGATATTCTAACACGGACTTTGCTAACTGAATATCCCTGAATGGACTGACTAAATGATACATGACTATTGGACTGTTATTTTGACTATGCTATGAACTCATAATGGAATAAACTATATATTTGATAGCACAAGCGTATCTGTCATTTTTACTGTATGTTAATAAACATACAAGCTTAGCTCACTCATTTATCTGTGTGCCTATCTGACTAAGCTGCACATTCTGTTTAGCTTGTCTCCCTAACCCTGGTTGGGGAAACCAGGCTTAACAAATCCTAAAAACCCTCTATATAGTGTCAATATTCTATTATCGTATTTTATCATCTAGCCATTGATAAAAAAGATCCCAAATTTCATAAAATTGTTTCTCCTCTTGCTCTCTAATTTCAAATGTCAATCTACGCATCTCAGCACATTCCACTATTTTCTTAATAATTTCTTCCTGTAATGGTATTTTCTCATTCTTCCAATTTTTAGCAAATACAATCCTAGCCGCTGTTAATACATTTACAATCAGGTATTTCAAATCTTTACTATATGTATCAGGTAAAATTCCCAATAAGAAGATCTCTGGTTTCAAGTCTATGTGTTTCTTTGCAGCCCCCACCACCAATATATATAGAGAGACAGCAGCTCCGATCACACACTGCTTGCACTGGCACGAAGCCAAAAGCACCAGCCTGAGGATGGCGAGTGGGACCTCGTCAAAACGTCACCAAGATACTTTTAATCTTACATGGGAAAAGACCCAAACACACCTAGACTACATACCTGTACCCGTGAAAATCTACGAAAACAAATATATATATATGTGTGTATATATGTGTGTGTGTGTGTGTGTGTGTGTGTGTGTGTATATATATATATATATATATATATATATATATATATATATATATATATACACACACACACACACACACACACACACACACACACAAAAACAGTTTGGGTGAACCCCTTGTTCCTATGATCAGCTGGCTCCAAACTATTCACTCTGATGATCACGACTTTTTATTAGAGCACAGCTGATTTGTGCAGCAGAGCGTTTGCCGCAACTCAGCTATTTTCTTCAGCTGTAGTTGAATGTAAGTATTAGCTTTTTAAAATGCAGAGTGCATGTTTGGTTTGTGCATGCGCAAAGCATGCACTCACTGAACCAGTAGTTATACCGGTTGGTAGTATGTTAGTCTAATAATTGGAACTAAAAATAGTTCCACTTATTAGACTTTCTCTCCCCTCATCTCCTTTTCAGGCTACCTGAAAAAAAGGCATGCTGTTGCTTTAAAAGTTACATTTAAAGACCAAACTCTTTAAGTCAGCATTTCATCCCCCTCCCCACACACACACCTGCATTAAAGTCTGAAAAAGAATAAGACTACTTCATTAGATAGCAGAGAAATGTCGTGCTTGAAAGATGTCCAAAACATTTCTCTCAAATTAGTGATTTGAGATCTTTTCCTAGTATGCACGACCATGTAAAGTATCTCATATTATTTTCATCTCAGCTATTCAGTTCAGTGAAATTCAGAAATCAGGCATTATTCTTATACCTTTTTCCTGAATAAAGAAAGCATAAGACACCAACCAAAAATACAGAATTATTATTATTATTTTTTTTAAAAGGGAAATCAATGAAGAGTGTGAAAAATAATTGGGGGAAAAAAGAGAAAAACAAATATGATATTTGCTGAGCACAGAGATAATGGTTAAGAACTGTTTTGAGCCAATATTCCTAATTTGGCAGCTACAAGGAACATACACTTTTGAAGTGAAGAGATTTGGCTTTAATTTTCCAGCTGTGTTAGATAATTTTAAGTCACATCAAATATTTCCTTTTTTTAAGCAAGTGCCTTGCCTTCTACCCAAGGTAGAGACAGCTGCTTCAGAAGTTTATAACTGTTTGTGATGTTAATAAAATGTACCTCCCTTGGCTAGGTTTTGATGTCTTTCATTAAAACGATTGTATCACATCAAAAAAATCACCCCTCTGGGATGCTCCTGCTTAATGCTCTAATATCATTCCTTGCTTAAATAGGTGTCAGAATCTCATTCTTATATACAATTAAACTCTGTTAATAACCAGTCGAGATGGTGTTGCCTCTCAGGATTTTAAGAGCTTTGCATTCATTCTCTCTGTTATAACGCACACCTTTCATCCCTCTTAGGTTATCCTGACAGGTCTCCCAATGTCAAAAAAATGCTGGCATCACAAATGTTACCTAATATAACCTAGGATGACTTCACCAGCCTCAACAGTTACAAAGGTACAAGAAGAAGCTGATTTATTTAGTGAGAACAACCATTTTTGTAACACCCTCCTCCACACTAGGGATATGGTGGCTCAGTGGCTCAGACGCTGAGCTTGTTCAGAAAGGTTGGCAGTTCGGCAGTTCAAATCCCTAGCATTGTGTAACAGAGTGAGCTCCCCTTCCTTGTCTCAGCTTCTGCCAACCTAGCAGTTCGAAAGCACCGTAAAAAATGCAAGTAGAAAAATAGGGACCACTTTGGTAGGAAGGTAACAGCATTCTGTGTGCCTTCGGCATTTAGTCATGCCGGCCACTTGACCACAGAGAAGTCTTCGGACAGTACTGGCTCTTCAGCTTTGTAATGGAGATGAGCACTGCCCCCTAGAGCCAGAAATGACTAGCATGTATGTACCAGGGGGACCTTTATCTTTACCTCCATACTAAATGAGGGCGCCCATTTATTTTTTAAATGATTAGATTCCAATCCTCATACTTTATTTTCTATAGTTTGTTAACATTACAATTTTTTATAGGCTTAGAATTCTTTATTGGCCAAGTGTGATTGGACACACAAAGAATTTATCTTTGGTGCATAAGCTCTCAGTGTACATAAAGGATATAAGTGATAAATTTTGATTGCATAACATCTGGTAACTCACATAACCTAACATAGCTTAATGATCACAATTGAGCCCAACATTTCTCTTGTTCAATTAGATATTTGTTAAGTGAGTTTTGTCTAATTTTATGATTCCCCCCCTCCACAGTTGTTAAGTGAATCTCTACAATTGATAAGTTAGTAATCTGGTTGTTAAGTGAATCTGGCTTCCCCATTGACTGTATTTGTGAGAAAGTTGCAAAAGGGGATAGCGTGACCTTGGGACAAAGCAATGGTCATAAATATGAACCAGTCGACATCCAGAACATCTGGTTTCCTATCCCAATTTAGAATCATTCAGAAACAACAGTCAAGAAGGTTTCAATGTACAAACATACCTCAAAACAAAATGGAAAGCTATTAAAACAATACTATATCAAGAGGAGACTAAGATTAAAGTAACAACAACCAGATAAATGTTATTGCAGTCATCCTGGGCCATAAAACCATACCTACATAAATAGGATGTAGACAATGAGGAGATTTGAAGTCGAAAAGACTACAGAAGGATGCCATCCATAACTTCCTGGAGAGGGATATTCTACAGTTGGAAGATCCAGTACGGAATCTGCGTCCTTCACCACCATGACTGATAGAAACAAAGCTCTTCTGTGTCATTAATCCTACACCTGATCCCAGGGAGAGGTGAATCTGTCTTCACTCTTAATCCACGGTGCAGGCGTGCCCTGGGAGCAATTACAGCGACCACTTTTTCCTCTAGTTCATCAAAAAGCTTGTTGACAAGGGCTTAGTGATTCACCAATAGGAAAAACAGTTGTCAAGGCAAGCTGCCATTAACTTCCTTACTTCGGTTACAGGAAGTTTCAAACTCAGATTCTTAACATCCCTGGTTCAAAGTGGGAGATGAAAGGAAGCCACTCCGCTTTTACATCAATGCCCCAAGATAAGTGGGATTAGTGCTAATCGTGACCTCTGGAACCAGGGTTACTTCTAAAGCAGGTTCATTCTACCTGTTAGGACAACCGCCAGGCTTCCAACTTTTCTTACTTTAACTTTGTCTAAGGCAGTGTTGGACTTGGCAATGTTAAGATGGGTGGACATCTTCAAGTCCCAGAATTCCTTAGTCATCATGCTGAGAGTTGAAGTCTACTCATCTTAAAATTAACCAAAGTTGAAAAAGACTGATCTAATGTGTTGAGGGACACGGTGGCTCAGTGGCTAAGATGCTGAGCTTATTGATCAGAAAGGTTGGCAGTTGGATTCATCAGGTGCCTTTCCATCGGTTATGAAGTAATAAAGGTGTTTAATAAAGTTTTAACAACCTTAGGAAAAAGCAGGGTTCTAATCCTGCACTTCTGATTGGCCGATAATAGCAATATCGGATTGGTCCTTTCTGGGAAATCTGATTGGCTGTTAACGGGCCAACTCTCATTGGTTCAAGGGTTCAACACTTCCATGTTTCTCATTGGCTAATAGGTCAGCAGCCTACCCCATAAAAGGGCTGCTGCTGCCCTAGGGTTTTTGCTCTGTTAAGTATGATTAATAAAGAGTTGAAGTTCACTGTTCACTGGCGACGAGGATGGGATGCGGAGACATTAGAGCTCACTGAACACTACAGAGCACCAAACAGAGCACGTGGCTGAAGGCGCATCGACAACGGAAACCATGTCCGGCGGCGCCATACCACCCGCTCCATTTGACCAGCACAAGAAGACTGGAACTCGTACATAGACCGGTTCCAGATGTTTCTGGAGACCAACAACTTGAAAGACGCAACTACAGGGAAAAAATGAGCAGTGTTCCTGACCCATTGCGGACCTGCCGTCTTTAAGATGGCCAAGGAACTAGCGAAACCTGCTGAGGTGAAATCCATGGACTGGGACGTCCTCGCGCCCCTTCTACGGGCCCACTATGCACCCGCCGTACCAACGCTTGTCCGAAGACATGAGTTTTACCAGAGGGACCAACGGAAAGGAGAGAGCGTTGCAGATTTCATCGTGGATCTCCGCAACCTGGGAGGCCTCTGTGGGTTTATGGACCTTGAAGAAGCTCTGAGAGACCGAATAATACTGGGATTAGATGACCACACGGCACAGAGCAAGATCATGGCCAAAGGGGACATCGATCTTGCCGATGTCATCAAAGACGCTACTGCAGCAGAAGCAACCAGGAAGTCGGCCGCCTGAATGCGCCGCACCAATGCACCGCTCCGTCAACTCGCCAGCGATACCTCACCTCGCCTAGAGAGACACACAACAGCGACCCACCACGAGGACCTCGAATCGCCATCAGAAAGTGATGAGGAGGAGGTCAACCGGCTCCGGTCTGAACGTGACCAACGCAACCAGCGGAATCGAAGACTACCGCACCAATGCGCGGGTTGTGGGGCAAACCACCCGCGATCAGATTGCAAATTCCCTGATGCGCTCTGTCATTCCTGTGGGAAAAGAGGCCAAATCGGGAAGGTCTGTAGAAGCAAGCAAGGATCCAGCCCAATTCAGAGAGAAAACAACCACCGCCAGACCACAGGGAATCATCCTGTGAGTCAGGAACACTTGAACCACCAATGGAACAACCACTCCTACAGAAATAAAACACTGGCCACTTCAATGAGATGGGAAGAGGCACACCAAACCATTACAATTGGTCATGCTTCATCGTTAGATGCAAAGAAGATCCGAGTGAGGGTCGCCATTGAAAACCAGCCTTGTGTGATGGAAGTCGATTCTGGATCGTCCCTCTCGATGGTTTCCTGGAAGACCCTTAAACAATTAATCCCTGCCGTCTGGCGTGAAGACCTCAGAGCCCAAAGAATCATACTCAAAGATTATCAGGGGAACCGAATTCCGGTCGTTGGATCCAGCCAAGTCCAAGTATCATTCAAAAATCGTACTGCATCGTTACCACTGACCGTCATTGACCACGACCGGCCTAGTTTGTTAGGCCTTCAATGGTTCGCCCCACTCGGGATCAAGTAGCTGGCATTTACCAAACCAGAAGCGACGACTGGGAGGAGGCCCTTGTCCAGGAATTCCAGGACGTCTTTGCAGACAAACTAGACGAGTACAAGGAGACCCCGATATCTTTTAACCTTAACCCTGAAGTAGCCCCCATCCACCTTAAGCCTCATCGGGTACCTTTTGCCCTAAAACCAATGATCGACGAGCAGCTCGATAAATTAATAGCCCAGGGTCCGTTGGGAAACCCCAATCGTAACACCCATCAAACCGGATGGATCGTTAAGGATTTGTGGGGACTACCGGACCATCCTTAATCACGCCCTTCAACAGAACGCTTACCCGGTGCCGATGGTGCAATACCTTTTCCATTCCCTGGGGGGCAGAAAAGTCTTCACTAAATTGGATTTAGCACAGGCGTACCAACAACTGCCTGTAGATAAAAAAACCGCGGAAGCACAGACGATCATTACACACCGAGGCGCCTTTAAGTGCAACCAACTCCAATTCGGAGTGAGAGTAGCCCCAGGGATTTTTCAAAGTCTGATGGAGAGACTCTTGCAAGGGATCAAGGGGGTCGTGCCATACTTTGATGATGTTTTAATTGCAGCCCCGGATAGAGAAGTACTAGAAAGGCGTCTTAAAATGGTTCTCCAGAAATTTAAAGACTGCGGCCTAAAGGTTAAAAAAAATAAATGTCAATTGTGTACAGATAAAGTAGAGTTCCTGGGGTACCTAATCGATAAACAAGGCATTCACCCCACTAATAGCAAACTAAAAGCGATCCCCAAGACCCAAAAACACCCCAAGACCCAGGAATAGGACAGACCTCCAAGCTTTCCTGGGGCTCATTAACTTTTACAACATCTTCTTGCCCCAGAAAGCAACCATAGCTGAGACTTCTCGACAAAAAAGCAACCTGGGTCTGGGGATACCGAGAGGAGCACGCATTCTGACAAGTGAAAATCTTACTAACCTCCGATGCTGTTTTAATGCAGTATAACGAGACTTTGCCTTTAACAATTACATGTGACGCATCACCATTTGGAGTAGGAGCCATTTTGAGTCATGTGTTACCAAATGGTAGTGAGGCCCTTATTGCCTATTTTTCAAGAACCTTATCGAGGGAAAAATATGGAAACGCCATATAGATCAGTTTCGCTCTTGGCTACAACCCAGTTCCCGTGACTCCTGTGACTCTCAAACTGAGGGGGGAGGGGATGTCGAAGAAACCGAATTCGAGATGGTGGAAAGCGGAATCGAAGGAAGTCAGCAGCCGGGTGCAATACATGAAGAAGAATCAGGGAGAGGGATGGCCTCCCCACAGAGGAATACCTCAACGGAGGCGAGCCCGCAGAGATCGAAGGACAACAACGACAGAATTAGCGGCACTGAGTCATCCAGTGAGGATGCGGAACCGCCTGTACCAGATAAATCAAAAAACGTCCCGCTGAAACCGGACTACAGACAGGAACCGGTGGGACAGCGCAAATCTAATAGAAAGTTAAAACAGCCTGCATATCTACGGGATTACGTCACCGCACCCCTCAAACGGAACCAGGGGGGAAGGGGTATTATGAACTAATAAAGGCGTTTAATAAAGTTTTAACAACCTTAGAAAAAACCGGGTTCTAATCATGCACTTCTGATTGGCCGATTATAGCAATATTGGATTGGTCCTTTCTGGGAAATCTGATTGGCTATTAACGGGCCAACTCTCATTGGTTCAAGGGTTTAACACTTCCATGTTTCTCATTGGCTAATAGGTCAGCAGCCTACCCTATAAAAGGCCTGGTGCTGCTCTAGGGTTTTTGCTCTGTTAAGTATGATTAATAAAGAGTTGAAGTTCACTGTTCACTGCCTCGTCTCCGTTCCTTGCACCCATGCGCAGAACTTAACATCATCAATTTACCACATTGTCCTCCAAGCAGCAGAGATTCCTTCCACAGCAAGCCGACTTTTTTTTTTTTTTGCAAATCCCAGAATTCCTACCCCGCTTGGCCTTGAACCCATACAACTGGAGTAGAACTTAAAATAACTTAATTGTCACTTTAAATGCACACTAATCGGCTTACATTAAAATGAAATTCTGTTGCATAAAGTTCTCAAAGGGTCACCACCTCCAAAATACACTACATCAACATGATAAAATAAATAAATATCCACATACCCACATATGTTATATGACACAGAGTAACAACACAGTCTAGTTTGGATGTACATGGCAAGAAAAACAAATCTTGTGAGTTTGCCAGCCAGATGGCTTAGGGAACAAAGATGTTACAGAATCTGGTAGTCCTGCTAGAAATAATTAAAAACCTTCTCCTGGAGGGAAGCAACAGAAACAGACCATGAGGTGGGTATGTAGAGTCTCTAACAATGCTTCAAACTCTTAGCACATATTGCATCTAAACAGCATCCTGAATAATGGGAAGTGAGCTTCCTATGATCTTTTCAACTGTCCTTACCACTCTCTGTATGGACTTTCTATCTGAGGCACTGCTGCCACCAAACCAGACAGTGATGCAGTTTGTTAAAACACTCTCAGTTGTGCCTCTGTAAAAAGTGGCCTGGACTGAAGAAGAAAAATGTTCTTCCTCATCTGAAGCAGAAAATGCAGGTGCTGGTATGCATGTTTCACTAAGGATGACATGTGGACAGTAAGTTGGAGAATTCCACCTTTCAGAGCCTGCAGATTAAAGGAACTGAATGACCTCAGGGTCCTACTCTTGATGTTGCATTAAGTTACACATCTTCTCTTCTCCCTATATACCAATGACTGCATCTCAAATGATTCATCTGTTAAAATACTGAAGTTTGCAGAGGACACAAAGTGATTGGTCTCATTAGAGACAACGACAAATCTGCATATAGACAGGAGGTTGTACAACTTGTCTCGTAGTGTAACCGGAACAATCTGGAACACTCTCAAAACCATAGAAATGGTGGTAGACTTTAGAAGAAACCCTCCCATACTACCACTTCTTACAATATTAGACAACACAGTATCAACAGTAGAGACTTTCAAATTTCTAGGTTCTATGACATCACATGACCTAAAATGGACACCTAACATCAAAAATGTCATCAAAAAAGCACAACAAAGAATGTTCTTTCTGCGCCAATTCAGAAAGCTCAAACTGCCCAGGGAGCTGCTGATACAGTTCTGCAGAGGAATTGTTGAGTCTGTCATCTGCACCTCTATAACTGTCTGGTTTGGTTCTGCAACCCAACAGGACAGACACAGACTTCACAGGATAATTAGGACTGCAGAAAAAACAATTACTACCCACCTACCTTCCATGGAGGACCTGTAAATTACACAAGTCAAAAAGAGGTCTGTGAAAATATTTGCAGACCCCTCACATCCCAGACATAAACTGTTTCAACTCCTTCCCTCAAAACGATGCTATAGAGCACTGCACACCAGAACAACTAGACACAAGGACAGTTTTTTTCCCCAAATGCCAACACTCTGCTCAACAAATAATTCCTTCAACACTGTCAAACTATTTACAAAGTGTGCACTATTACTGTTAATCTTCTCTTCACTCTTTATCATCCATCCACTCCCACTTGTGACTGTATGACTGCAACTTTGTCGCTTGTATTCTTATGATTTATATTGACTGTTTCTTAGTATGATTTGATTGCTTTTTGTACCTTATGACTATTATTCAGTGTTGTACCTGATGATTCTTGACTTGACGAATGTATCTTTTCTTTTATGTACACTGAGAGCATTTACACCAAGACAAATTCCTTGTGTGTCCAATCACACTTGGCCAATAAAGAATTCTATTCTATTCTATTCTATTCTATTCTATTCTATTCTATTCTATTCTATTCTATTCTATAGTATCCTTCCCCTGCCATGCCCACCAACCCAAGCCCACCAACCCACGTCCACAGAACTGTGGTACATTTTTTTGAATCCCAACACTGGTTCTAGGTATGGTTACTGGGGGCCACACATGCTCAAGTCTCTATCATGTAGGTAGATAAGACTTTTTTTAAAAAAGGATATGTATAGCCCTAACAAGAGCTGTGGTGGTACAGTCCTTAGAACCAATATTGCAGACACACTCTGCCCACAGCCTGGAGTTCAATCCTGACCAACTTAAGGTTGACTTAGCCTTCTATCTTTCCAAGGTTGGTAAAATGAGCCAGATGGTTGGGGGCAGTATGCTGGTAATTGTAAACCACTCAGAGAGTGCTGTGAAGCACTATGAAGTGGTTCATTCAGTAAGTCTACTGTTGCTATTATTATTATTATTATTATTATTATTATTATTATTATTATTATTATTATTATTATTATTATTATTATTATTGTTATTATTCTTGTTGTTATTATTATTCTTGTTGTTGTTATTATTATTATTATTCCAATATTTACATCCTATCACAGGGGTGTCAAACTCAGTTTCACTGAGGGCTGCATCAGGGTTGTGTTTGACCTTGGGAAGCCAGAGTGGTGTGGCCAGAGGGCATGGCCAGCTTGATGTCACTCAAGTCAGGGGTGGCTGTGGTGGCCCAAGTGCTCCTGAGTTCCATTTTCACTGGCAGAGCCACCACAGGTCAGTCCTTCATTGTTTCTAGGGTGTCCCAGTAGGCCAGATCTAAGTACCCTCTGGGCCAGATCTCAATATATTTGGATGTTATAAATAGACCTGCTGTGATGGATCTCCTATTATTAGATTGAGAAGGTGATCTCGTATAATCTGGTCCTATGTGTTACTGAAGCATTTCAATTTTGAGAACTTTCAGAGGTCTGGACTTCAATTCCCAGCATTCCCATCCAGCTGAGGAATTCTGAGAGTTGTGGTCCACACCTTATATCTGTGATGGTGAACTTATGGCACACTCTGAAAGTTCTCAAAATTGTTCTTCCAGGTTCTACTGTGTGCATGCGCACCGGCTAGGTGATCTTCCTGTACATGGGAGTGCCAGAAACTGGAAGAACAGCTCCCCAGCACACATGTGTGTGCCGGGAGGCTGAGCTTCCGTTTTCTGGCCTGTGTATGCGCGCCGGCCAGCTGGTCAGAAACAAGAAGCTCAGCTTCCCAGCATGTGCATGCACACCAGGAAACTGCTCTTCCCGTTTCCGGTGCTCCCCCCCCTTACTCGTGCCAGGGAGTTGTTCTTCCAGATTCCGCTCCACTCCCTGTGCTCAACACTCAGTGCCGAAAAGGTTTGCCAACACTGCCTTAGAAAGTTGCCAAGGTTGAGAAATAATGAGTTACTGGCATCTTTTTGGAACACTATTTTCAAGAGAGAGTACGAGAGACAGAGATGGATTTAATGGAGAAATTTTCCTTATGTGAAAGAGGTTGAATTATGTTCTAAAAATCTGGAATTCTACTGCTTTTGAGGAACTTTGATTATACTGAGCATGGGAAATTGCTAAGCGTATTACTTTGGGAAATTGGAAAAGAATTATTATTCCAGATATTAGGGAAAGGATTCAAGAAATGTCCAATTTATTTATCCATTTTTGAAAAAGCAGACTTTCCAAATAATAAAAAAATGATGCAATACGTTCCCCTTTGGCACAGATTTCATGCTGTGTTATAATAATAGCATTTTTAAAAAAATATTTGCTATTTTCACACAGTTTAATACTTGAATATACCTAGGTGGTTCATACTGTATGTTTTGCTTATTATTGTTAATTAACTATGATGTTTAGTTTTTGAATTGTTCATAGTTTATTTTTTGTATCTTTCTGTATGTTTTGGGACAAAGGATTAAACACATAAATAATAAGATTGATAGTTATTGACCATATTTGTAATTGTAAGAGGTTAGAAATAACATGCCAACTAGTCTAAATATTTGATAGAAAATTGGTCATTGACGCAACCTAAGAGTGGAACACCAGAGCTCAGCGCATATATAATTCCTTTTCCAGTTTCCCTAGCTCCTTATCACATTTAATAAGTTTTCTGTCTCTCCAGAGACAGGTGAACTTCACCTGGGTAAAAGATAAATGAGAACTAATGGATTTTATGTTTCAGAAACCGGCACAAGAGGCAGATTAATCATTTTTGGTGCTTCCGGATTCTAGGTACAACTTTATACCAATGAGATCATATATCCCAAAATGTACTCAGTCTACAAATTCCTCTCTAGAGCCAGAGTCTTCAAACTTGGCAACTTTAAGACTTGTGGACTTCAACTCCCAGAATTCCTCAACCAGGTGGGGAATTCTGGGAATTGAAGTCCACAAATCTTAAAGTTGCCTAGTTTGGAGACCTCTGCTCTATGTTTCAGCTGTCAAAATCATGGCTGAGACATCTGACCCAATGCTTAGTCTCTCTTTTTCTTTTCTCCTTCTTTGATACTCTCTTTCCTGATTAAGGGTTCCATAATTATTACTTTTATTGTCAGAGTACAACATATGTACAATGAGATTGGCTGAGCCTCGCTTAGTGCATCCCCACCAACACAACTCACAGTGAAGACAGAAGTCTCTTTCACAACACACTGGCCCCTCAAATCTATCATACTATGTTGACATGAAGTTACATTACCATGAATTAAGGGTTCTGGGGAACTTGAAAAGTAACCCACCATTTGGGTAGTCCAGACAGAACAGAAGTAGTATTCAGCAGGTTCTGACCAGTTCTGGAGAACCAATAGCGGAAATTTTGAGTAGTTCAGAGAACCGGCAAATCCCACCTCTGACTGGCCACACCCCCATCTATTCTCTGCCTCCCGAGTCCCAGCTGATTGGCTGGGTCTTCTTTTGTTGCCCTGTTCAGGAGAACAGAGCTGGAAAGCAGGTTAGTGGGTGGGGAGGGAATGGAGATTTTGCAGTATCCTTCTCCTGCCACGCCCACCAAGTCACGCCCACAGAACTGGCTATAAAAAAAAAATTGAATCTTACCACTGGGACAGAAAGATGTGCTTTGTCAAAGGAGAATAAAATGAGACAGAATTGAAAGGTGTTAAGATGACCTTGTGTGACTTTTGGGATTTGGAGCATGTTGAACCTGACAGATTTTTACCAAACCAGCAAAAAAGTCATCTGAAAATTAGGTCCCACAAGTAAGATAATCCTTTGGAGTCATGGAGATCAAAGTCTAAGTATCTAACTTGCAGGAATGCTGCTGTTGTTGTGGGCAAAACCAAATGGAAGACGTTGTGTGGGCTTGTGCTTTTGGCAAAATAGTTTACTTGGAAATAAGCTATTTTTTCTTCTTCTCAAGTAGCTTGGTTCTGGTAATTGAAAATGGCTGTGCTTACTTCAAGGTCAGGAGCTTCTTGTCTTTAAATATCTTCCTGTGCTCATTATGGGTAGCTTTTATATCTCTAATAAATTAAGTTCTCTATCCAAAGCATCTTAATTTAGTTGGGAATTCTTACTTTTTATCCAGGTTCCTCAATGCTTTTTGCTTTATTCCTCCACCTCTGTTGCATTTGAGCTTAATTTAGACTTCCTATTTGTCTGCCAACTTTTAGTGTCTTAATATAGTTTGTGTGTGTATATGTAAAATGTCTCCTAATCGCCAGCAAATGAAAAAAAAAGTGATAAAGATGGACTATGCAGAAGACCAACAGCGACTTGCAATAAATAATAATTGTTTATATAAATAAATAATTATCTATTTAGATAAACAAATAAAGCAATTAACATCCCCCAGACTACACATAGAATATTTCATCCAGTTTTGGTCACCACACTACAAAAAAGA
Source organism: Hydrophis major (assembly GCA_033807585.1). Taxonomy (NCBI): domain Eukaryota; kingdom Metazoa; phylum Chordata; class Lepidosauria; order Squamata; family Elapidae; genus Hydrophis; species Hydrophis major. The sequence goes on from CM066330.1 coordinate 13,236,553, forward strand.
TTTTGAGACTCTAGAGAGAGTGCAGAGAAGACGATTAGGGTACTGGAGGCTAAAACATACGATGAACGGTTGCAGGAACTGGGCATAGCTATTCTAGTGAAGAGAAGGACCAGGGGAAACAGGATAGCAGTCTTCTAATATTTGAGGGGCTGTCACACAGAGGAAGGAGTCAAGTTATTTTCCAAAGGCCAGACAAGAAATAATTGATGGAAACTGAACAAGGAGAGGTTCAACTTAGAAATAAGGAGAAATTTTCTAGCAGTAAGAGCAATCAACCTATGGAACATAAGTTGCCCCTGGAAGTTGTGGGAGCTTCATCACTTGAGACTTTCAAGAAGAGATTGGACTGCCATGTGTCAGAAACAGTATAAGGTCTCCTGCTTGGGTGGGGGGTTGGACTAAATGATCTACAAGGTCCCTTCCAACTCTGTTAATCTGTAAAGCCTCTGTAAAGATCCCTTTGAAACCCATCTGGGTCCATCAATTGCTGAAGATGTACCAGTCCAATGAGTCCAGTCTCCCTACCATGGATGAAAGTGATAGGGAATCCCATAGTAATCAGAACATGACCTGACCATGATAAGGGGGAACCGAAAAGCTCACCCAATTTTAAATCACATATCACTGTCCCAACAGGAATACCAGATCTTATGTGAACATTGTTCTAGTGGACAATTGCTTAAATGTGAGCCAGCAGTGTGTCTCAGCAGCCAAAAAAGCCAATGCAATCCTAGGCTGTATTAACAGAGGGATAGAATCAAGATTACATGAAGTACGAGTACTTCTTTATAAAGCCTTAGTAACACCACACCTAGAATACTACATCCAATTTTGATCCCTTATTATTAAAAAAAAAAAGATGTTGAGGCTCTGGAAAGAATGCAGAGAAGAGCAACAAAGGTGATCGAGCGGCTGGAGGCTAAAGTATATGAAGAATGATTGCAAGAATTGGGTATGTTTGGTCCACTGAAAAGAAGGAATAGAGGAGACACAAAAGCAGTATTCCAACATTTGAGGAGCTGCCCACAAAGAAGAGAAGGCCAACCTATTTTACAAAGCCCCAGAAGGCAAGAAAAGAAACACTGGATGGAAACTAATAAAGGAAAGAAGCAATTTAGAATTCAGGATAAATTTTGGAACAGTTAGAACAATTAACCAGTGGAATGGCTTTCCTTCCGCATTTGCCAGTGTTCTGTCACTGGAAGCTTTTCAGATGAGTCTGGACAGTCACTTGTCTGGAATGCTATAGACTGCAGGGGTTTCCAACCTTGGCAACTTTAAGCCTGGAGGACTTCAACTCCCAGAATTCCCCAGCCAGCAAAGCTTCTGGGAGTTGAAGTCCTCCAGGCTTAAAGTTGCCAAGGTTGGAGACTGTTAAGTACTTGAACATGGGTTGAAGTAAATGGAGACAGCCTCTGAATAGTGAGCTTTCAGCTCTTTATTTGCATAGTGACTTCTCAAGAAAACAACAGTAAACTCTGCCTTATATAGGCAACCCTTGTAAGAATTGTCCAATAACGAGCTATGAACGCTAGCTCTTTTAACCAATAAGAATCCTCTGTTAAGGGCCAATCGGATTCCTCAGAACTAACCAATCCGATCTGGCCACCTAACAGCCAATCAGAAGTGCAGGGCCAGAACCCTGCACTTTACCTCAAGCTCATACTTTATTAACTATGGCACATACACAACAGAGACCTCTGCATAGAGTTTGCTGCTTGAGCAGGAGGTTGAACTAGTCCAGGGATGGCTAACCTTTTTCAGCTCCTGTGCCGAAAATTGCACGCACTCTCGCTTGCATGCGCTTGCATGCCAGCACCCGGAAGGCAATGCATGCTGCCCCGCCCATGCCTCCTGTACATGTGTGTGCGTGACCTCCCCTCACGTGCAACACATCTTTGTGCATGTGCAAGCGATTCCCCCCTCGCGTGTGTTTCTCCCCTTGCGTGTTGCACATCTGTGTATGCGCACGCGATGCCCTCTCTGCAGCACATCCCTGCACATGCGTGTGTGTCTCCCACCACTACCCCTTTTGGGCCCTGTCAGGTCTTGGTGATCCATAGTACCAGGTCAGTCATCTCAACCATAATGAGGAAGGCCTTACACAATAGAGAACATGCAACATAGAATCAGAGGGTTGGAAAGGACCTCAGAAAACTTCTAGACCAATCCCTCTACTCTACGCCCCCCCTCCCTTTCCTCCCTCTCCCTCTCCCTCTCCCCCTCCTTCCTTCCTTCCTTCCTTTCCTCCCTCCCTTCCTCCTCTCCCCCCTCGTAAATATCTGACTCAAGGTTGATTCAGCCTTCCATCTTTTCTGGTTAGTAAAATGAGGACCCAGATTGTTGAGGGAAATATGCAGACTTGGCAAATTGCTCAGAGAGTGCTGTAAAGAACTACGGAGTGGAACATTGTATAAGTCTAAGTGCTACTGCTATTTTTTTTTTTTTAATAAATAAACTCAAGGCAGCAAACATACCCAACACACCTTCCTCCTTTTATTTCCCCCACAACAACAGCCCTGTGAGGTGAGGTTGAGAGAGAGAGAGAGTGACTGGCTCAAGGTCACCTAGTTGTCTTTCATGGCTAAGGTGGGACTAGAACTCCCAGTCTCCCAGTTTCTAGCCTGGTACCTTAACCACAAGGCCAACTGGCATGTAGAAGCAGCAGCCCAAAGCCAGTTCCTCTGGAGGCCCACTAACTGAATAAGATGATGAGAGAAAGGTCCTGGAACATCAAGCTTGCATATAACATATCAAGATACACTTGTATTATCTCTGTATGGATTTACTAGAGTTTCGTATCATTATATGAAAAGGATTTCAGGGCTATGTCCCTCAGGCTGGTACTTTTGTCCTCATGAGACCCCTGCATTAAATGTTAATCTATTCCTGACTCTGCTCAGCATCTTGTGCAGCAGCACTAGTGTGCAATTAATGAATAACCAGTACGCTAGTTTACAACCTGTAGACTATGGCTTCTTTAAGAAGGAACTCCTCCCATGTATTTTCTCCAAAATGCCTTCTGATCTGGATACTACGGCTTCTTTTTGCTTGGGTGCTATGATTTTCCCCAGGTTTTTTTTTTTTTAACACTTGCACTTATTTTGTCACTACAGGTGCTCAGGTGTCTTTAAAAGGCACTGTGAGAGTTTCCAGGAGGGGGAAAAAAAAACTATCTTTGAAAACTTAATTTACCTGGGAAAAATCAGTGGTAAAAACTACACATACAACCACCACTCAAGGTGTCGCCAATAAAACCTAAGAATAAGGGTTGGAACTGGCTTGGCATTCAGGAAGCAACTATCACTTCCCTGAAGTGACATTTTGCATAATTAAACAAGATTGGAAATTGCACAAGATATAAAGTGGTCTTGTTGAGACTTGATTGTACACTTTGCGCCTGGAACAGGCGGCTTAAATCTTTCCTTTATGAAGGGTTGGTCTTTCCTGCAGGCCTGTACATATATTATGCGTGGTTGCAAAACAGGAATGGTGGCAGCAGGAGGAGAAAATGTCTTTGGTATTCAACAATTTCACAGAGAGCAGTTGAGTTGTATGTGGAGGGGTGAAAGGAAACCTAGCAGGGTGTTTGAAAGGGATGCACATAAAACAAACAAAACACCGAACTGCAGTTTTGCTTTTGGGAAAGCAAAGCACAATTGTTTTAAGGTTAGTCTCATCTTCCCAGCAGACCCTCTAATTCACAGTGTCTTTAAAGCAGGAGGGTTCAACACTGGCAATTTAAAGACTTATGGACTTCAACTCCCAGAGGTCAATAACAGAATGACAGAGTTGGAAGGGACCTTGAAGGTCTTCTAGTCCAATCCCCTGCTCAAGCAGGAAACCCTAGACTCGTGATGGCGAACCTATGGCACACGTGCTGGAAGTGGCATTCAGAGCCATCTTTCTGGGCATGCCAGCTGTCGTCCGTTGCTCTTCTGGATTCCAGCGCATGCCGGCCAGTTGGTCTTTGCAGGCACGGGAGAACCGGAAACTGCAGAGCAGCTCCTGGCGCATGCATGCACATTACCCACTTGGTCTTTTGGTTTCTTTCTTTTTTTAATAAATTTTATTGATTTTACAATTAAAACAAACCAAGAACACATACATAAATGAAAGAGAGAAAAAGAAGAAAGGGAGAAGAAAATAAAAAGAAAAAACTAGAAAACAATTAAAAACATTCTCATCTTCAACAGTTTGTAAGACCTCTTTTTTATCCTTATTTTATGCCATATACACACACCTAATTCTTACATATATCTGTGTATCACTACTGTGGATTTATCCTATCCTCTTTTGCCTTTTAGTGTGAAGTCTATCTTTGGTCTATCCATTTGTACCAGCAGTTTCAGCTGTTGTAGTATATTGAAGTGTCTTTATTTTTTAATGCCAAAGTTAATTTGTCCATTTCTGCACAACTTGAAATTTTTTGAATGATCATCTCCTCTGATGGAACATGAGGCTGCTTCCAACATTGTGCAAAAGCCAATCTGGCTGCTGTCAAAATGTGTATTATTATATATTTCACTTTTTTGATATTTGTTTATCAAAGATCCCTAACAGAAAGGACTCTGGTTTGAATTCGATCTGTTCTCTTGTCATTTCTTCCAGCCAATTTCTAATTTTCTGCCAATATTTTTGAGCTTCTGTACAGGACCACCACATAGGGAAAAAAGTTCCCTCTTTTTTTTTTTGCATTTCCAGCAATTCGGACTCATATTGGGGTGCATCTTCGCTAATCTCGAAGGAGGAAGGTGCTGCCATCTATAAAATATTTTATAGGCATTTTCTTTGTATGCTACCGATTTTGTAATTTTATTATTTCTACCCTAGACCTTTTCCCATTCTGTTATGGTGATGCTACATCCTATATTCCTACTCCAGGCTATCATGTTCCCTTTTACAATTTCTTCTTCTAATTCTACTTCTAATAAATAATTATACAATTTTATTATATTTTTTTTTGCCTGATCCTAATAAAATTTTATCTAATTGCTAGAGTTTATTATTAATTCCAAATTCTTTCTTGTCCTGTTTATATCTACTTTGAATTTGAAGATATGCCCACTGATCAGTTTTTAGTCCCTGCTCTTGAAGTTCTTGCCGCGATTTCAAATTTCCTTTTGTATCCAATAGATCCTTATATTTAATCATTTTAGTGATATCCAGATTATTTGGGTGAATCATCGCCTCCATTGTTGAAATCCAAATTAGTATTTTTAAATAGTGTTTTTTCCGTATTTTCTTCCAATTAGTTAATAATGAGCCTTTGATTAGGTGTCTGTGAAAATATTTCTGGCTAGTTTTCCCTACATCCCATAAAAAAGCATGCCACCCTCTTTGCAAGTCATGGCCTTCTAAGAATAATATTCTCTTATTGGTTAAATTCACCCATTTCTTCAACTGTACTAACGAGGCTGCACAATAATACAACTCCCAATTTGGAAGTGCCATCCCTCCCCTGCTCTTCATATCCTGCATTGCCTTTAAACTTATTCTAGTTTTTTTCTCTTGCCAGATAGATTTTACAGTTATTTTATTAAGTTCTTCAAAAAAATTTTTGTGTACTTTGATTGGGATCGTCTGAAATATATATAGGAATTTTGGAAGAATATTCATTTTAATAGTAGCAATCCTGCCTAATAATGAAAGTTTCAGCTTGCCCCATGTTTCTAAATCCTTCTTTACCTGTTGCATCAATTTATCATAATTATTTTCCTTAAGTGTCTTACAATGTACTGTCAACCATATTCCTAAGTATTTAACTTTCTGTATCACTTGTATTCCCATAACTTCTTCTAGTTCTATTTTCTGTTTTTCTTATTCTATCGTCGTTAACTTCTTCCTTTTTATATAACTCTTCAAAATACTTATGAGCAATTTCTTTTTTCTGTTCTATCTTCTGTTGTATATCCCCCTTTCCATCTATTAGCTGGTATATCAATCTCTTTTCTTTCCTTTTTTTAGTCTATATGATAGCCATCTCCCTGGCTTATTATCATGCTCAAAATAAGTTTGTCTATATAATTGCCCATAAAAATCTCGGATAATTTCTTTTTTCTCCTTATTCCCATAACAAACTTGGCCTTGTTCATCTATTAACTTCAATATTTTTCTTGATTCCTTCTCTTTTCTCAATTTATATGCTAGCCATCTACCTGGTTTATTTACATCTTCAAAATAATTCTGTTTAGAGTTTCTAATTTTCTGTGCCAATTCTTCTTTCTCTATTAAATCCATTTTATGTTTAATTATATCCAGCTTCAATTTAATATCCTTTTTCTGTGGCATTTTCTGTAATTCTTTTTCAAGAGTTTTATACTCATTTTCCAAGGCCTTAGAAGCTTGCCTTTTCCTAATGTTCTTTTTTCTTGTATAATCTATTATCAAACCTCTAGCATATGCCTTCATAGTGTCCCACACATTTTGCATTGAAGTATCCTCTTTTTTATTTTCTCTAAAGAAAAAAGCCAATTCCTTCTCCATCCATTGTGTAAAATCTTTCTCCTTTAAAATAGTATTATTTAATGTCCATCTCGATCTTTTTTTTTGTCCCTTCCATTTAATTGTCATTGGGCTATGATCTGCCCATGTACTTGTTTCAATGCTTGTTTCTTTAATGTTAGATATTAGTTCTGTTGAGATCCAAATCATATCTAATCTGGACCATGATAAATGTCTATTTGAATAAAAAGTATATTGTTTAGCTTTAACGTTTCTTTCTCTCCAAATATCTTTTAAAGTTAATTCATCTGTCATTTTAAAAAAGGACCTTGGGAGAGCCTTTCTATTTTGCTTTGTTGTTGTTGCTATATAGTCCAGTTTATTGTCCACAATTCCATTAAAATCTCCCATCATAATTATATTAACATAGTCCAGTCCAATTATTTTCATGTGCAGTTTTTTATAAAACTCTTCTTGTTTATCATTCGGAGCATAAATTGCAATCAAGAGTATTTTTATGTTATTATCCATTATTTCTACCATTAATACCCTTCCATCTTCATCCGAGTAAATCAATTTTGCTGGAATAGCCTCTTTAATATATAAAACCACACCTCTTTTCTTACATTGAGTCAAAGAGGTAAATATTTTCCCTAATTTTGGCTGTAATAACAATTGTTCATGTTGTTTTTTAATATGAACTTCTTGTAAACAAATTATATCAAATTTTAATTTCTCTAATTTATGAAAAATTTTCCTTCTCTTAACAGCTGAATTAAGTCCGTTTATATTCATTGTAATCAGTTTTTTTTCCTCCATGATTATGCTTTATATTTAGATCTAACAGCTCTCGTGGGTCTCACTTCACGCTGTTCTTTATTATCAATCTGTCCCCCTATTGCTCCTTTCTCTTTTTCAGTCTCCAGTTGTTCATCTTGAAACACAATTAATGAAGTCTCCTTCTCTGCTTCCTCTCTTCTTCCTCCAAAAAATTCTGCTTGAAAAAGTTCTGCTTTCTCAATTGAGTCAATTCTATATCTCTGCTCTTGCCACGTAAACATTAATCCTTCTGGAATCAGCCATCTATAATTCATTTCATTTTCCAATAGTATTTTGGTCAGAAATTGATATTCTCTTCTCATCTCTCTCACTCTTCTAGGTATTTGTTTCAAAACCACAACCTCTTTACCCTTGTATTTCAGTGTTTTCTCTCTTGCTACTTGTAATATTTGCGTTTTAATGGATTTTTTGGTAAATCTAATATGAACTTCCCTGGGTAATTTGTTTCTCATCGCATATCTTGTATAGACTCGATATATCTCATCTATTCCATCCATCATCTTTTCCTGTGTAATTTCCAAAGCATCTGCCAAAATTTCTATCATTACCGCTGCCAGATTTTCTCCTTTTTCCTCCTCTATATTTTGAAATCTGAGGTAAAATTCTGACCTTTCCATCTCCCACCTCAGCATCCCACCTTTTTCTTGTTCGACCGCTGTTAATCTACTGTCAATATTTTCAATCTTCTTCTCTCTTTGTTTTCCTTCTTCCTCAATTTTTTGGAATTTCTCCTCATACTTAACCATCATTTGTTTAATATTTTCCACTTTTTCATCAGTCTTCTCTATTCTTTGTTCAATGGTGTCTGATTTTGTCTTGAGATCTTGAATTCCTTGAATAATCATCTGTAACTGTAAAGATATTTTTTCTTGTTCCTTATCTTGCTTCAACATTGTCTGAATTAAACGTTGTCCTCCAGCTGGTGGGGAAGCAGAGGTAGAAGCAGCAATGCCAGATGGTATTAGTTTCTTGCTCATTTCAATGTTTGCAAAACTTCAAATTCTTCTTAACTTTTAACCCAACTGGTAGGGCAGCCAATTATAATCCAAAATGGAGAACTCCAATAGTAAAAAACACGAAACCAAAGAGGAAACAGAAAAAAAAGAAGAGGAAAAATCTTCGGGTTCTTCCAGACCCTAATCCAATTACGAAATAATTCACCATAAAAAAGGAAAAAATAGAAAGAAAAAAACAAACAAATCCAAAAATAATAATATTGATTAAAAGCAAAAGAGAAAGGAAAATGCAAAAAGTGGGAGAAGAAAAACAAAAAGCAAAAAATTCCTTCAGGTTCTTCACACCTTAATCCAATTGAGAAATCTCAATAATCCAAAAAAATAATCCAAAAGAGGAAGAAGAGAAAAAACAAAACAAAAAATCAACCACAACAACAGAATAATCCAAAAAAAAAAAATATAAAAAGCAAAAAAATCCCAATAAAAATAAAAAAAAATAAAAAAGAAAAGAGAAGAAACTCTGAGGCTTTCCCTTTAAATTAAAAGGCAAAAATAAAAATATATATAAAAAAAACTAACAAATGGGGTACATATAAAAAAAACACACTGCACTTTGTTATTTATCCAAGGCTCTTGTTATGACTCTCTTCTCCAACAGCTTCAAAGCCAAACCTCAAGTGTTAATAACAGTCCAGGAAAGCACCTGCAATAATATTTTGCTGTGCTCTCCCTCTATCTTATCACGTTAAAAAGTCCTTGAGATGAGGTCTTTTTACAATTCTCTCCAATTCAAATAGAGTACTTTCAAGCCTCTAGTTGGCAGTGTTACAAAGTTTCTTAATGCTCTTTCTCAGCCCCAACCGGAAAAAAGAATTAATATATACAAAAAAAAAAGAAAAAAAAAATGGCCAAAGGAAGCCTCTATCCTAAAAAAAATAAAAAAGTCAAAGGGAGCCTAAAAGTATATATATAAGAAAATTCAGTCCGGTTACCTAAGTCACAGTAAAATCTTTCCCAAAGAATATAGAAAAAAAAAAAAAAAAACACTCCAAGCCTCAATTTGACAGCACTTTAAAAACGCCGCTCAAACAATTTCAGTCAAAAAAAAAACCCACAGCTTCCTCCTCTCTTCAGAATGAACTTTCCAATCTCATCGAATTTGCAACACAAAAGAGTTTTTCTCACCCAACCGACACACTTCAATCCAGTCACTTTCTTTTCGGAGCTGTCCCGACTTCAGCAGCTATGGAGGCTGCCTCTCCGCCGCCAGCAAAAGGGCTTCTTCCGAATCTAACCAGAGACTTTGCGATGTCTCTGGGATCCTGGAACAGTGCCCTTCGCGATCACCGTCTCTCCGGGACGATTTAGGTCCGTTAGGACCGACCAGGGGCGAAAATATCAGCTGCGATCTCAGAGCCCCAAGATCGCAGCTGTAACGCCGGCACGAAGAATATTGATGAAGGAAAAGTTAAACAGTATTTACAGGAAGCTAATCTACCAAAGATACCTAAAGAGACTGAAGAAATGCTAGAAAGCAATATAACAATGATGGAACTAAATGAAGCATTTAAGAGACAAAATAATGGGAAAGCTCCGGGCCCAGATGGGCTGCCAGTAGAATTCTATAAAACATTTCAAGAACTATTGAGCATCCCATTGTTAGAAGTTATGAATGAAGTTATGTTAAAAAAGATGATACCTAAAACATGGTCAGAGGCTTATATTACACTTATACCAAAGGAAGAGACTGACCCATTGCAAATTAAGAATTATAGACCTATTTCTTTATTGAATGCAGACTATAAAATCTTTGCTTCAATCTTAGCAGAAAGACTTAAAAAATATTTAAACAATTTTATCCACTCAGATCAAAATGGATTTCTGCCAAAGAGACAAATTAGAGACAATATGAGAGTAATCTTGGATACTTTGGAATATTATGAGGCTCATCCTGAAAAACAAATGGCTTTGATATTCTTAGATGCTCAAAAAGCATTTGACAACGTGAATTGGAGATTTATGTTATTATTATTGGAGCAGATGGGTTTTGCCAAAAAATTTATTCAAGCAATAGAAGCTATATACAATAAACAGACAGCAAGGGTAATGATGGAGGGGGAACTTACAGATCTTATTAATATAAGAAAAGGCACAAGACAAGGATGCCCCCTATCTCCCTTGCTATTTGTGTTGACCTTGGAAGTCTTGAATAGAAATATTAGGGATGATAAAAGCATAAAAGGAATGAAAATTAAGAAGGAAGAATATAAGCTACAAGCTTTTGCTGATGATTTAGCTTTTATTTTGGAAAATCCGATTGAAACAGCTCCAAAGTTACTGGAAAGGATAGAGTCATATGGGGAGGTGGCTGGTTTGAAAATAAACAAAGATAAAACAAAGATTTTGACAAAGAATATGTTATTGAGACAGAGAGAAGAATTGGCAGATCTTTTGAAAATTCAAGTTACAAATAAGGTTAAGTATTTGGGGATATATTTGACAACAAGATGTAGCACATTAAAGGAGGATAATTATATTAAACTTAAACAACAGATAGCTACAGATTTGAAGAAGTGGGAAAACTTGCAATTGTCATTAATAGGGAGAATTTCAACAATCAAGATGAATATCTTACCTAGAATATTATTTTTGTTTCAAACAATACCAATAAGGCTTGGAAAAGACTATTTTGAAGATCTAAATAAAATTATGTTGAAGTTTATATGGCAAGGTAAAAAAGCGAGAATAAAGCTAAAGCTTTTGCAAGATGCTAGAATTAGAGGAGGTTTTGGTCTGCCTAATTGGGAATTGTATTATCAAGCTGCAAATTTGATGTGGGTCAAAGAATGGATAACATTAAGGAAACATAGGTTGTTGACATTAGAAGGGCATGATTTGCTGTTGGGTTGGCATGCTTTCTTATGGTATAAGGGAACTAAAACACAGGGTTATTTTAGAAGACATTATGTACGGGAGTCTTTGTGGTTAAATTGGGAGAAGATAAAAAGACAATGTTATTTGAAAATTCCAGTTTGGTTATCGACCATTGAAGCATTTTCCTATCCTATAATTTACAAGAGGGAACAAACAGTTAGATATGGGGAACTTTTGGATGAAAAGGGTGAACTTAAATCGATCCAAAACTTAGAAGAACAAGGTATAAGGATGAATTGGTTTTCATATGCACAAATACACTCAAGGTATGATGAAGATTCTAAAACGGAGGGATTTTATGATAAGCAGACTGATTTAGATAAGATTTTGATGGGTACTGATGAGAAGGTGATTAAAAAATTATATGGTTATTTACTGGGAATGAAATTAGAGGAAGAACAAGTTAAAGAAACTATGATTGTTTGGGGGAAGAATTTTGGATATGGGATTGATTTGGAGAAATGGCAGAAATTGTGGTCTCAAAATTATAAAATGACAATGTCAACAGCATATAAAGAAAACTTGTATAAGATGTTTTACAGGTGGCACTTTCCCCCGACAAGAATAGCAAGAATGTTTAAGAACAAATCTGAAAAATGCTGGAAATGTCATCAGATACCCGGCTCGTATTACCATATGTGGTGGACTTGTGAGGATGCTAGAAAATATTGGACTATAATTCGCATGTGGTTGGAAAAAATGATAAAGAAACATATTGATTTGAAACCAGAGATCTTCTTATTGGGAATTTTACCTGATATATATAGTAAAGATTTGAAATACCTGATTGTAAATGTATTAACAGCGGCCAGGATTGTATTTGCTAAAAATTGGAAGAATGAGAAAATACCATTACAGGAAGAAATTATTAAGAAAATATTGGAATGTGCTGAGATGAGTAGATTGACATTTGAAATTAGAGAGCAAGAGGATAAACAATTTTATGAAATTTGGGATCTTTTTTATAAATGGCTGGATGATAAAATACGATAATAGAATATTTAGAATGCTAGATAGTAAGGAATATCTTTATTTTGCTATTATTTTGCTATTTGATATTATATTTATAAAGGATTTTTTAGGATTGATTTGATATGACTAGATGATTTGTTATAGAGTAAACTGGCTTAAAGTATTGTTAGCTCATTAAGCATGAATGATTAAAAATATAGTCAAAAACTTCTTTTTTTAGTGATATTAGGATATATAAATTTGGATTGACAATATGAGTTGTTATGTAATGTAATTTTAATTTGAGACTACAGAATGAATGCACAAAAATGATGAACCAACTGACACACTGGATGTACATATAAGAGTTGATGTTTTTATGTTTTGTTTGTCTTGTTTGTTTGTAGAAAATTAATAAAAACTTTTTTTCAAAAAAAAAAAATAAGTTTGTCTAGTTGTATTCAAATTTATAATCATTCTCTCTTGTTCAATTAAATTCAGTTTATGTTTAGTTATTATTATCTGATTTTGCAATTTTGATTCCTTTGGGGTACTCTGTAATTGAGTTTCTAATTCCTTAATTTTTTGTTGTAATTTGTTTTGCTGGGCGTATTTTTCCTTATTCCTCCTGACGTTATAAGAGATTGTTACACCTCTTGTTACTACCTTCATTGTATCCCAAATGTTTTGTTTCGTAGTTGCTCCATTATCATTTTCCTTTAAGAAATAATTTAATTCCTCCTTGAGTTTGTTGGTGTATTTGTTTTCTCTTATTAACTGAGTATTTAACGTCCATCTTTTCTTGGGTTTTTCCCTACCCTTCCATATTATCTGAATTGGATTGTGATCTGCCCATTCATTAGGTAAAATTTCAATCCCTTTTATCTCATTTGCTATTTCCCCATTTATCCATGCCATATCAATTCGTGTCCATATTTGATGAGGATTTGAATAGAATGTAAATTGTTTTTTCTCAGGATGTGATTTTCTCCATATATCAATCAAATTTTACTCCTTCATCACTTCCATACATTTCTTGGGGAGCTCTCTTTCCCCCCCTTTGTTCTTCCCCCCATTACTGTGGTCTTTTTGACAATCAGCAATAGAATTAAAGTCGCCTATGATACAAATATTTCTTTTTTGCAGTCCTACTATTTTTCGATAAAGATGCTTAAAAAACTCTTTTTGATCTCCGTTCGGGAGGTAGATTACCACTAAGAGAATTGGCATGGCATTAATCCAGACCTGCAAAACCAGAATTCTTCCCTCAGAATCCAACCATATTAAATCTGCTTTCAAATCCTCTTTAACATATACTGCATATATATATGCAGTATACGGTCTTTCGGTTTCTAATGCACATGTGTGTGTGAAAACCAGCTGGCCAAATGTGCGCTTGCACATTAGAAGCTAGCCAGTCAGCTGGTCTTCATGTGTGCATGCACATTAGAAGCCAGAAGACCAGGTGGCCAGTGCACATGCACACGCCAGGAGTTGCTCTTCTGATTTCCAGGGTGCACATGCACATTTTTGGACTCTGCTTTTTCAGGGCGCATGTGCTCCTATTTCAGTACTTGGTGCCGAAAAGGTTAACCACCACTGCCCTATACCATTTCAGACAAATAGTTGTCTAATCTTAAAAACCTCCAGTGATGGAGCACCCATGGCTTCTGGAAGCAAGCCATTTCACTGATTAATTGTTCTCATTGTCAGGAAATTTCTTCTTAGTTCTAGGTTGGTTCTCTCCTGGGTTAGTTTCCATCCATTGCTTCTTGCCCTACCCTCAGATGCTTTGGAGAATAGCTTGACTACTTCTTCTTTGTGGCAGCCATTTAGATGTTGGAACACTGTTATACACATATATACATATATATTCAGTTCCCTGTAGTACTTTTCTCCAAGTATCTGTAGAGATTCTCAGTCATCCAGGTCATGGTTGTCCCAAAGGAGGCAACTACCAGCTTTACTTAGAGCAGGGGTGTCAAACTCAAGGCCCAGGGGCCAAATCCGGCCCACAGGGTGCTTAGATTTGGCCCACGAGGCTGCCCTAGAAACAGCGAAGAACCAGCCTTGGAGCCTCTGCCAGTGAAAATGTAGCTTGAGAGGGCTGCAAGCAGCCCTTGCAAGCTCTGTTTTTGTTGGCAGAGGGTTGCAGGAGGCCATCGCAGCTGAAAATGGAGCTCGGGAGCCCGTTTTCATTGGCAGAGTACTTGGGCCACCACAGGTGCCCCTGAAATGAGCGATGTCTAGTTGGCCATGCCCTCCTGGCCCCCCCAAAGGTCAAACACAATCCTGATGCCGCCCTAGATGAAATCAAGTTTGACACCCCTGACTTAGAGGATGCTCCATAGGAAGGTAATAGGAAAGGAAAGCAGGGATACCTACTCCAGATCTGCTTTCCTTGAGGTAGAAACTTGGTTTCATACCCTGCGGTTAATCTTTGCAGAATCTTGCCTGCCACAGGTAAAACTGAAGTTGGAGATCCTGCAATTGGCATCCTAGGGAGTTGTGGAATACATCCAGCAAAGAATCTGGAAAAAAAAACTCAGCTGAGGAACACGATGCACAGCTAAAGATGTACAGGTGGTCCTTGACTTATGAACACCACTGAGCCCCAAATTTCTGTTCTGAAGTGAGACATTTGTTGAGTGAGTTTTGCCCCATTTTCATGACCTTCCTTGCCACAGTTGCTAAGTGAATCACTGCAGGTGTTTAGTTAGTAACACGGCTGTTAAGTGAATCTGCCTTCCCCATTGACTTTGCTTGTCAGAAGGTTGCAAAAGGTGACCCTGGGATCCTACAACCATCATAAATATGAGTCATTTGCCAAGCCTCCGAAGCATGAAATGGTTGTAAGTGGGAAAACTAAATCATTTTTTCAGTGCTGTTGTAACTTTAAACCAGGACTCTCCAAACTTGGCAACTTTAAGACTTGTGGACTAGCTGGCTGCAGAATTTTGGGAGTTGAAGTCCACAAGTCTTAAACTTGCCAAATTTGGGACCCTGCTTTAAACAGTCACTAAATGAACTGTTGTAAGTCAAGAACTACCTGTATTGTCTAACAGTTCCATCTCATGGCGCGTGTAAAATCTGTTTGGCATGCTACTCTTCACCCCATACCCTCTTTCTGAGGCCAGCCTCAGGGCTCCTGATGTTCTCCTGCTTACACAACCAACATGGTGATAGAAATAAGGAGAAATTTTCTGGCCGTGAAAACAATCAACCCATGGAATAGAAATTGCTTTTGGAAGTTGTGGAAGCTTCATCCCTGGAGGCTTTCAAGAAGAGACTGGGCTGCCATCTGTCAGAAATGGTGTAGGGTCTCCTGCTTGGGCGGGGGGTTGGACTAGATGACCTACAAGATCCCTTCCAACTCTGTTAATCTGTAATCTGTAAGATTTGCAGTGTATCACAGACTCGTCATTCAAGGTTGATGAAAGTGTATTTGAATTTTGTTTTTTGTTTTGTTTTAACTTTTATGCCTTTGCATTTTCTACTTTAACTACAGGGCTCTATCCTCACTGAAGTGACTTTGCTTTGGCTCTGTTTTTTTAAAATAATAAATAATTAATTAAATCTCCACTGGCTACTTATGGAATCTTGACATGTCAGGGCCGTGTCCTAAAATAACAGGGTACAGAGAACTCGCCTGGCACAAGCCACCGAGATGACCTGGAAATGTGCAATTACAGGTAATTGACTGCTAAAGATGCACTTTGACCATCAGGAGAGGAAATGAATGCCAACTGTTTTGTTTTAGAAAATAAAGGAGAGATAATGGGTGTTGCTTTTTTTTTTTTTTAAGTCATATAATCCTGACAGCGATTGCGGCTTTGTAAATTTGGCAGAATGCAGAGTCAAGAAAACACACTGTTGTCGGCGTTGGACTTCCCTTGTTTGATCAGCAAACAATTGCATAGTATCATATATACAACCCCCTCCCCTCTTTGCATGATGCAGTTCCATATGGAATTCTGACACATACATGTACATGTGTAAACCTGTCCAAACTCGATTGCAGAAAATACAACTTCAGCAACAAAGTGGTCGATGCCTGGTACTCACTACGTGACTCTGTTGTTACTTCCTCAAACCCAGAGGTGGTATTCAGCAGGTTCTGACCAGTTCTGGAGAACTGGTAGTGGAAATTTTGAGTAGTTCGGAGAACCGGCAAGTACTGCCTCTGACTGGCCCCGCCCCCATCTGTTCTCCACCTCCTGAGTCCCAGCTGATTGGCTGGGTCTTCTTTTGTTGCCCTGCACAGGAGAACGAAGCTGGAAAGCAGGTTAGTGGGGTGGGGAGGGAATGGGGATTTTACAGTATCCTTCCCCTGCCATGCCCACCAAGCCATGCCCACACAACCGGTAGTAAAAATAATTTGAATCCCACCACTGATGTCCACACACACACAAACACACACACACAGACACAGAGCAAGAGAAAGAGAGAGAGACAGAGAGGGAGGGAGGGAGAGAGAAGGAGGTAGAGAAAGATGTCCAAGATTTTATGATTACAGCTATTCCCTCATTTACAATCATTTGTTTAGTGACTGAAGTCACAACAGCACTGTGACATGATCATCCGTGCCAACTACTCCTCAGCCAGGTGCAGAAACAACATGACCTTGACTCTAAAGAAGAATGCTATTATGTCTAACCAGATACGCTCCATGCAATTCCCCCAGGGGTGCGATCTGACTGTCATAACAACTGGTTCAGGGAGTGCATGCATGTGTGTCAAACGTGTGCTGCATGCGCATGCACGCTACCAGCTCCAGCAAGCATTTCCTTTCTCCAGCTGACTAGTGGCACTCAGCTGTGCCACGCAAAGCAGCTGAACAGGAAAATGCAGCCACTAAAGGACAGCCTAGAGCCCGGGCAGGCAGGTGGGTCAAACAGCAGAGCAAAAACCTCTTCCCAGTGAACTAGTTCGGTGTCAGTTGCTCTTTGGAGCTACCGGTTCTATAGAACCGGACTGAACTAGTAGGATCCCACCCCTGAATTCCCCCCTCCCATCTTCCCAGGCTGAAGAATGTGGCAGCGTGGAAGGTTCTGGTGCTAATATGGCTTCCAAAGCTGACATGGACGTAGGATCAAAATTTGGGTTTTGGCAACTGGTTTCACAGTTATGATGGTTGCAATGTCCCAGGATCACATGATCCCCTTTAATGACCTTCTGACAAGCAAAGCCAATGGGGAAACTAGATTCATTTAACAACTACATTGCCAACTTAACAACTGAAATGATTCACTTAAGAACGGTTGCAAGAAAGGTCATAAAATGGGGCAAAACTCACTTAACCACTATCTCATTTAGCAACAGAAATGTTAGGTTCAATTGTGGTCGTAAGCTGAGGACTAGCTGTACAATAGTCATTCAAAATCCCTAGTCAGAGAGTTATGATTTCTTCTTCATATGACTTCTACTTATAGCTGGGTTAACATGAGGCATCTCTCAAATTATCTTGATTTTTTTTTCTTTTCCTTTTTTTTTCATAAACATTTTGAATACAGTGTATTCCCAGGACATATCATTTACAGAAAAGCAAAGAAAGAACAAAAAGGAATATTAACAAATATACTAATAACAATAGTAATATTGTAATAGAGTAATTTTAACTAGATTTCTCTTTATATTAGCTTATTTGTAGTTCTGTTGGTTATATTGGCATATTTATAATTATAAACCTTATATTTAATTCATACATAGCAATAATCTTTCTTTATCTAATTTCTGCTTCTTATCTCTAACCACAACATCATGTTGGTTTTTACAGTGGTCCTCCTAGTAATTTCTCCAACATCTGCTTCAAGACATATTATCTATGGGTTCATTACTGAATTATACGATTGTCCCTTCAACAGTGAAAGGTCCTTATGGTCAAAGAAAGAATACGCAATGAAAACTAAAACACCCTCATTAAAATCAGTACGGAGGTTGATTCTTGGAGGAAAAAGATGGCAAGAGAGATGCATTTTTACCAACTTCTTTAATGAGAGTGGATGCCAAACAGATCGCCTTAGGGAAACAAATGTCTGACACTGGCAGAATCTTTCAAAAAAAAATCTTTCCTATGGATAGAAGCAATTGGAAAAGTTCATAACAGCGAAAGGCATTTCAAGAAGTAAACACAAGTCATTAAGAATGTTTAAATCAACCCCACATATCTTAATCCTTGTATTGATCAGGATTATCTGTGGAGGTGGGATCACCAAAGTCCAGATGATGGCTCCAACTGCATGGCTGAAGCTTTTTAAAATATATTGGAAGATTAATTTCCATCCATTGCTTCTTGTTTTGCCTTCAGGTCCTTTGGAGAATAAGTTGAACCCCTCTTCTTTGTGGCAGCCCATTGTGTCACCCCTTGTGCATATTTTCATTAAACTAGACATATCCAAATTCTTCACTTGTTTTAACCTCCAGTCTCCTTATTGTCTTTACTGCTTTTTCTCTGCACTCTTTCTAGAGTCTCAACATCTTTTTTATATCTTGGCAATCAAAAATGTATGCAATATTCCAAGTGTGGTCTTATCAAGGCATTATAAAGTGCTACTAACACTTCACCTGACCTTGATTCTACATGTAGATAGATGTAGAAAAGGGGCAGGGCTTCAATTTTGCAATTGCAACAGCCAATTGGATGTCTTGGACATGTGTAACCTTCCCCAGCCTCACTGATGCCCCTGATGCCTTAACAATTGTGATTTGCTTTACAACCGTGGCAAAAAAAAAAAGGTTGCAAATCAGGGGTGCCTCATTTATCAACCATCTTGCTTACCAACAGAAATTCTGGTTCCAACTAGAGTTGTAAGTCGAGGATTACCTGTATTGAGGCAATTTCTGTGTTTAGTTATTATTTTCTCTTTTTGTTTCAAACCACCTGCAACTGTGTTTGTCAAGGGGATAGCGCCATCTAAATCACATGAATGAATGCATTTTATTTTATTTATTTTGAATGAATGAATGAAGCCTATTTCTGTATTTTACAATATTCATGTGATTGGAACTGTATTTGTTAAAGGGATAGCCATCTAAATCACATGAATGAATGCATTTTATTTTATTTATTTTGAACGAATGAGTGAATGAATGAATGACACTTCTGTATTTTACAATATTCCAATAATTTCCAGAATGTATGATTCATAGTAATAACTTTTTTAAAACAAGCAATACTGCCACTTCTTCTTTTTCTTTAAAAAAAAAATAAGTATTTGGTTCAGGAGATGGGTGATTGTAAAAGGTGTTGAGATTTTATAGCACTTGATTATGCAAACTTGGGTCATAAAGAACAAAGAAGAAAGCACACAGCAAATATTTTCTGACGATGAAACATCGGCGGTTTCTCTTTAATGATGATAACGCTGAAGAATGTTTGCACTTTTTTCTGAATGGCACTGCTGTAATAATCTGAATCAGTGGTGAGTAAGCAGATGTTCAGCTGAGAGCTTCCGTTCAGGCACATTATATTGCTGACGCTAAAGGACTATTTGTGAATAGGGCTTAGCTTCCCCACAGTATTTTTAGATAATTGAAATGGTAGAATGTCCTTGAAAATGTATGTTACTGTATGAGATGTAAGATCCTCTGTCGGGGGCATAAGAGATTTCTTATGCCTGGTTTCCCAGCCTTACAAAAATCTCAATCCCGTTTAGGACTGAAGAAGTCAGGATTTCCCAGAAGGTGTTTCTCCCTGGATCATGCTGGGGCTAAATTTAGATTTTTTAAAAATTCCCAATAGATTTATCTATGCATTGGTGGGATTCAACCAGTTCGCACGTATTTGCGAGAACCGGTTGTTAACTTTCTAAGTAGTTCAGAGAACCGATTGTTGGAAGAAATCTTTTCTTTCTTTTCCCACTTTATAGGGCTAATCCTGTAAGGATGGTAGGAAGGAAACATTCTGGCATTGTTTCTAGCCTAATCTTTATTGCCCTGCTTCAGAGGTGGTATTCAGCAGGTTCTGACCAGTTCTGGAGAACCGGTAGTGGAAATTTTGAGTAGTTCAGAGAACCAGCAAATCCCACCTCTGACTGGAGATTTTACAGTATCTTTCCCCTGCCCTGCCCACCAAGCCATTAGGGCTTATTTTGGGGGGGGGTAGGGCTTATAGTGGGCGCACGTATAACAATCAAACTAGGACTTACTTTCAGCATAAGTTGTATTTTGAGGGAAACAGAGTATTCAAACTATTACAACTGTTTGAAGTTGCAATGGCACTTATGACTTGTCCCTGTATTTAACAACAATTGCAACATCCTCAGGTCACAAGAACAAAATTCAGGCACCTGTATATTACCTGCATGAAGAACCCCGCATTGTCTAAAAGGAAAATTAAAAGATCCACAAATGCTATATATTTTCAGAAGTAAGACTCCTGCTCCTCTCTTCTACTAACTCTCAAGCAAATTGGACCAGCAAATTTATTCCCGGGATATTTTATTTTATTTTTTAAAATCAGACTTACATGGAAGTCAATTGCTGGAACAATTTGACTCTGCAAAGTGAGCAGTAAAACATATATCTATAAAACATATATCTATTAGTACATGGATATTAACGTTCTTTGTGCATTGTAAAGATCTATATTTATGTTTGTGCACTTTTATTGTGTAATTTATTTATTTCGAACATGTGCAGAATGACAATAATAATCAATACAACAACAGTAATAATAATAATAATCATAATAATGATAATAATAATACACAATAACATGTCCGAAAAGGAGTAGGATGAAGCATAAGCTTATTTAATCCTACCCCTTCTTCACTTCCCCATGAATTCAACTTATATCAATAGAATGCATAGTACAAAAATGATGATAATAATAATAATAATAATAATAATAATAATAATAAATAATTGAAGTACTAAACATATACATATATACAAAAAAACAAAAACAAAAACTTAAACTTAATGATCTATATTTATGCACAATAAAACACTGCTTTAACCATAAATGCAGACCAGCTACCCATGCTGCTTTGCATTGGGGAACACAATCATAACAATGAGGATGGCAAATGCAGTCACTCCTGCACAAGTTCTTTTCCATGTAAAATATGTTCTCCCAGCTCACGAAACCACTGATTGGCAAGATGGAAGCAAGCAAAGTTTCAGCATATTTTGAATGGCAATTTTAGCTGAAAGACAACAACCTGTGTTGCAGTTCAGGAATCTGCAGATTGATCTAATTATCTCCATGCAACCAATAAGATGTTTCTTGAGAGTTAGTTTGATGCAGCTGTTAAAGCATCAATCCAAAAACGGGCAAACTGTGAGTTCTAATTCTACTTTAGGCATGAAAGCTGGCTGGGCAAACTGTGAGTTCTAATTCTACTTTAGGCATGAAAGCTGGCTGGGCAACTTTGGGCCAATCACCAAGAACTCACAGTAGATGAGTTCTTGTCCCACCTTAGGCATGAAAGTTGACTGAATGACTTTGGGCCAACCACCAGGAGACTGTGAGTTCTAGTACCACCTTAGGCACAATGCCAACTGCCACCAGACTTGAAATGTTAGACCTAGACATCCTAGAACTACGCTGCCTTCAGTCTGATCTAAGTATAGTACATAAAATTATATATTGCAATGTTCTACCTATCAATGAATACTTCAGCTTCAATCATAACAACACAAGAGCAAACAATAGATACAAACTCAAAGTTAATCGCACCAAACTTGACTGCAGAAAATACGACTTCAGCAAGAGAGTGGTCAATGTTTGGAATACTCTACCTGACTCTGTGGTTTCTTCCCCAAACCCCAAAACCTTGAACCTTAGATTTTCTACTATTGAACTCACCCCTTTCCTAAGAGAGGTCTTTAGGGGGTGTGCACAAGCGCACCAACGTGCCTACCATCCCTGTCCTATTGTTTTTTTTTCTTATATGTATCCATTTCATGTATTTATAACTATGTTTATACTTATACCTGTTATCTTATAATCGCTTGACAAAATTATTTATATATATATATATATATATATATATATATATATATATATATATATGTATATGTATATGTATATGTATATGTATATGTATATGTATATGTATATGTATATGTATATGTATATGTATATGTATATGTATATGTATATGTATATATATATATATATATATATATATATTTTTTTTTTTTCTTAAGTTTTCGCGGGTATTTTACATGTATGGCATTCAGCTTTATTTGGGTATTTTCCCACGTCATAATAGTTGTGCTTTTAAAGTTGTAGCAACTTTTCAGCAGAATCTCATCTGCCATCATCAGGCTTCTGTATAGTGTTCATCTGTGAGTCAGACTTTTACAGTGGTTTCAGATTTAAATTTGTATGTATGTATGTATGTATGTATATATGTATATATATACATATATATGTATATATATCATAGTAGTGGTGCTTTTAAAGTTGTAGCAACGTTTCAGCAGAATCTCATCTGCCATCATCAGGCTTCTGTATAGTAATAGTTCTATATAGTACTATACAGGCTTCTGTATAGTACTGTCTATTCTGTATAGACACTATACAGAAGCCTGATGATGGCAGATGAGATTCTGCTGAAACATTGCTACAACTTTAAAAGCACAACTATAATGATGTGGGAAAATACCCGAACAAAGCTGAATGCCATACATGTAAGTACCCGGGAAAACTTAAGAAAACATACACACAAACACACACACACATATATGTGTCTGTGTGTATGTGTGTGTGTGTGTTTTTTCTTAAGTTTTCACGTGTATTTATATGTATGGTATTCAGCTTTGTTCAGGTATTTTCTTTGTTCGGGTATTTCTTCTTGAATGGAAGAAATAAAAGGTAGTTCTAGATAATTTTTATCACTTGTTAATAGAAGACGTCTAGAGGACCCTGCCTTGTGGATGAGGAAAGGGGAGCCTAAGGAGATCTGAGTGAAAGGTTTCCCAGCTCCTTCCTATCCAAATTGTTTATTGCTGATGCATATTTGGAACAACAAAGTCCAGAAATTAGGAGTTGTAGCAGCGATGCTTCAAGGTCAGGATCATCCTCGGGGAAAGATCAAGTCGTACTAGTTCAAAGGATCCTCCCATATATTTGTATTTCTTTCTTTTCCAGAGAGATGGTGAATCTACTGTAAGGGGATGAAAGGGAAAGTTCATTAACAAAAATGAGAACATGAAGAGAGAAATATGGGTGGGGGGAGGTAGGCCTCCCCAAAGGTTATATTGGCTCTGCGGAGGAATAATAATTGTAGCCTCTCCTATTAACTCTGTTCTCAGAGGTTTCTCTCCCATCCCTGCCAAGATATTCTCCGAGGCAAAATTCTTTGAAACTTCTCTGCATAGGAGTTGGCAGAGATACTACTGCAAGTCCTTTCCAAGCGATTACTGTGCAGGAGGCTGATTACTTATTCTTTAGCACGCAAAGATCGCGTCTCTTTTTCCTATTCATCCAATCGTCCTGTAGGAACCCAAACTCATCAGGTTGGAAGGATTAACAGCGGGCAGGAATCCTTGGACCATTGGTGAGTCAGGATCTTGGGGAGTTGAAGTGCACAAGTCGTAAAGGGGCCGTAGTTCCCCAGCTCTGAAGTACCGGAAGACAGTTATCATGTCTACCTTTAGGCCGGGCTTTAGGAGGGCTGCATCAGGGTTGTGTTTGACCTTGGAGGACGGGGGGGGGGGCATGGCCAACTTGACATCTGTTTTCAGCCATGATAGCCTCCTGGAGGGCTGTGCATGCTCCTGAGCTCTGATTTCATTGAAGGAGGCCATCATGGTTGAAAAGGGAACTCGGGAGGGCTGTGTGCGGCCTTCTCAAGCTCCGTTTTCACTGGCAGGCTGGTCCTTCATTGTTTCCAGGGCAGTCCCGCAGGCCAGATCTAAGAACCCTGTGGACCAGATCCGGCCCATGGACCTTGAGTTGGACACCCTCACTTTAGGCTAAACAAACCTGGTTCCTTCAACTCTCCCTCATTGTACTTGGCTTCTCTCTTCTTCACTCTTTCCAGCTCTTCAGCACAGAAGTGGATGCAATATTCTGTCTGATTAGTGCAGTTTTGCACAGAACTTTTAATGCCAGATTTGTGTTGATATACCCCATGATTGCTCTCACTGTAAGATAGATGAAAAACAAAATAACAAGAGCTTATTTAAGAATCACAACAACTTCTTGTTGAAGAGTATCCTGCAGATTCACAGTTAAACTGCCAAGGTCCAAAGTAAGCACACATGGCAATAAGCCACCATTTCTTCAACCACAGTTTATTGAATTTGGCAGAAAGGGCTAGGTATGCTCAGCATGAAAGACCTAGATCAGGGGTGTCAAACACAAGGCTCCCGGGCCAAATCCTGCCTGTGATATGGTCTGATCCAGCCCACAGGACCGTCCTTGAAAATGTAAGGGGCCAGCCCACGTGGCTTTGCCTCGGTTTACCCAATGCAAAGAGGAAACATGCCAGCAGTTTGGGGAGTGGCATCAAGCTGGCCACACCCACCCAGTCAGCCATGCCCCGCCAGCCCCCCAAGGTCAACCATAGCCCTGATGCGGCCCTCAATTATATTGAGTTTGACACCCCTGACCTAGATTATATTTCATGAACCATTATAGATAGTCCTTAATTTACAACCATTCACTTAGTGACGAGTCAATATTACAACAAAAAGTGAAAAAAAATGACTTTTGAGAGGTCCTCACACTTATGACCATTGCAACATCCCTACAATCATGTGATCAAAATTTGATTCCTTGGCAACTCACATGTATTTATGATGCTTGCAGCATCCCAGGGTCATGTGATTGTCATTTGTGACCTTCCCGGTTGGCTTCCAACAAGCAAAGTCAATGGGGCAAAGCCAGATTTGCTTAATGACTGTGTGATTCACTTAACAACTTCAGGGATTCACATAACAACTGTGGCAAAAAATAAGTCATCAAATTGGCCATGGCTGCCAAGACTCCGACAATACACCCCCATTCAAATCATAAGTCTCCAGCCGCATCTCTCAGAGTAAAAAAAATGATTTATTAGGAGTGACTATGTCGGCATTAGCTGGGTGCAGCTGACACTAAAATACATCATTCATTTCCCCATTGACCCTGGTCTTCCCCGCAGCCCCATGGATGTATATTCTCCAATGGGACACATCCATAGCCAAGCGTCATCAATCATGTTCTCCAGTAACAATCTTGCATGCCAACAACTTTGGCTGTCTAGCACTTATCTGAAGCATTTAAGGAATGCACTGCTTTCCCCACTCCCTTTTTGCTGGCAACGAAAAAGACCAAAGAAGTACTTTTAGTTGACAATGACTACTTAACAACTGCCTTGCATAGCAATGGAAATTCTGGTGCCAATTATGGTCATAAGTCAAGGCCTATGTGTACATAATAAAGCAAGGCCAAGTAAGCTGCAGATTATTATTGTGATTAGATTTATATCCTCCTTCATTTATATTGCTGAGGACAGTGTACATAATGTCCCTGCCTTTCCCCCACCACAACAACCCCCTTGTGTGATGTGTTGAAATCTCAGAGTGTGACTGGCCCAGGATCACCCAGTGGACTTCCATAATTTTTAGAATGTTTGGAAAAGCTATTTTCCAAAGCACCAGACAGACAAACTGTTATGTCCTGGGCATGGGCGCAAGGAACGGAGACGAGACATCGAACGGTGACTTCAACTCTTTATTGTGAAATAAGAACAAAGCAAATACTTGGGCAGCAGCAGCTCTTTTATAGAGCTGGCTAATATCAAAACAACCAATGATTTGAGTTTACCGCTTTCACAAGCATCCAAACAGAGGGGCCCATTAACAGCCAATCAGACTGGCCAAAAATGACCAATCACGACTCGCCCTTTGCGGGCCAATGAGAAGTGCAGGATTACAAGCCTGCTGTAAAGTAAAAGCTGTTTAGGGTTGTATCGCTGTGTTGGCTTAGTCCATAACACCCCTTCCCCCTAGGTTCTGTCTGAGGGGTGGGATGACGTATTCTTGTAAATAGGCCGGTCGCTTCATCTGTCTGCTCGACCTGCGCTGTTCTACCAGTTTCTGTCCTGGCTCTGGTTCCGGTGGGCTGCTAGCTGGGTTGGATGGTGAAAATTGTGGCCCTGGGCTGCTTTCTCTGCTTACGCCAGTGTTGTCTTCTGGGTTCCCTGGATCCGTTTCAATCACAGTGTTGTCACGCGGCAAGGCCACTCCCTGGCTCGGTTCTCCTTCTGAGTATCCACTGGTTGGTTGTGTAGACTGTTGGGTTTTGATTGTTAATTCTTCTTCAGCCTCCTCAATGTTCCCTCCCCCCCAGCTAGAGATTCTGGGGCTGAGATAGGATTAGGTGCAAATATGGAACAGAGTTGGTCTATGTGGCATTTCCACATCTTACCTTCTGTAGTTTGCAGGCGATAGGATCGGGATCCCGTAAGTTGCGTTATGGTAGCGGGGACCCACAATAGGTCACCCGAGAAGTTTTTCGCAAACACGAGGTCACCTTCCTGGAATGCCCGACACTTGCTGATGGATCCTGGGGGTTGTTCAGGCGTGTAATTTGGGTGGAGGCGATCGAGATGCGAGCGAAGTTTGCGGCCCATCAGGAGTTCAGCTGGGGTTTTGTTCGTGGTACTGTTTGGGGTTATGTGCTGGAGGAGAAGCATCCAATTTATTCTGTCGTCAATGTCGCCGTGGTCCATTTTGTGCAAGGTCTTTTTTATAAATTGAACCATTTGCTCAGCCCTACCATTGGCCGCAGGGTGAGCTGGTGATGTTAAGGCATGGCGGATGCCCCAATCTGCCAGGTACTGTTCGAATGGCAGGGCAGTGAATTGGGGGCCATTATTGGAGACCAGGACATCTGGAAATCCATGGGTAGCGAATAGCTTATTCAGCTTTTTAGTGACCGCCTCTGTGGTGGTGCTTTTCATCTTGTGGACTTCGAGCCAGTTTGAATAGGCATCCACTGTTAGGAGGAAAGTGTGTCCTCTTGTGGGTCCCGCAAAATCGATGTGGATACGGGACCAAGGACAAAAGCGTTTCCCACTGGGTTGGGGGAGTTTTTGGAGGAGTAGAGCGAGTCTCCTGGCATTTGCTGCACTTTGCTACCCAGGTCTCTATTTGTTTATCTAACCCAGGCCACCATGCGTAACTCCTGGCCAATGCCTTCATCCGCACGATGCCTGGATGTCCATCGTGCAACATTTTTAATACTCTTTGTTGCAATTTCTCTGGGATTACGACTCTGTCTACCCACACTATGCAGCCTTTTTGGGAGAATAGCTCTGTTTGACGATTCTTAAATGGCTTGAACATATCATTGGTTTCTCTGACCGGCCAACCCCGTTCCACCCAGCTGAGGACTCGTGCCAAAACAGGGTCCTTTTTTGTTTCTAAGGCAATGTCTCGAGCGGTCAGCGGTGGCAATTTGAGGGTTTCAATTTGCAATACGGATAAGGTTGGAGCTGGGTCCTCTATGATGTCTGGTAGTGGGGATCGGCTCAAAGCGTCAGCATGGGGAATGGTTTTTCCCGGGCGGTGTTGCAATCGGTAATCGTAGGCGGCTAAAAATTCTGACCAACATTCTTGATGATAAGATATGGGGAGTTGGTTTGTTTCCTGCCAAAATACCAAGTAGCGGCTTGTGGTCTGTAATTATGGTAAAGGGTCTCCCATACACATATTCATGGAAACGTTTAATTGTGGATACAATAGCGAGAGCCTCTTTATCAAGTTGACTATAGTTCTTTTCGGTCTTAGACAAAGTTCTCGAAAAGAACGCAATAGGTGCCTCATTCCCATTTGGTAGGACATGGCTTAAAATGGCTCCCACTCCAAATGGTGAGGCATCACAGGTAACTGTCAAAGGTAGAGTCTCGTTGTATTGCATTAATACAGCACCGGAGGTTAAGGGGTCTTTTACCTCTTGGAATGCCCTCTCTTCACGCCACCCCCAGACCCAGGAAGCCTTTTTGTCGAGAAGTCTATGTAGGGGCTCGGCTACGGTTGCCTTCTGGGGCAAGAAGATGTTATAAAAGTTAATGAGTCCCAGGAAGGCTTGGAGGTCTGTCTTATTTCTAGGTCTCGTGGTGTTTTTGATTGCAGTTAGTTTTTTTTCAGTGGGGTGGATTCCCTATCTGTCGAGAAAGTATCCCAGGAACTCCACTCTCTCCGTACAAAGTTGACATTTGTCCCTTTTTACCCTCAGATCAGCGCCTTTAAATTTCTGAAGAACTTTTCTGAGTCATTGTACTAATAACTCGTTAGTGGGGGCAGCTATTAGGATGTCGTCAAAATAAGGCACAATGCCTTTTATGCCTTGTAATAGTATCTCCATTAAACTTTGGAAAATGCCTGGCGCCATGCTTACTCCAAATTGGAGTCTATTGCACTTGAAAGCGCCTCTATGGGTAACTATTGTCTGGGCTTCTGCAGTTGTCGCGTCTACAGGTAGTTGCTGGTACGCCTGAACTAAGTCCAATTTCGCAAATATTTTTCCACCACCCAGGAAACGAAGAAGATGTTGAACCACCAGTACTGGGTAAGCATTCTGTTGAAGAGCATGATTTAGCGTGGCCCGGTAATCCCCACAAATTCTTAACGAACCATCTGGCTTCATAGGCGTTACTATTGGAGTTTCCCAGCGGGCATGGTCAATCAGTTCTAATACGCCCTGGGCTGTCAGTTTATCTAGCTGCTCGTCGATCTTTGGCTTTAGGGCAAAAGGCACCCGACGAAGCTTAAGCCGAATGGGAGCTACATCAGGGCTGAGATTAAACGATATAGGGGTCCCCTTGTACTTGCCTAATGTTCCTGTGAACACGTCCTGGAATTCCTGGATGAGAGCCTCTTCCCAGTTGTCGCTTCTGGTTTGGTGTATGCCGGCTAGTTCAATCCTGAGTGGGGCGAACCACTGTAACCCTAACAAGCTGGGTCAGTCACGATCAACAACAGTCAGGGGAAGCGTCGTTGTGCGGTCCTTGAAGGATACTTGGACGTGGCTGGAACCGCCAACTGGAATTCTGTTTCCCTGGTAATCTTTCAGGATGATTCGTTGCGTGCTGAGGTCCTGGCGGCAGATGGCAGGGATCAGCTGTTTGAGGGTTTTCCAGGATATCATTGATAGGGATGATCCTGAATCGACTTCCATCACGCACAGTCAATTCTCAATAGTAACCCTTACGTGGATCTTTCTTGCATCGAACGATGAAGCGTGGCCGATAATAATGGTTTAGTGGGCCTCTTCTCATCTCGTTGAAAAGGCAGGTGCTCGATTTCTGTAGTAGTAGTGGTTGTTCCATTGGTGGTTCAGACGGTCCCAGTTCTCAGGAGGTTTGCCTGTCTCCCGACGGAGGTTGTTCTCCCTTCGGCTGGGACTGGACTCTTGCTTGCTTCTGCAGACTTTTGCGATGTGGCCTCTTTTTCCGCAAGTATGGCAGAGTGCGTTGAGGAATTTGCAGTCTGATCGCGGGTGGTTTGCCCTGCAACCAACACATTGGCGCGGACGTCTCTGGTTCCTTTGCTCTCGTTCCGAGCGGAGCTGGTTGACCTCCTCTTCCTCCTGTCTGAGGATGACTCGAGGTCTTCGTGGTGGGTGGTGGTAGCATGCTTCTCAGCGGCAAGTGGGCTATCGTTAGCGAGTTGGTGAAGCAGTGCGTTCGCTCGGCGCATTCGAGCAGCTGACTTCCTGGTTGCTTCTGTGGCAGTAGCGTCAGCAATGACATCTGTAAGGCTGATGTCGCCTTTCGCCATCAGTTTACTCTGCACGTGCGGTGCATTTAATCCCAGAACTATGCGGTCCCTTAGGGCTTCCTCCAAGTTTGCAAAACCACAAAGGCCTCCTAGGTTCCGGAGGTCTGCTGTGAAATTCCCAACGCTTTCGTCCTTCCATTGGTCCCTCTGGTAAAATTCGTGTCTTCGTATCAGTGTAGGTACTGTGGGTGCATAATGGGCCCGGAGGATTGGGGCGAGGGTATCCCAATCCATGGTCTTCACTTCCACCAGTTTTGCCAGTGCTTTGGCCATTTTGAAAACGTCGGGGCCGCAATGAGTCAGGAACACCGCTCGTTTCTTGCCAGGCGTAGCATCTTTTAAATTGTTGGTCTCCAGGAACATCTGGAAGTGATCTATATACGAGTCCCAGTCTTCGGTTGCTGGGTCGAATGGAGCGGGTGGTATGGCGCTGCTGGTCATCTTGCCATTTGTTGCGTGCGCTCTTTCGCCACGTGCTCTATCTTGTTCAATGTGTACTTAGTCAGCTCTACCGTCTCCGCATCCCATCCTCGTCACCAGTGTTAAGTCCTGGGCGTGGGCGCAAGGAACGGAGACGAGACATCCAATGGTGACTTCAACTCTTTATTGTAAAATAAGAACAGAGCAAATACTTGGGCAGCAGCAGCTCTTTTATAGAGCTGACTGCTGTCAAAACAACCAATGGTTTGAGTTTACCGCTTTCGCAAGCATCCAATCAGAGGGGCCCGTTAACAGCCAATCAGACTGGCCAAAAACGACCAATCACAACTTGCTATTTGCAGGCCAATGAGAAGTGCAGGATTACAAGCCTGCTGTAAAGTAAAAGCTGTTTAGGGTTGCATCGCTGTGTTGGCTTAGTCCATAACACAAAAAATGGATGGAAACTAAGCAAAGAGAGAAGCAACAAGGAATTAAGGAGAAATTTCCTAACAGTGAGAACAATTAACCAGTGGAACAGTTTGCCTTCAGAAGTTATAGGTGATCCATCGCTGGAGGCTTTTAAGAAGAGACTGGACATTCATTTGTCTGAAATGATATATGGTCTCCTGCTTGAGCAGGGGTTTGGACTAGAAGACCTCCCAGGTCCCTTCCAACTCTGTTATTCTGCTGTTCTATAACTAAGGCATGTATCCAAGATATCCAATTGGCTGTTGCAATTGCAAAATTGAAGCCCTGCCCCTTTTTACATGTATGTGATGTAGAATCAAGGTCAGGTGAAGTGTTAGTACTACTATATAATGCCTTGATAAGATCACACTTGGAACACTGCATCGAGTTTTGGTTTCCACAAAAGAAAAAAAAAGATTTTTTTTTTTGCCACGATATAAAAAAAAGATGTTTCTCCAAACTTGATTGCAGAAAGTACGACATCAGCAACAGTGGTCAATGCATGGAATACACTACCTGACTCTGTGGTTACATCCTCAAACCCCCCACTCCTTTAACCTCAAACAATCCACTATTGACCTCACCCCATTCCTAAGAGGTCTGTAAGGGACGTGCATAAGTATGCCATCGTGCCTACCGTTCCTGTCTTAATGTCCCCATTTATTTGTACCTATTTCTTGTATTCTTACTCATGTTTATACTTATACTTATGTTGAGACTCTGGAAAGAGTGCAGAGAAGAGCGACAACGATGATTAGGAGACTGGAGGTTAAAACATATGAAAAATGGATGAGGACTTAGGTATGTCTAGTTTAATTAAAATATGCCCGAGGGGTGACATGATAGCAGTATTCCAATGGGCTGCCACAAAGAAGGGGGGGGGGGTCAACTTCTTCTCCAAAGGACCTGAAGGCAGAACAAGAAGCAATGGATGGAAGCTAATCAAGGAGAGAAGCAACATTAAGGAGAAATTAAGGAGAAATTTCCTATCAGTTGGAACAGTTAATCCATGGAATACTTTGCCTTCCTAAGTTGTGGGTGCTCCAACACTAGAAACTTTCAGGAAGAGACTGGACAACATTGTGTGAAATGATACAGGGTTTTCTTCTTGAGCAGTGGATTGGACTAGAAGACCTCCAAGGTCCCTTCCAACTTTGTTATTCTGATATTTTATAATTAAGGCAAGACTGGAACTCACAGTTTTGTGGTTTCTAGTGTGGCACTTTAGCCAGTACTCCAAATGGCTCTGATATGATTGATCACAGCTGAAGTCTCACTCTGGCTATCCAATTTCTTTTAGTGTTTGCTTCCTCAGCTTCCTCTCTTGCAACCAGGGAGTCTTTATGCAGACATTACAGCTGCACTCCTTTGCCCCTAACACTGAAACACGTTTTCCCTTAACTGCAGGACATTTGTCTCTCTTCGGATGCCTGCACTGCCTAGATTTTCTTTTTATCATCTGAAGAAGAGTAACTGCCTAATTAGCCAGCCCAACAGTACTGCTGAGCAAGGAGATATTCTTATCAGTTCCCATTATTGTGATCATTTGCACAAAAATTCCTTTTCTATCTTCCTTTAGCCTGACTTCATTAAAAACAAGAAAGCCCCCAAGCCCCCCACGGAATGGTGTTGAAGGAAACACCATTCCGGTCCTGGAGGTGTGCATCATGTTGATACAATCTTAGACTTGTGCATCTGTTCTGAACTTTAATCTCGAATTGTGCTTTTTAGCGTTAGCATATCTCTCTTGGTCTTTTTCTACAGCCTGGTCTCTACTGCAAGGAATCCTTCAGATATCTATCAAGTCTTTAACAAGAATATTCTCTGCCAAGTCAGCATCTCTGATTTGCTAATGAGGTTCCATAGCTAATCTCTCAAGTCTGTTGGCTGCTGTTTCATAAATGTAACACTGTTGTGCACAAATGTCAACACCCATGGATGTGTTGTGGCTGGATGCAGAAGAGGAACAAAACATTGTGAGAATATATAAAGCATTGTGAGAAAACACACACACACACACACACATTTTCTGAGGTTCTCGCAGGTATTTGTATGTGGATCTTTGGTAATTCGGGTTTTCTTCTGCATAAGTTTGGAAGTATCTAGGCAATGTTTCGATGAAGTCTCATTCATCATCTTCAGGCTTGGTCTTCAGCTCTGTGCTTCTCAGAGTGACTCTGAGAAGAACAGAGCTGAAGACCAAGCCTGAAGATGATGAATGAGACTTCATTGAAACGTTGCCTAGATACTTCTAATCTTACGCGGGAGAAAACCCGAATAACCAAAGATCCATCTATATATATATACTAGCAGCCATCCTCAGAAACCCCAAAGACAAAATTGACCTGGAAAACCAAGGCATGTATGAAGTCCCCTGTGCATCATGCCCAGCCACATACATTGGACAGACCAATAGAAGAATAAGCACCCACCTGGATGAACACAAAAATGCAGTCAAAAAGCTGGAACACACTTCCTCACTGGTCCAACACATGGAAGCCACAGGTCATAGCATCAACTTTAATGGCACCAAAACCCTAGCCACTATAGAAAATCCCAGCCACAGAATCATCAGAGAAGCCATAGAGATTGAAAAAAGACCAGAAAGCATGAACAGAAGAGATGATTCCACCAGGCTGTCAATCATTTGGAAGCCTGCACTCACAAATAAAAAAATCTCCACACCACAAGCCAGGCAAACACCTGGGCACAAACAGATCCCCCCTGATACCTCCAGCTCAAACACACCCCAACCAGGCACCCAGATGAAACCCAGCTTCCTAACTAATGATAGCCATCCATTTACCCGAAACCAAGCTGCACTAAAGGCCTCCAATAAAGTAACACAATGTTGCCAGCCAATCAAGATACAAAAAGAGCCAAAAAAACAGACAGAAGATATTAGAAGCAGAACACAGCAAACTCCAAGACCAATAAACACAGACCAAGACTCTCAACCAATCAGGAGGAAGAAAAAACCATTCTGTCACAGCAATAGGCTGCCCCAAATTTAAATCTGAAACCACTGTAAAAGTCTAACTCACAGACGAACACTATACAGAAGCCTGATGATGGCAGATGAGATTCTGCCGAAACATTGCTACAACTTTAAAAGCACAACTATAATGACGTGGGAAAATATATACACTCACATGTACATACACCGGTGTCACTCCTGGATTCCCAGTTTCCCTCCAATCTTGCTCAAATGCCAGTTAAAAATGTTAAAAATGTCAAAATCAAAATGTAATGTTTGGTGGGAGAGAAACATTTGTCTGCTTTTGCACTCTATTGGCACTCATACCTGATATCCGATTCCACTCCAGATTAAAATGAGCATATAGAAAGCAGTCCCAGTGATGCTAAATCACAGTAATCAGTTTTAAGGTTAATTTCCAAACCTATGGAATCTGAAAAGCAGTTAAAAGATTGAAAAAGTAGGCAGAGGATAGATAGATAGATAGATAGATAGATAGATAGATAGATAGATAGATAGATAATAGGTAGGTAGATAGATAGATAGGAGAGAGAGAGAGAGAGAGGCAGAGGCAGAGGAAAGAAGGAATTAGGAATAGTGGGTGGATGGATTAAGTTTTTTCAAGTCTAGTTTTTCAAGGAAAGATTTGACTTTCCTTAATAGAAAAATGATCGCAGGATCAAAGACTAGATTGTGTAGTCTTTGGACATAAATATTTTTCAGTGAGCAATTCTTGGGGTTTTCCTATAAAATTGCTATCAGAGTAGTTTTTTCAACATTTACAAAATTTTACTTCTCTCATGCTAAGTATGAATGTCCAGATCCCCTGCAATTATACTCCTTTAAATCCCAGACACCCATAACCACAAAGATGTTCAGAGGCTGTGAGCTGTCATTTTTGTCGGTGACAAGCAGTGCAAAATACATGCCCCGTTGCCTTTGAATCCTCTCCCAGCAGGCTTTTGTTTTCCTGGTAAGTCACACACTCTTCCTTTCATAACTTTCCCCTCAACCTCTCAATCTCTCAGGCAATATCAGTTCTTTTATCTTATTTCTTGTTCTCTCATTGCCATAGTATATCTATTGTCTCCTTGTGGAAACAAGCCCAAAGCTTCAGAGAATGTGAATGAAAAGATTTTGAGATTCTCTTTGTGACATCAGCCTGATGCTGCCATCTGGCTTTATTTAGTAGTGTATTTTTAAAAATTTTTAACACTGATTGTGTGATATTATCTTGCCTTTTCATAAGTTACCTTGAGGACTTTTAATGTTAAAATAGAATGCAGTAAACAAGATATATTTCTCTTTCAAGTCCTGTATCACAATTTTTGCATCAGGAAAATCAAAGAAGTTGTGTGTTTTTCTTGCACATCACCATTGTGATGAAGCAGGCACACATGATAAATTTTTCAACCAAAAGACTCCAAGTCCTAAATAAAGGTAGTTCATAAATAGGATAAGTTGCGCAAAGAGCCACATGAAAAAGTTTCATGTCATAAAGGAAAAGAGAGAGAGAGAGATGTCTGATCCAAATTTCTCATCTGGTTTGTCATCAACAAACTTGCTACCTGGATTGGTAATTCTTGCGGGGTGCTTATAATAGCATTGTTGTGAGGTTACTGAGATAGTATGGAAAAAAATTCTTAAGAAAACAGGAAAAATATTGCATAGTATACCATAGAATCATAGATTTGGGCAGGAGCAGGAAAGTAACCTTATCCAACCCATTGGTCAATGTAGGATCTCTTTAAGCAATCTTTCTCAACCTGAAGAAATTTTAAGATGTGTGGACTTCAACTCCCAGAATTCCCCATTCTGCACATCTTAACTTTGTGAGGTGGAGAATCACTGTCTAAAGCAGGGGTGTCAAACTGGCGGCCCGTAGTCTGGATGCCTCATGAGCAGGCCAGGCCCACCTCAGCTCCGCGGAGAGAAAAACATCCCAAAATGTCACATGATAGCAATGTGAATGATGCAAGTTTGACACCCGTGGTCTAGAGCAGGGGTGTCAAACTCAAGGCCCACGTGTCAATTCATAAAACATTTTCTATATACGTTTTATAGTTGCCAATAGAAAGAAGGGGTGGAGTTTCAAAGAGTAGGCAGGAGTGTGGAATTGAAAGTACATTCCATTCATATTTTCTTCAGGGACTGATTAGACGACTGAAGCTTCTGCCATGCAAACATCTCATTGGAGAGCATGATCGATGACTCTTAGCTATGGATGTGTTTTGTTGGAGAATATGAATTATGATACACCCAGGGGTTGAGGGAAAAGCAAGGTCATGGGTGACAGTGAATTACATGTCTCAGAGTCAGCTACGGCCAGGTCATGCCGACATGTTGGCTTCTAATAAATCCTTTGAAGTTTTGGGAGTTTGGCTCGAGACTAATGATTTAATT
Source organism: Hydrophis major (assembly GCA_033807585.1). Lineage (NCBI taxonomy): Eukaryota > Metazoa > Chordata > Lepidosauria > Squamata > Elapidae > Hydrophis > Hydrophis major. The sequence goes on from CM066330.1 coordinate 13,272,670, forward strand.
GGGGTAATTGATGGAATCCTGACATCATGGGCTGATCAGCCCATGGGGTGCTTAGATCTGGCCCATGCCCCCCCTGAAAACAGTGATGGACTGATTCACAGTGCCTCTGCTAGCAAAAATGGAGCTTGTGTGGCCCTCCCGGGCTCCATTTTCACTGGCAGAGGGTGGTAGAAGGCCGTTGCAGCTGAAAATGGAGCCCAGAAGGGCCAAATGCGACCCTTACAAGCTCCATTTTTGCTGACAGAGTGTTAGCAAAACAAACTACTAGCAAAAGTGGCACTTGATCATATGAGTGACATTGAGCCAGCCACGCCCACCCTGGCCACACCCATCCCAGTCCCTAGTGGTCAAACACAACTCTGATGCAGCCCTCAATGAAGTTGAGTTTGACACCCCTGGTCTAGAGCTTCTTTGGCAGATAATCAGCCAGCCTCAGTTCTCAGAGGAACAGAACTCAATGCTTGCATAGCAGCCTGTCCATTGCTTGATCACTCATGCATTCAGAAACCCAAGCCTGAATTCAGCCTAGCCCATGATTTTTAATCCTGCTTTTTGGGGCAGTAGAAAAATAAGTCCTCTCTGTTTTTCTATGGCGCAGGTGTCAAACTTGCGGTGTCACATTGCCATTATGTGACATTTCACAATGTTTTTTTCCCATTTGCGAAGCTGGGGTGGGCATGGCCTGTGCACAAAGCATCCAGCCCATGGGCTGTTAGTTTGACACTCCTTGTGATGACCCGGAGTGTAATACTAATGTAACAAAATCCAAAACGTAAATAAATGTCCTTTAATGCCTCCAACTTGGCCCCACTGTTCAATAATTCTCAGTTGGAGATAAAATGTACTCAAAAATAGTCTTCAAAAGAAAGCAATACAGTCCGAACTTAATGAGCAGATAGAGGTGAAATAAAAAACCAAACAAACTACAGTGACAAAATTTCCACAACGGAACAGGATAAGTAGTAACCAAATTCAAGGAGATAACAAGGCACAGTCTGTTGGAAGGATGCCAACCAAGATAACTTCAGCCCAAAATAAAACTTGCTTTGTTTCTGGCAACACTGTGTTGTAATCATCTCTCTTACATACTAGTCTCCCCAGCTGCAACCAATGAGGAGGATAATGGCCATCTCCTCTCTTGCAAGCCAAGTTATTGCCTTCTCCATTCCTCCCTGCATGTCCTAGGATGCAGAGGGGATGGGCCTGGTTCTTCCTCTGACTGCCCAGCCAGCCTCTGCCCTGCCCAAGCCTCCTCCACAACCTCCAGAGCCATACCTCCATTCCCTGTCAGTTGTTCCTCCTCTCCCTCAGAATCCAACTCTAATAAGGGCATGACACCCCTGTTCTATGAGATAAGCCTTCAGATATTGAGACAGTTACCAACAGAGTAGACTATCTGCAACTCAGGCATGAATTGTGGGGTCCTTGGTGTTCTCTGAAATTGAGTGTTGGTCTATAGACCCGTCATGGCCCCATTAGGTGATATCATCTGTGTTTCATTACCCAGCTTGGTAACATCATCATTCCTTGCACTGATGATGAGAGCGTTCCCTTGAAGGGATAGGATTGCCCTTGAGAGAGCAAATCATAGCTTGGCAATTCTCCTGGATTTGTGGCTAGAAAATGAATAGCACATTCTTCACCATTTTGGAAGCTTCCATTGCATTACATTGCTAATTTGATCATCCATGGTAAAACCAGGCTGCTCAGCCGATCCTTGGGAAGCATCTTCGTTTTTGAAAGGATGTACAGGTAGCCCTCAACGTACAACCATTTGTTTAGTGACCATTTGAAATTACAACGGCACTGAAAAAAGTGACTAACAACCATTTTCACACTTACAACTGTCGCACCATTCCCATGGGCACGTGATCAAAATTTGGATGCTTGGCAGCTGGTTCATATTTATGATGGTTGCAATGTCCCAGGGTCATATGATCCTCTTTTGTGATCTCCTGATAAGTTAGTCAATGGGAAAAACAGATTCACAGAGCAAATGTATTATTAACTTAACAACTGCAGTGATTCAGTTAACAACGATGGCAAGAAAGGGCGTAAAATGGGGCAAAACTCACTTGACAATGATATTGCTTAAGAACAGAAGGTTTGGGCTCCATTGGGCAACCAGGATGATTAGGGGACTGGAGACTAAGGCATATGAAGTACAGTTACAGGAACTGGGCATGGCTAGTCTAGTAAAGAGAAGGATTGGGGAGACATGATAGCAGTCTTCCAATATTTGAGGGACTGCCCCAGAGAGGAAGGGGTCAAGCTATTTTCCAAGGCACCTGAAGGCCAGACAAGGAATAATGGATGGAAAGTGATCAAGGAGAGGTTTAACCTGGAAATAAGGAGAAACTTTCTGACAGTGAGAACAATCAACTAATGGAACAGCTTTCCCTTGGAAGTTGTGGGACCATCATCACTTAAGATTTTCAAGAAGAGATTGGACTGCCATTCGTCAGAAATGGTGTAGGGTCTCCCGCTTGGACGGAGGTTGGACTAGAAGACCTATAAGGTCCTTCCAACTCTGATTATCTATTATCTGTCTGTTAAATCATCAAGGACAGAAGCAGCCTGGAATCGTTCTCCTAACAGGGAGAACATTTAACCAGTGGAACAGCTTGTCTTCAGAAGTTGTAGATGCTCCATCACTGGAGGTTTTTAAGAAGAGATTGGACAGACATTAGTCCGAAATGGTATAGGGTCTCCTGCCTAAGTAGGAGTTGAACTAGAAGACTAGAAGATAAAAGGTCCCTTCCAGCTCTATTCTGATTGGTTGAATTGTGGTCCTAGTTTGAGGAGTGCCTGGAGTTAGGAATTTGGTAATGGAAATTATGATGTCTTTCTAGAAGGACAACTCCAGAAGAACCTCTAAAATTTCACTGTGGGTGGTACTGTAACATACGCAGAACCATTGGTGGAGGCCTAACACCCCCTAGTAGACTCCTGCTTGGGATGGCTTCCTGTCCAACTTCCTGCTTTGCTGTCACCATCATGAGAGAGGCTATTCTGGAAGAAACTTGATCCTCAGCATAGGAGTGAGTAGGTGCAAATTATTTTTGCTATTCATCTTAGTGCTGGAAGCATGATCTACGCTTCCTACAGGAGATAATTCATATGGAACCTAACATTGACAAGCAAGGGTTGGAAACTGCTTAGCATATCCAGCTTTTGCACCGATTTCAATTTCAATCCATATTTTTGTTAGAAAGAAAACCCATTAAACCTTGGAGGCCACACGACCTAATATTGCCGGCCCTAAATTATAACTCTCTGCTCTTAGGCAAGAGGGAAGAATTGTGTAGACTTTCCCTTCCCTCCTTATTTATAGTAGCATTTAAATATGCAATTTTTCACAAGTATAAACTCCAGGTCTGACATTATTACCCAGAGTCATCTATCATGGAGATTTCATTTAGAAATCATTAGGAAGAGTGAAGGCTCAAAGTATTTAATTTCTCCAAATCATACTGAGTAGTTTATCACTGCGGAGGAGACCCTTTATTTAGCTGAGAAAGATGAGGCTCAACTTTGCATCTGTAGCACTAGCATCTAATATCCAGATGTTTAGATAAAGTTGCCTGGGTGGGGATTGCCAATCTCACCATTGTTCCTTTCAGTTTCGGGCATAATGCTAGAATATTACAATGTATTACCAGGCACAGATGTACTCCTGTGGGTTGACTAGATGGTTGCTTTTCAAATTAAAAAGCAGGAACTGCGGTTATTTTCAACTATGGGTTAAAGTTAACCAAACAACTCAGTATCAAAAATCATCAAATAGTGGTAGCTTGTTCCAATAATTAACACCTGCTTTCTCTTGATTTATAAAGAGTAACATTAGCTTCAAAATGGAGGTAGATAATTCCAGTCATTTCCTTCCATTCAGAGAAATCAGGCATTGACAGACACATAGAGATAAACAACATCTACAAACCATTCAAAAAAGACACTCAAAAAGCCAAAAAGAAAACAGAAAGACTAGCAATCAACACCCAGATGAACAAAGATTATCACCAAGGTTAACACTAGGCCAACAAGTGTCTAATGTTAATTTACCAACAACCAACTCAAATAAACAAGCTTACAATAAACAACAGCCTAATCAATGAACCATCAAGAATACTCACTCCCACTAATACCAGCAAGCCACTATTAACAAAATGTGAGCAACCCCCCCACTCCCTTTTAGCACTGATGATGTTACTTAGTTTGGTAATGAAACATCTGCAAGAAAACAACCAAGCTCAGAGAGAACCAAGAACCCCACCTTTCATCTCTACTGTAAAAGTAGAGAAATTTACAACACTAAGACCTTTTTTGTTGTGTTACATATAGGCTGTGACTTCCATAATTCTCAACAAAAATAATCTATCTCGTAGGCATCTATTTCATTGATGTCAAAGCAATGGATATCATGACAGCAACATCTCACAAATGAAGTGATGATATAATTTGGACTGTAAAGCGATGCATGATTTGTGCAGTAATGTCATGATGTGTCTGTTGACATTTATCCCCCTCCCAGCTCGGTTCTGCAGCATCCAAACATAGCCTGTATGAATCAAAGTAGGCACTGAAAGAAGCAAAACAATTATTTATTGAAATGTCTTAAGCAACCATACACAAATATAATGCAAAATGGGGTTTATCAAAAAATAAAGGCCTTGACTTTTGCAAGGATTTCTGTTCTATTTCCATTCATTTTTAGTGGCCATAATAAATCACAATAAATAGTCATAATAATACATGGCCATAATAGCCAGTTTGGTGTGGTGGTGAAAGTGCAATCATAGAAATCAGGAGGCAGTGAGTTTTAATTCCACTTTAGGCATGAAATCCAGCTGAGTGGCTTTAGGTCAATCAGCAGGAATCTGTAAGTTCTAGTCTTGCCTTCTGCATGAAAGCCAGCTGGGTGACTCTGGGCCAATCCCCAGGAGACTGTGAGTTCTAGTCCCACCTTTGGCATGAAAGCTGGCTGGGTGACTTTGGGCCAATCCCCAGGAGATGCTGAGTTCTAGTCCCGCCTTAGGCATGAAAGTCGGCTGACTTTGGGCCAATCCAAAAGAAACTGTGAGTTCTAGTCCCACCTTAGGCATGAAAACTGGCTGGGTAACTTTGGGCCAGTCCCCAGGAAACTGTGAATTCTAGTCCCGCCTTAGGCATGAAGTGACTTTACACTCTCAGTGTAATCTGCCTCAGAAAGTGGTTGTGGAGAAAATAGGAGGAAAGAATATTATATACATTCGCCATCTTGAGTTATTTTATTTGATAAAAATTAAATAAAAAATCAAATCAAATCAAGAGAAAAGTGCTCGTGGGCCACTCAGGTTATCCTTTTATCTGTAGAGAAAACACAGGGAGAAGGATAATGCCCAATCACCCTGCTTCCAGCCTTTTATGTCTGCAAATTGTATCCCGTACATTCTCTTTGTGTGCATAAGGTTTTCTGTAGAATCAGGATGCCAAGATGACTACAAGAATAGATGCATCTTCATCACTCTAAATTGCTTACACCAATGCTCAGTCGCCTGTATTGATATTAAGCATTATAATAATTGAAATCCATTCTTCCTTGCCCAGTGAAATGAATTGGACTTGAAATGATCAGATTTGGCTGGTTTTTTAAAAAAGAGAGAGAGAGAGAGAGAGGGAGAGAGAGAACATATGAATTTCCTTGTGAGTTTGCATTTTTCATTCTTGGGAAGCTTAGTCATGGTAAACATTTGGCACACCAACTAAAGTGATTTTGTTAATAACCTGGCAAATGAAATTTTACTGATTCCGATGTTGAAATGGTATGCCACGTTGGGAGAACTTGCATAAAACTCTTGTTTATTTTGACAAATGCTGTTCTCAACACACAAGGGCAAAAGGTATCACCAGGACTACAGCTGAATTAGGTAAAAGGTTTTATGACTGCCCTATTCATTCCTTTGGGTAATTTGAAATCCTCTAGATTTATAGCCTCTGTCCCAAATACATAAAATGCATATTAAACCATCCATGTTTCCTTTTGTTTCTCCAGTTTTTGCTCACTGGGATTATGTAGGGAGCATAAAGGGGGAATAAACTATCAAACTATCCACTATTGACCTCACCCCATTCCTAAGAGGTCTGTAAGGGGCATAAGTGCATCATCGTGCCTACCGTCTCTGTCCTATTGTCCCCATTTATTCGTACCTATTTCCTGTATTCTTACTCATGTTTATACTGATATCTATTATCTTGTAAGCAGTTGACAAATCTAAATAAATAAATAAATATCCTGTATCTTGCAGGTAAATTTACAATGAACTTTAGATTATTGGTGAGGATTATTGCTTTCTGTCTATGAATTCTTGTAGATTGCAGGCAGTCCATACAGGGTGAATTACATTATATCTTGCACCTATGGTTCAACTGCTTCAACAACAGATGACTTAAACTCAAGCTTGTCTTCTTAACATTATTTTCCCTTAAAATAGGATGGTACGTTGGCTGCTTTCACTTATGGCAACATGCTGCAGCTGCCAAAAAAGCCAGCAGGGTCCTAGGCTGCATTAACAGAGGGACAGGATCAAGATCTTGTCAAGTGTTAGTACCCCTTTATAATGCCTTGGTAAGACCACACTTGGAATACTGCATCCAATTTTGATCACGATGATATTAAAAAGATATTGAGACTCTAGAAAGAATGCAGAGAATAGCAACAAAGATGATTAGGGGACTGGAGGCTTAAACATATATATGAAAGATGGTTGGAAGAATTGGGTTGCTCTAGTTTAATGAAAAGAAAGACTAGGGATGCCATGATAGCAGTGTTCCAATATCTAAGAGACTGCAGTGGTGGGATTCAAATAATTGAACAACCGTTTCTCTGCCCTTATGATTTCTTCCAACAACCAATTCACCAAACTGCTCAGAAAATTAAGAAGCGGTTCTCCCAAAGTGGTGCGAACTGGATGAATCCCAAGAAGGGGCTCAATCTATTCTCCAAAACACCTGAAAGGAGAACAAGAACCAATGGATGGAAACTAATCAAGGAGAGAAGCAACCTAGAACTAAGGAGAAATTTCCTGTTAGTTAGAAAAATTAATCAGTGGAATGATTTGCTTCCAGAAATTGTGAATGCTCCAACACTGGAAGTTTTCAAGAAGAGATTGGACAACCATTTGTCTGAAATGGTATAGGATCTCCTGCCTGAGCAAGGGGTTGGACTAGAAGACCTCGAAGGCCCCTTCCATTTCTGTTATTCTGTTATTCCTTGCAGGCAGCTCCAGCCTTTCTACTCTGCCCCAAATGCAAAGAGTTACCTTGTAGGAAAGAGAGAGAGAGACGGGCAGCATAAAAATGTAATAGATAGATAGATAGATAGATAGATAGATAGATAGATAGATAGATAGATAAATATAAATAAATAAATTTTAAAAAGACTCTTTTAGGGGAAAGTGCATGCTGCTTACATAAGCCTGGAAAACTGAGGCTGAGTTTTCTGTAGGCATTGTGAAACTGATTTGGAAGGAGTTAAGATTCTCATCGCTGATAAAACGGACTTGTGAAATTAACTCTTGAGCTGGCAACTAGCCAAGAAGAGGGGGGAGATGTTTGGGAGAAATGCTCAATCTCTGTTTCTTCCCCGGCAGGAAGGCACTACTACTGCCTCTTTCCTTAAAAAGATGCACAGCAGTGAAAGTACCACTTATGTCTGTTTGGGAGCTCATGAGACTGGATCCGCTTCTATATTAAAGAATAGGGCTGTGCAACGCGTTCCAAAGGGCATTTCACAATGTGGCAGGACCTCTTCTGCTGGGATTTTGGAGAAGCATAAGCAGAAAACCAGGGAAAGCCTTTGATGACCATATCCAATCTTCCTGGGGTTTCTGCTGCTTCTATACATGAAGGAACGAGTCTTCCCTTACAGCAGGGATGTCAAACTGGATTTCTTCAAGGGACAAATCAACATTGTAGTTCTTCTCCGTCAGCAAGCGGGGAGATGGGATGGATGCCTCTGTTGTGGTCCGCCGGCAGCCTGCAGAGACAGCAGCAGAGTCAGGGAAGAACATGGGCCAGTGTGGGAGTCTGGGGAGGACTCAGATGAGGGTCCTGCATCTGATACAGAAATGGGCTCAGGGCCATCTGGGAGTTATGTGCTGACTCCAGAGCCTCCAGAATCTGACAACAGCGAGGCAGAGGAACAAGGGGAGCCTGTTCCCAGTGTGTGCGCGCGCAGAGCTGCCAGAAGGCAAGAACAGTTAAGACAAAAGGGGTGACTTGGGAGTAAAGCTTGGAGGTGATTGCCCCTCCCATTAGATATAAAAGAGGAGCAAAGGGACAGGAACCTTTGCAGGAAGCAATGTTGTTCACTCTGTTCAGATAAAACCTTGAAGCTCTGTGTGTACTTTGTTCTCCATTTGGTTTTTTACAGTTAATTTGGCATTTTAGTTGTTGGCAGCAATTCAAAGGAGATTAAGGTGGGTGCTTATCTCAAGAGACTATTTGGGACTCATTACAGGCTGGGAATGAGCATAATTCCCAGCGTTGAAATAAAAAAGAGAGTTGTTTGGACTAAATGGGTGCTTAGTTACGGTCTCAGGTAGGCTTGGTCAGAACAGCCTCCTGCATCACCCCACTGGCCAAAATGGGGTGTGGGGGCCCCATGTGCAGTCCCCCATGCCTTGTTTTGGCTGCCAGAGACACTGCAGCCTTTGCTATTTCCTGGCCAGCCCCACGGGAAGATCTTAAGCACCCCACTGGCCAGATCCAGCTGGGAAGCCCTCCCGAGCTCCGTTTTTGGCTGTGATGGCCTCGTACAGCTTTCTGCCAGAAAAAAAACAGAGCTCCGAAGGGCTGCAAGCAGCCTGCCCAGACTCTGTTTTCACTGGCACAAGGTTGCAGGACGTTGAACTGGCCACACCCACTCAGCTCCCCAAGGTCAAATACAACCCTGATGAGGTCCTTAATGAAATCGAGTTTGACACCCCTGATATAAAGTCTCCTGCTTTGGGCATGGAGTTGGACTCGAAAACCCCCCTTCTAGCCCTATGATTCTATCATTCTATGAGAGAAGCCAATACTATCTAGAGCCAAGATGTCAAAGATGTCAAAGTACATTTTTGATCATTCATCCACCAGTCACAGTCAGCATATGTGTCCTGTATCATTTAGGGAGAGAGAAATGGTCCATCTATTATCTCTGTTTACCAAAAGCAGCTTTCTATGCCTTGAGCCTTAATTTTGGAGATGCCAAGGGGAAAAAAAACAACCACAAGGAGTTTTTACTATCAAATACTCATTTTTCGCCCCTGAGTTTTGAGTTAGAATCTTTCTGAAGCTCACCTGTTTTAACACCCCGGTGAGTATCATTGTTAGGGCAGACAATTATATATATATAATTTTATTTTACAATCATTCCATCTTTCATTTAAACAGTATGTAATCTGGGTACAATTATCTTGTGCAACAATATTACCATCCTTACCATCACAACAATAATTACATTCTTATTTTAACCTGCTAACATGTAATATATCTTATCATTACAACCACCCCTTTTTTAGTTCCTTCTGTGTATTCTTATATTTAATTTCTAATGTCCATTTCCTTTTTCCCAACCATTGATAAAATAATTCCCGTATCATATAATATTCAGTTTGTTATTTTTCTTTGATTGCCAATGTTAATTTGTTCATTTCTGCACACTCTAATGTTTTCCTTGATCACATCCTCTTCAATTGGAATCTTTTCACTTTTCCAATTTTGAGCAAATACTATTCTAGCTGCAGTGGATGGACAATTCCTGATCATGTCTTGCATGAAATCCTGAAGTGTCGGGTACAAAATGATGCAGACAGAAGCTAAGGCAAAAGTTGGATTCACAGCTAAAAGCTTCATGGCTGCATTGGGATTAGAACATTTCACTCTCTGTTGTCATCTCTTGCAATACCAGTTCCCCCCATCGCAAGCCCCTTTGAACAGAGATGAAAGAAAGTTTCCGCGAATTCCCAAATGTCAGCGTGACCAATTTGGTCCAGCAGATGCAGCCTTGGTGTCATTGCCTCCTTTTTTTGTGTGTCTCTAAACAACCCACACTGTACTTGGAATTGACAAGGGGACCTACCACGATTGCTTCATTCAGAGACAACGTGATTGTTGATTCGTCCCACAGTTTTAGGGGGCAGTAAAATCTTTTTATCTGGCATAGAGCTAAGCTTTTTAAGTTGAAAGGACAGGTCTTCCAGAATTCCATCAAGGTCAGGTCACCTTATCAGGAACTCCCTTCCTTCTGGTTTGCTTTGTTTGATTTGTTTTACAGGACCGAGCCTTAGAAGCCAGTAAAATGTAAGAGATGAGCCAACGGACCTCACTTTCGTCTCTTCCAGCTCATGTACCTTTGAGAGTGTCCTCGCTGGAGGTTTGTTCATTTGCAAATATTGATTCCCTTGTGGTTGAACGGGCCAAAGGGCATCTCTGTCCATTTATTACCCCTGTGTATATGTATGTGTGTGCTCAGCGGAGACAGACAGATTGAAATCATTTCCCATCTCCTGAATAGCCTATGAAATCCAAATATTCCCTTTTGAAAACCAGATTTAGAGCTGAATTTGATTTCGTAATGGAGCCTGCCTTTGGCAAGAATGCAGGTGTTTTGTGAACATTGCAGAATTTTTGTTTTAAAAAAAGTTATTTTTTTCATTCATTCATCCATTCATATTTTGTGTGTGTCTGTGCATCTGTCTTTCAGCCAAATTAAAAATTTAACAACCCTTCCAAGATACTACCTTCAAGTAAAAAGTGTCTTTCTTAGATCCTTTTAAAATATGAATGCCAAAAGTTAATAGTAATATTTTAAAGTCAAAAGTAATATTTGAAAGAGGCAGCAAAATTGCCAAACCTAACCAGTTTAATGGTGGATTTGAAATGCAGAGGAGACAATTTAAACATTTAAACACTTCCATTCCCCACCTGATCTTCAGTCAAGAAGAAGCTTCTTCAATGAGAAGCAAAACATCTTCAAAAGCAAAACAAACCCCAGAAAGTCCAGTTGCCTCTTGAAAAAAAACATCTTTGGGTCTTTCCTCTAATATACAGTATATATTTCTTTAATTGCCAGGCCACAGAGCACAATATCAGAGGGAAAAGGGCAACTACTTTCAAATGACAATGAAGTGCATTGTTTATGTATTGCTTCAAAAACAGGAGGGGAAAAATGCATTGAAAAGTGAAGAAAATTAATTTCTTTTCAATTCTTAAGATTTCTACATTCATTTCTACATATATTCTAAAACTTTCTAAAATCTTCCTCAAGGTCAGGAATGGTTTTTGTGGACTGATTCTTTTACTGTCAGTTTGGAAATGCAACTGGGCTGAACAAAGGGTAATCTAAATGAAATTTTAAATGCACTTAAAAAGTATCAAATAGTTATTGAATTGTTAGGGGCTATATTGACAATGGCATAGATTTTCTCTCCTTCACTCTTGTAATTTGCCTGGGCAGGAAAATCCCCATATGTAGATGCGGTAAGTATTGTAGAAAGTATGCCTTGTAATCTCCTAGTTCTGGTTGAATTTGGCTTTATTTTTTATTTCTAAATAAATCAAATTATTTACTAATTATTTACTGGCTGCTCCAGGAGCTGTTGATACAGTTCTATGGAGAAATTATTGAATCTGTCATTTGTACTTTTTAGTTTAGTTTATTGTCATTGCACCTCATACAATGAAATGAAATGCCATCTTCGGTGTACATTATAACTATAAAAATAAAATACAAACACACATCCTTCACATTCTATATAATTGAATTGAAAACCCCTGATATTGCATTAATATTGCACCATGCAGTAGAATTCAATATGTATAAATATATTTATATATTCTACATGTTTATATATATTTATTCTATATATTCTGTATATATAATATTCTGTATATATAATATTCTGTATATATAATATTCATTCTTTAAATATATTCGATAGGATAAATTTCCTGACAATGAGAACAATTAACCAGTGGAACAGCTTGATTTCAGAAGTGGTGGGTGATCCATTCCTGGAGGCTCTTTTAAGAAGAGAATGAACAGCCACTTGTCTGGAATGGTGTAGGACCATTTTGGCGAACCTATAGCACACGTGCCACAAGTGGCACGCAGAGCCATTTATGCTGACACACGAGCCGCAGGCAAACTTACCTCACTGCGCATAACCGTGCCTCACACCTATTTTTTTCCGCCAGTTGGTTTGAGGCCTTTCTTGGACTGCCAGAGGCTTGGAAAAAGCCTCTGCAAGGCTTTTCAGGATGAATTATAGGCCCATTTCATCACTTCCTGTAATACTGGGAGGCCGAAAAAGACCTCAGACCAGCTGAAAAATCAGCCGCGAGCTACAGTGCAGGTAAAGGGTGGTGGTGGGGATTGTGCATGCATGTGCAGGGGGCGTGGAAAGGGGGCACGCACCTTGCATTCTAGGTGCTGGCATGCGAGTGCATGCACACACAATTTTTGGCACAGGAGCCCAAAAAGGTTAGCCACCACTGGTATAGGATCTCCTGCTTGAGGATGGGGTTGGACTAGAAGACCTCCAAAGTCCCTTCCAACTCTGTTATTCTGTTAACTGTCTGGTTTGACACAGCAGCTAACTAGGACAGGTACACACTCCAATGGATAATTAGGACTGCAGAAAACAACAATTGCCACCATTCTATTGAAGACCAGTATATTGTATGGGTCAGAAGGAGGGCTGAGAAAATATCTACAGATCCCTCACTTCCTGGAGGTAAAGTGTTTCAATTCTTCCCCATGGGACACTGCTGTAGGGCATAGCCTGCCAAAGCAACTGGACACAAGGACGTTTTTCCCTCCCCTCGTGCCATCACTCTGCTGAACACCTAATTGTCCCAGTACAGTATTGTCTTATGTTTAAGGATATTTACCCATGTTGATTGGTGGTGGTATTATTATTATTATTATTATTATTATTATTATTATTATTATTATTATTATCATCATCATCATCTTTTTCTACTACTTCCTCTTGTTGGTATCATTATTATGATTACTATTATACTGTTGCTTTGCTTGTACACTGAGAGCTTCTGCACCAGAGACAAATTCCCTGTGTGCTTAATCACATTTGGCCAAATAAAGCTATTCTATTCTATTCTATTCTATTCTATTCTACTCTACTCTACTCTACTCTACTCTATTCTACTCTATTCTACTCTACTCTAAATCTATGTTAGACTAACTCAATACCTGTGCTTTGCTATGGTTGGGCTTAGTTTTTGGGGAGGAAAATAAGGGAAAAAAAATTCTGCCTCTGCCTACCAGCATGCATCAGTATTTATCTGGCTAGCATCCTGTCAGTGTGTGAGAGAGTTGAGAGCTGTTTGGAAAGTGAAAAGTATTTGCTGTGTGAGCAAGAAGGAAATAGCAAGGAGCCTGGATGTGGCTTAGCTCAACTGTTTTGTACTAAAGATGCTTGGTGCTATGAAAGTAAAACTGAAACTCCTCTCCTCTGCTTGTGTTTTGCATTTGGAACATATTTCTTTTCAGGTGGGGAGAGGGAATAGAACTCCTTAGCATCAGAGCATGTTAATAATAATATACGAAATATTAATGCTCTGATGGTCATTTAGAAAAATCATTTCTTAACGAGCACCTAGAAGCCAAAAGTAGCATATGCATCAAATTTCAAGTTTGTAGGCTTTACGGTTCTGGAGATTTTGTGATGATGCTTGAGTGGTATTTCACTTTTACATATATAGATTTAATTTAATCAATAGCAGGCTCTTGGGAATCTTCTGGAGACAGTAGAAATTCTGTGAACAGGTTGCAGGTGTTTTACACAATTGCCACAATGGGGGAATATAAACAACCAACTTGCTATCTCAGAACTGATCATACAGAATACTTCTGTCTCCCTCTCTCTATTTGCCTTTGTTTTGAGCTGGTGGGCATATTTCCAAACCAAGCATTGGGCTGTAGCTATTCATCATTTTTTCATTCTCAAAAATCTTCCAAGGTTCATTTGGGCATTCTTAGAACTAAGCATGAGTCTGGCCTTGTAGCATTCCAACAATTCTTTTCTTCATCTTGGGAGGCCAGATTGTCCTATGTATGCCAACAGAGGTGTTTGTGGCCAACGTAGATGTTTCTGGGCTCCTTGTTGAGGTTCCCAACAATCTGATTTGCTTGTTCCTCAAAAAAAAAAAAAAAAGAAGAAGAAGAAGAAGAAAAAGAAGAAGAGGGATCAAAAGCACAGGCAACCTTGTAGCAATGTGTTATGGGATCTGATGGATTGTTGTGTGAAAAACCACCATCCTTCCTGAAGAGCCAACGTGAGTTTGGTTCCTCAAAACATTCCCCTGAATCTCATCTTGTTCTAGGTCCTTAGGCCACTCTTCAACATTCAGAATCAGCTGAGTTGTGCAAATTCCTCACTCCACCTAACAACAAATGGTTTTTTATGTTTGCTTACCTGGCTCCATCTTCCAAAATAAATTCAGAACTGAAGTTATTTGGGCTGTAATGTGGCTTTGGCAAAACTTCAAAGAACGCAAGTATATCCAAAGGGAATAAACCTAATTCCAAACCCAAGCCCAGGGCTGTCTTCAAGAGTCAGAGCATTCTTAGTTAAAAATCCAGAAAGCTGCTATCAACGATCAAAGTGCTTTTGTCTTTTCTGCACAGTTTACTCCCATTCTGTCCAGACGTCTCTCACATGGTTTCCTTATGCAATGTTCCTCCAGATTCCTTCAGCCTCCTACCAGGGCTTCAGTAGGTGGATTTCTCCTAGCCTTACTTAGAGATGTCTTTGGATAATGTGCACATATGGTATTTGGCTCAATGGTAGTAAGTGTGAGAGAGATCTTGGAGTCGTAGTGGATGATCACTTGAATATGAGCCAGCAGTGTGCTGCAGCTGCCAAAAAAGCCAACGGAGTCCTAGTCTGCATTAATAGAGGGTGTCAACTTTGAACCAAACCTGCCAACAGTCGTTTTCTTACTCCTCAGTTGCCATACAGAGGGGAAAAGGGGGAAGGAGTTTGGAATGCCTTACTAGGCACAATAGAGAGCTTTCTCTTGAGAACCAAGGTCATCTCTACTGGTAATAGATAAGGTCGGGGAAGGAGTGCCTCGAGAGCCCGCCAATTAACCTAACTGGCCAATATGACCTGTGACACTTGGGGATGGGGTTATTTCCTATTTTAATTATAACTGAACTCTCAGCAAATTGAGTTGGTTTTCCTTTAAAGCCATGCCGATATGAGGAGGATTCCAGTCTCAGAGTTCTGATTGTTTGGGTTCATTAGTTGGAACCTTGAGAGCGGGATGGAATCAACATCATGTGAAGTGTTAGTATCACATTACAATGCCTTGGTAAGACCACATTTGGAATACTGCATCCAGTTTTGATCACCACAATGTAAAAAAAGATGTTGAGACTCTAGAAAGAGTGCAGAGAAGAGCAATAAAGATGATTAGGGGACTGGAGGCTAAAGCATACAATGAACGGTTGCAGGAACTGGGCATGGCTAGTCTAGTGAAGAGAAGGACTTGGGTGACATAATATTGGTGTTTCAATATTTGAGGGACTGCCATAAAAAGAGGAAGTAATCCTATTATCCAAAGCCCCCAAAGACAAGATGAGAAGCAATGGATGGAAACTCATCAAGGAGGGAAGCAACCTAAAATCTAGAAGAAATTTCCTAACAGTGAGAACACTGTGGATTGGCTTGCCTCCAGAAGTTGTGGATGCTCCAATGCTGGAGATTTTAAAGAATACATTGGGTAACCATTTGTCTGAAACGTTATAGGGTTTCCTGCCTGAGCAGGGGGTTGGACTAGAAGACCTCAAGGTCTTTTCTAACTCTTATTCTGTTATAATTACTGCAAACAGAAGAGCTGGTTTACAGGTTGGAATGAAGAGAATCTATTAGATCTTGGAGAGGTCAATGTTTTGCAAGGTGGATTGGCTTTTGCAAATCACTTGAATGCTAGATAGAAATTATCAAGTTGGAAGAAGGCAAATGGCATCCTTAAACTATGCTCCTCTTTTACAAAGTGAAAGGGAAAATCAGTAGATAATCAGAAGTGCTTAATCCTTCTCAGACTCGACGGTTCGCAGAACCCAAATATTTTCTGAAAAGCAATAGAATAATTTCCTGAGATGAGACTTCTTTGCATTCATCAAATCTTCTTCTATTTCTTGTACAATCTTTCAGAATTTGATGACCTCCAAGTAGATTGGAATGACATGTTCTTAGGAATTCTAAGAGTGTAGTCCCAATTCAGCCAGTTTGGTTCACAATGGAGAAACTCATCTAGTAGAAAAATCCTTTCCTCTGTACTACTTTGTTTGAAATATATGCAATCGACATATTTTCTTTTATGAACTAATAAAACACTTAAATCAAGTTTATTAAAAGCTTTAGAAAATAGCAGGGTTCTAGCCCTGCACTTCTGATTGGCTGATAATAGCGATATCGGATTGGTCCGTTCAGGAGAATCTGATTGGCTGTTAACGAGCCATTCTCATTGGTTAAGTGGGTGAACACTCCACGTTTCCTATTGGTTACTAGAGCAGCAGCTTGCCTATAAAAGGGCTGCTGCTGCCCTAGGGTTTTGCTCTGTTCAGAATAATAAATAAAGAGTTGAAGTTCACTGTTCACCGTCTTGTCTCCGTTCCTTGCAACCATGCGCAGAACTTAACATTTTCCATTGACATCTTTGAAATCTGAGAATATATATATTTCTCTTACAAAAATGTAACTGAGGGAAGAAGAAAGGCATCATACAATCATAATAAACTCCATATACTGTAGAATATTTGGGAATATATCTCCCAAAATTGTTTTTATTGCTAAAAACAGTCCTAGAGAGATCAACATAGATAAGTCATCTTCTTTCCTCTTTTCCTTTGCTTTCATCAACATCCCAAGGATTATAATCTTGGTGCTCTCATAATTATAGATTTTCAGACAGATCTATAAATCTTTATAGAGCCCATTTGGTGTAGTTACTCAGATAGCCCAGTTTCATTGCCCAAATGCATGACAATGAATTCATTTTTATTTACTTATTTATTCCCTGTCATTATTTTTTTTATAAATAACTCAATATGGCGAACATACCTAATACTCTCTCCTCCTTCTAATTTCTTCCTGAGGTTGTTGGGCTGAGAGAGAGAGAGAGGCTGACTCAAAGCCACTCAGCTGCCTTGCATGCCCAAAATATAACTAAAACCATGGGTGGGATTCCCCATGATTTGACCTGATTCGAGCGAATCAGAAGTTAAATTTTCATTCAGTTCGCCGAACCTACCGGCTGGCCTCACCCACCCCGCCCCTCCCCTCCCAAGAGAATTTCCATTTCCTACTGGTGTTTAAAGCTCAGCAATAAAGGGATAAATATGCACAATCGTTCTTAAGCCAGCCAACAATGACTGCAGGGAAAGAGCAGATACTATTATAGCAGCCATTGTGGATGGTGGTCCATGCTTATCCATCAACCCTTTTCTCTGGCAATTTATTCCACCCTGATATATGCAAAACAGGGAAGTAGGCAAGTGAGACAACAAATGAGCGGGATGTTGGGAGAATAAATGATTTTATAGGATTAATTATGCAATATCTGTTCACAATGTGTGAACAGCATAGCAGGTTTCTTAAGCATTTGCTATTATTATTACATACACAACAATGTGAAATCGCAGCTGCCAATTGTTTGGCTGATAATTGGCTACGCATTGAGTTCTTCCCAAGAACTTAAGATGTTGTACTGTATTAGTGTAGTAATATGTATGGATCCAAGGAGTATGGCTTTTTGTAATGGACAGATAGAAATTTTTGTCAATGAACAGATAAGTTTCATCTAAGGTTATTGATGTGCCGATAACCACTGGGATGACCACAATCGATTTGTGCCATAATCTTTCCATGTAAGAGGTTTATTTTGGGGGTAGGGCTTATATTAGAAGCACACTAAAAATCAGGCTTGGCTTATTTTCTGGCTGGGTCTTATTTTTGGAGAAACCCAGTAGTAGTAATCTATAGTTATTGTCACAGTAAGATTATGCTTTGTTGCACACTAAGCCAGATGTTCAGTCTGGATTTGGCATTTTTTCCACCTATTGTGTCTTTGCCAAGGATCAGGGATAGGCAAATGTGGATGTTTGGTGGTCTTAAAAGTATTATCACTGAGTTTAAGCTGTTCTGAGCAAAGCTGCCTTTTGCAATTGATGGTGTTTTTGTCAATGCCAATGGTGTTCAAGTGGTGTTCCAGATTTTTTTGGGGCTGCATCCAAGGCACTTGTTACTATTGAGACTATCTTTGTTTGCTTTTACCACAGTCATTCTACTTTTATTTGCAGGTCTTTGTTTTATATTATCTTCTCCAGTTCTTTCTCTTCTCTTCTGACATCTTTATGCATTGTCTCATATACTATCCAGACGTTTTTGTCTTTCTTATTGACAAAGTCTGGCATCTTATGTGTCAGTTGCCTGTCTGATTGAATTTTAAAATCTTAGAGCAATTTAACTTCTTCATTTTCTGTTACTCTCTCTACGTTATGGCCCTATCAGTTCTTTCTTGCAGGCAAATGGTATTATTATCATCATCATACAGATGCTTGTTAGTCATAATTCCTGGTTTTAATACAGTTTAAGTGTAAGAGCCTTTATTTTGGTTTCTCACTATCTTCCCCACAGAAGGATCTTCCCTCCTTGTCAATTTTCTCCTTGAAGAAGACAAGTGGTCTAGTGTGGCTACCACTACAGAGTAACAGAGTTGGAAAGTATCTTGGAGGTCTTCTACTCCAGCTCCCTGCTTAGGCAGTAAACCCTATACCATTTCAGACAAATGGTTATCCAATCTCTTCTTAAAAACTCCCAGTATTGGAGCATTCACAACTTTTGGAGGCAAGTTGTTCCACCGGTTAATAATTCTAACTGTCAGGAAATTTCTCCTTAGTTCTAAGTTGCTTCTCTCCTTGATGAGTTTCCATCCATTGCTTCTTGTCCTACCTTCAGGGGCTTTGGAGAATAGTTTGAGTCCCTATTCATTGTTGGAGCCCCTCAGATATTGGAAAACTGCTATCATGTCTCCCCTAGTCCTTCTTTTCATTAAACTAGACATACCCAACTCCTGCAACTGTTCTTCATATGTTTTAGCCTCCAGTCCCCTAGTCATCTTTGTGACTCTTCTCTGCGCTCTTTCTAGAGTCTCAACATCTTTTTCATATCGTGCTTCTATCATGGAGGCAGTGTGTTTATGCTGGATGGACTCATTGCTCACTGAAAGGTCTCTGCTGATCCCAGTGTAGGGCTTCAGCATCCAAAAATAGTTCTGCTTAAATCTAACCTCCGCATAAAGAAATTGACTTTGATGATGGGGTTGAAGAGGCCAAGCAGCGACTCTTTTGAAGAAAACGCAAAGCTGTCCTTCAAAATTGCAGAGCTCAAACTATTTTGGATAGAGGCACAGCTTGCTTCAATTTAGGACCTGGGTGGGTCTCTGTAAAACGATGACCAAATTTGTCCTTTTGGGATTTCCAGGAACTCAGAAAAATGACAACAGATGACCACAAAGATTTGAGATCAGAGAAGTGGGTTCAGCTTCCTTCTACTTTGCTAGAGATGGAGAATTAGATTTTTCCATTGGCGGGCAGTTCAAATGAAACTTTGCAGAAGGACGAAGCCTTGTACGAGGAGAAACATCTCTGCTGCAAGCTTCAGGATGACATTTCTGATTCCACATTGTCCCAGGTGTAAGACAAAACCATACAAAGTTGCAAAACCTCAGCAGCATTGGTACTGTGCATGTATTGATTTGGTTTTTTTAAAAAAATTATTTATTCAAAATTTCAAAAATTTAAAAAGGAGAAATAAGTTCTCACATTTTAAAGCGATATCATAGTAATGTATATGTTTTTAATAACAATTAGATTCGTTTACCATCGGCATATCTATAACTAATTTACTCATTCCTTAATTACGATACTACTGTTAGATTACAACACTTTCTTATCTACATTACTTTACATATATACATATAAATCATATATCATATTCATCTTTAAAATTTCTTTAGTCATTTTCACAAACATCTTTACTCCTTTTTCTTAACCATTTATACCCTATATTCCATATTATAAAATACTCTTCTTCTTCCCTATTTTTTAATAACATTGTTAGGCTGACCATTTCTGTGCATTGATGTATCTTGCTAATTACTACTAGATCTGTGGGCATTGTGGTCAGTTTCCAGTATTGAGCAAGAGAAATTCTTGCAGCAGTTATAATATGTAGTACTAGATATTGGTGTTTCTTATCCCACATTGGTTCTAGTATACCTAGCAAAAAGATCTCTGGCTTAAACTTGATCTTTTGCTTTGTTAACTCCTCTAACCATGCTTGAATTTTAAGCCAATACTTTCGTATCTGGGGACACATCCACCACATGTGAAAATACGTTCCCTGGCTATGGTTGCACTTCTAATATTTCACTGATAGGTTGAGAAACATTCTGGCTAGTCTCACTGGTGGGAGGTGCCACCGATAAACATTTTATAAATATTCTCCTTATAAGAAACCAACAACATTAACTTGTAATTTACTTGCCATATTCGTTCCCATCAGTCCAAAGTATTGATTTGTTTTTAATGTTCATTTGTATTGATATAAATCAATATTGATCTATGATATATCTTTATTTTATTTCTTGACTGTGCTTAAAGTTAAAAACACCTGCATTTGTAGCATGTAAGATTATCACATTTATTTATTAAACAGAATAACAGAAGCAGCTCAAGCAGGAAGCCCCATGCCTTATTTATTTATTTGTTTGTTTGTTTGTTTGTGTCAGCTTTGGAAGCCATATTCCACACTGCCACATAGCCTGAGAAAATGGGAGGGGGGTGATTTCAATTAAGTAGCTCTAAGTAGACAAAATAAAATTCTCTTGTTAATTCAAGGTCATTTAGTATGGCACAGGATTAAGGATCTTACTTTTGGATGGATTTGTGATTGGGCCATGTGATGTGACTATGACCGGGGGGCGGGGGGATGGATTTGTAGTTTGGGAAATTGTGGAAAGCTCAAAAAACTTCAGATTCGGGATTCCACAGATGTGCCAGGTGCTATTCTAATAAAGGTACTTTTGAGATAGGTTTGTCTCAAAGTTACTGATTGGAATGGAGGTTTGCTGGAACGCTGACTGTTTGTTTATTTATTCCTCCAAGTCAGTGTTGACTCCTGGCAATGTGGCTTCAATTTTCTTGGCAATGTTTTTCAGAAGTGGATTTTCCCTTGTTTTGTTTTTCCTAGGGCTTGGAGAGAGAGACTGACCCGAGGTCACCCAATGGGCTCCATGCCAAAGAAAGGTCTCCTAGTTTCTCGCCTGGTGCCTTAACCACTAATATATAGGTTGCCTGACTCTGAAATGAATCTGGTCAACTTACAACTAAAAAACTAGTTCATTAAAAGAGGACAAGAGACCAGATGAAGAAAGTCCAAAACCAAAACCTAAACAAATCAAAATAAAATACAGTGGAGCCTTGGGTCGCGAGCATAATCTGTTCCTGGGCTCCGGTCGCGACCCGATTTGGTCATGTCCGGAAGCATGACTGACTGCACATGCTGGAAGTAAAAACAAACAAACAAAGGCACCGAAGGGGAAATCAGCGGGGAAAGGGAATCTTTCCGCACCAATTTTGTTCGCAACCCGATTTTTGAATGGTGACCCATTTCAAAAATCAGGTGGATTTTTTGTTCACCACCTGATTTGGTTATGAACAGGAGCGTTTGCAACCCGAGGTTCCACTGTAAAATAAAATAAAAATAAAAATAAAAATAAAAATAAAAATAAAAATAAAAATAAAAATAAAAATAAAAATAAAAATAAAAATAAAAATAAAAATAAAAATAAAAATAAATAAAAATAATAAAAAATAAAAAAAAATAAAAATAAAAATAATAAAATAAAATAAAATAAAATAAAATAAAATAAAATAAAATAATAAATAAAATATAAAATAAAGTACAAAATAAAATATAAAATAAAATAACAAAATAAAAACAAAAAAACATCTAGTCCCTAAAGGTCTGGAAGAACAATTTCCTGAAACATCCAACCAGTTGAGATCTTTAGAGGCAACCCCAACCTTCTGAACTGGGCTTAGAAGCCATTAAGCAACCAATGAATCTCCTTTGGAATGGATGGAAAGTGGCTCCATTGAAGTCCTGTCCAGGCATTCAGCTGGGTGTGCTTGAAGGATTGCTTCAACCTAGAACGAGACCAGAGTTTCACTGTTGCTCTGCCTTCAACTCATTTCAAATTCTACCTTGAATTATCCGAACCCCAGAAGAGAAGAAGTGATAGTGTTGAATATGTAGGGTCATCTCAGTGGACCTAGTATCCCGATGAACACGATCTCAGATTGTATAGAGAGTTCTATTATTTATTTAGTTTTTTGTTCTTTTATGTCCCTACTCCCTGTTTCAAATTTTGCCCTCTGAAATGAGATGGGCTGAGAGAGAAGGAGTGGCCCGAAGTCATCCAGATATTTCTATGGTAGAAATCAACCTAGGCTTCCATGTTTGTAATCCAACACCCTTACACTATCCTGTCATTACCTATACATCAATTGGAATCCCCAGATCACAGATCACCAGATACTGGTTCTCCAGAATGGTCAGAACCTGCTGAAGCCCACCTCTGATGCTGGCTGGGGATTTTTCTGCCGAGTTGAAGCCCAAATGTCTTATAGTTTCCAAAGATGAAAAACACTCAATGAAACAAGTAAGTCCAAAGAACCTGGGATGGTGGTGGTAGAGGTAGTGGAATTACAACATCCAAATGTTTCATGGAATAATCCAAACCTTTCCTCATCCAACCTGGCTGCTTTGATCAGATCTGTATTTTCTTTTGGCTGAAAAAAAAATCTGATTCAAGGACTTCTACGGTGTTGATTAGTCTGCTTATTACGCAAACAAACATGTACTTAAGCTTGCATGTTCTCCAATTAATGCCAAGCATCATCATTTCTAATATCTTCCCATCAAGGAACATCGAGTCACTTGATCATACGCCTGAAGGAAAAGTCTTTCTTTATTAGAAAGACTATTCAAAAATCATGCATGAATTTGTGGAAATGAGGTAAACTGTTGTAAACATCACAGGAAAGAAATATTCCCTTATGACTGCTCATCCTCCTCTCTCTCTCTCTCTTCATATCTGGACAATTAATGCCAAAGTTAACATTCATTGTAAAATAGAAGAGAAGCTAAATTCTCATTGGTATTTACTCACAAGTCTATGCAAACCTTCAAAGGAGTCAACTGATTCAGCCAATTTGAAATGACGCTTTAAACAAGGATATTAAATTAAAAAAATCCAGCGTGGTTAGCTGAGCATTTGTCCCTAGGAAAAGTGACTGAAATATTATTAAGCAGAGAAGGAGCCCATGTGTAGAATAAGAAACCAACAGAGGTTCTACCTAAGGCAGTTGTACCTATACAATACACCTTCCTCCTCATATTTTCCCCACAACAACAACCAATGAGGTGAGTTGGGTTGAGAGAGAGAATGACTGGACCAAGGTCACCCACCCAGCTGTCATAGCTAAGGTGGGACTAGAACTCAAAATCTGCCAGTTTCTAATCAAGTGTCTTATCTACTAGGCTCTAGATATGCCTATAGCTACTCAGTCAACTTTACGACAGAGGGTGGATTTAAAACTGGTTTCCTATTCCTATTCCAATGTAGAAAGTTAGCACCCACCCCTTTCCTAAAAGAATGAAATATTTTGAGAAATATTAAAAAGGCAGAATATTATATTTCCCTGGATGAGAAATGGGAAAACATGCTGTTGGAAAGCAGCCCCCACCTTCCTTAATAGACCACAGCAGATGTCAGCACTTAAGAGAAAAATAAATAAATAGCTCTATTCATCCAAGACCTAACAAAGATTAGGATTAGCCCTCAGACACAATAGGAATTGCCCAATGCATCATTGCATCATCTCAGCAATGCAAACTTCAACCAAACTTAGCTCAAACAAACATGATCCCTACATGGTCCCATGGGAATCTGACAACAGCCAATATAATGCATGTTCTTGCACAGGAACAGGAAGCTCAAGTGCAAAGCCCAAAAGAAGGTATAAATACTCCCCACTCTCAACTCCATGTGGTCAGCTGCCCAGAACCACCCATGTGGTTCTGCTTCACCATTAAACACTCTTTCCAATCAGCATCCAGCCTCCATTTTGTCTCTAGTGCCTTTCTCCCAGCTTGGACCTGGACCTGGGTATTTCTTTCAGCACCGGCCTTCTACACTTCATCAAGACCTTTCTACTGGGCCAGAACCAAACTCACCATTAGGCAGTATGTTGATTTTCCTTACACTCTACTCCAAGTCAGTGTTGAGTAAGGTAACCTTTTAAAATCTTCATGATAAAGAAACAAATAATAAAGAAAATTGGATCAGTGGTGATGAGTTTGTTTGGGAGTCCATGGTCAAATGCATAGTAAATTGTCTTTTGTTCCCCTCAGCTTTAGGCAATGGACTTGCATATGAGCCCTGGAACAATCATTACAATGTACCGTGTTTCTCACTTAATAAGGCCGGCCTTATTTTTTTTTGAGCCCCGAAAAAATGGCTAGGCCATCTTTTCAGGGGTGATTTAATTCCCCCCCTTTCATCCTCATCTAGAGTGACGTTGGAGCTTCCATCGCCATTTGAAGCTGCCACTGCAGTTTGGAGTGCCGTTGGAGCTGCTGCTGCCATTTGGAGTGCTGATGGAGCTTCCGCCGCCGTTTGGAGTGCCGTTGGAGCTGCCACCGCCGTTTGGAGCTGCCGCCACCCTTTGGAGTGCTGCCGCCACTCCAAACACGGCGGCAGCTCCAAACACAGAAGCGGCAGCTCCAAATGTGGTGGCGGCACTCCAAACGGCAACCGGCAGCTCCAAATGGCAGCGGCAGCTCCAACGGCACTCCAAACAGTGGCGGAAGCTCCAAATGGCGGCAGAAGCTCCATCGGCACTCCAAATGGCGGCGGAAGCTCCATCGGCACTCCAAACGGTGGCGGAAGTTCCAAACGGCGGCGGCAGCAGCTCCAAACGGTGGTGGCAGCTCCAAATGGCGGCGGCAGCTCCATCGGCACCCCAAACAGCAGAAGCAGTTACCAAGGGCGGCGGCAGCTTCAATGGCACTCCAAACGGCAGCGGCAGCTCCAATAGCACTCCAAATGGTAGCGACAGCTCCAACGGCACTCCAAACAGTGGCGGCAGCTCCAATGGCACTCCAAATGGCAAGTCCCCCCACCCTTTCCCCCATTTTGCATGTTTTAAACTAGGCCTAAATGGGGGGGGAGGGGCTTAATTTGATTTTATGCCTAGAAAACATGCTGGGTCTTCCTATTGGTGGAGGCCGTATTGTTGGAGAAAGACGGTATTATCTACCTGCCTTAATCTATTTTTCTAGTTTTCTAATAGTTCAAGGTGGCAACAACCAATGATAATAATAGTAAATGCATATTATACACTCCCATTCATCTGTCTAGAACCATAAACCAATCCTGCTTTATTTACTCAAAGCCTCCACCTGAAGGAAGGCATTTTACTAGTTGCAGATCAAGTGTGCATCTTACAAAAGTAACCATTGGTGTGGTTAATAATTCATCTACAAGAAGCACTTAACATGTATTTCCTGGTGGCCCCACTATCAGGAGTAGATTATTTCAGAAGGGAGTGTTGTTTAGTAAATGACGATAAGGGAAATAAAAGTTTGGGCGGCAAATTCCTGTGAACAATTTAAAAAAAATCTTTCATAGATGGACATATGAATTTACATCAGTCTCCCTGCCAATCTCTTCCCATTGTCATGTACTTGGACAGCATCCTTTGGATTATTGTAAAAGAATCCCATGCATCCCATGCAGAACAAAAAAAATCCACATTCATTTTCCCACCCACCCTCAAGTTCTTGTTTGATTCGATACAAAGTGCTTTTCTCTGAAAATTCATTCAAATGCAAATTGAAATAATGGTGAATTGTGAATTCCATCATGAAGTGGTTAAGAGTTGCACACGATGGTCCTTGGTTTTCATTATACAACTCTCCCCTTGGCTCCCTTGTTTCTGTAAAATTTCAAAAGAAATCTCCTGCTCCTCAATCAATCATAAAACAACACAATGCATACAGCATATCTGTTAAAACTCTCAGCATTAAAACTTGCCACCAAAGATAAACATCACCCTATCCCAATCTTCTTCTTGCCTTTCGATAATTCTTCAGGCTCTCTGTATATCTCATCTTACAAACAGTCCTTGACTTATAACCATTCATATAATGACTGTTCAAAGTTAAAACGGCACTGAAAAAAGTGACATGAACCATTTTTTCACACTTATGACCATTGTAGGGCCTGACAAATTTTTCAACTTTTAATTTCCAAACATTAGGGGGCTCAAAAGTTGCAACATGCCTTGGGGATTGTAAAGATATTTTGGTTACTTTAATACAGTTGAGATGTGCTTGGTAAGTAACTACAAAAATATCACAACTTTTTAACATTTTGTTTGGATTGTTGTTGTTAGTTGCGAAGTCGTGTCCGACCCATCACGACCCCATAGACAACATTCCTCCAGGCCTTCCTGTCCTCTATCATCCTCCAAAGTCCATTTAAGCTCATGCCTACTACTTCAGTGACTCCATCCAGCCACCTCATTCTCTGCCGTCCCCTTCTTCTTCTTTTGCCCTCAATCGTTCCCAGCATTAGGCTCTTCTCCAGTGAGTCCTTCCTTCCCATGAGGTGGCCAAAGGCTTTGAGTTTCATCTTCAGGATCTGGCCTTCTAAAGAGCAGCTAGGGTTGATCTCCTCCAGGACAGACTGGTTGGATTGCCTTGCAGTCCAAGGGACTCATAGGAGTCTTCTCCAGCACCAGAGTTCAAAGGCCTCCAGTCTTTGGCACTCAGCCTTTTTTATGGTCCAACTTTCACAGCCATACATTGCAACTGGGAAAACCATAGCCTTGACTATAAGCACTTTTGTTGGCAGGGTGATGTCTTTGCTTTTTAGTATGCTGTCTAGATTTAACGTATTTTAATTTCTTGGCTGCAGTCCCCATCTGAGGTGATCTTGGAGCGCAGAAAAATAAAATCTGTCACTACCTCTGTTTCTTCCCCATCTATTTGCCAGGAATTGAGAGAGCCGGATGCCATGATCTTAGTTTTCTTAATGTCGAGTTTCAAGCCAATTTTTGCAGTTTCCTCCTTCACTCGCATCAAGAGGCTCTTTAGTTCCTCTTCATTTTCTGCCATTAGAGTGGTATCATCTGCTTATCTGAGGTTGTTGATATTTCTCCTGGCAATCTTAATTCCAACTTTTGATTCATCTAGCCCTGCCTTTCTCATGATGTGCTCTGCATATAAGTTAAATAGACAGGGTGACAGTTTACAGCCTTGCTGAACTCCTCCCAATTTTGAACTATGTCAAGCCCGAAATTGACATATGTGAAGCCATTTTGGTTAGGTTTAGTATATAATTTCTTACTTTCTCTTTGGCAGTCATGAGGGAATGGGAAGGGTTGAGGCTTGCCACATTCCTAAGGGGGGAGGAGTGGAGATAGAGAGAGTTGTTTAGGCTAGGTGATTCTTCTTTCCGTGGGAAAATGAGTTGACCGTGCTGAGGCCCCTTGAGGTGGAGATTTATGACATCAAGTAACGTTGAATTACTTCTATTGGAGAATGTGACTTTTGGGGGTTGTTTCTAACTTCTAATGTTTTGGGGTAATTACAGGTTGGGTCAGATCCGGAATTACCACGGACTTTGCCAATCTGATGCTTTCCTAAATAAAAGAAATTGTTTTGGAAGATGGACTTTGCTCTTTTCTTTTTAAATGGATTTCATCACTTGAAAACCTGACAAACCAATCAGTGGTTCCGTGTCCAGTTCTCACTGTTTGCATCCCCGGGGTCAATTGATCAAACTCTAAACGCTTGGCAATGGACATATATTTATGATGATTGGGTGTCTTGGGGGTCATGTGATCTTTTTTATGACCTTCTGATAAGCAAAATCAATGGGGAAGAAAGATTCATGTAACAATGACACTGATTCCCTTAATCACCGTGTGAAAATGGTCATAAAATGGGGCAAAACTCACTCAACAACTACCTCGCTTAGCAACAGAAAAGTTGGGCTCCCTCGCAGTCCTAAGTCAAGGACGACCTGTGGTTTATCTAAATCAAAATTCCTCTTACGAATCTTGAATAGTTTTGTAATCTAGTCCCAGGGTGAGGCTCTAAAGGATTTACACCTTAACCGCAAAAAAGGCAATTAAATGATATTTTTCTGCGCTGTCTCAGAGATCTTACGCCAGCCTCATTCAAAAGGCATGTACCCAGAGGCTCAGATACCATGGTAGATATGAGGGGGGAAATGGTGAATCAGAGGAATAAGATCCTGCCATGTTATTAGGCAGTGAAAATCATTTATCTTCCTTGTCTTTAGAGTACGATTTATCTCTGAAGAAACAAGTTCATTAATGAAGTTATATATGAGTTATATTTTTGATCCCATGCAGGCTTTCTACTGTTGATATGCAAATAGGAATATAAATGACAGTACTGTGGGTAAGCAAATAAAAAATGAATAAAAGAAGGAAGATAAAGATTTATTTTTTAAAAAATAATAATATTAAAACATACACTAGTATTGTATTTAAGATTATCTATATGCAGAGGTGGTATTCAGCAGGTTCTGACCAGTTCTGGAAAACCGGTAGTGGAAATTTTGAGTAGTTCAGAGAACTGGCAAATGCCACTTCTGATTGGTCCCACCCCCATCTATTCTCTGCCTCTGAAGTCCCAGATGATTGGCTGGGTCTTCTTTTGTTGCCCTGCACAGGAGAAAGGAGCTGGAAAGCAGGTTAGTGGGGTGAGGAGGGAATGGGGATTTTGCAGTATATCCTTCCCTTACTTTGCCCACCAAGCCACACCCACAGAACTGGTAGTAAAAATGATTGAATCCCACCACTACCTATATGTTAGAGAAAATACTGGCTGGGCAGTTCAAGTGTAATTTATGTGTAAATTACTCTTGTAAATTATCTAAGTGTAAATTATGCAAGTATAATTCCATGTAGTTGTTATTGCACACGAGACTTTACTCTTGAAAGCTCAGCTGAAGTGAAAGCACTGCTATATAATTTTTTCCTGCATCACTTCAGAAAAAGCTTTAGAGTCCTATTGTCATGCTGCAATAAGCAGCTAAGCTACAGGTTGTCCAACTTACAACCGGTTGCTTAGCAACAGTTCAAAGTTATGACTGGTTCCCCAGAGCTACTTGCAACATGGGTTCAAAGTGATGGTAGCCACCTCCTGCTGGAAATTGGCATTTACTTCTGATTTCTGGAAAAAAAAAACCACCCATTGCAGACAATGGATTTGTTTAACAGCTGCTGCAAAGAAGGTGTGGTGACCTGCTTAATGACTGCCTAACTTACAACTATAATTCTGGGCTCTGTTGTGATCATAACTCAAGGGCTACATCTATTCATTTTGGGTCCAATTGCAGCACATTCAGAAATCCAGCATAATTGGCTGAGGAATTCTGGGAGTTGAAGTCCAGACATAGTGAAAGTCCAACCTAGTGACATGACATGATAGCAGTGTTCCAATATTTGAGGAGCTGCACAAAAATGAAGAGATCAACGTATTATCTAAAGCACCAGAAGGCAAGACAAGAAGCAACGGATGGAAACTCATCAAGGAGGGAACCAACGTAGAACTGAGGAGGAATTTCTTGTTTGTGAGAACAACTAACCAGTGGAACAGCTTGTCTTCAGAAGTTGTGGATGCTTCATCATTGGAAGCTTTTAAGAAGAGACTGGACAGCCACTTGTCTGAAACGGTATAGGGTATCCTGCTTGAGCAGGAGGTTGGACTACAAGACTTCCAAGGTCCCTTTCTACTCTTGTTATTCTGTTATGTCTTCACGTTCCCAAGGTTGAGAAACATTGCTTTGCAGTGCTGAAGCTCTTATAATCAGCATCAATCCATCTTTTGGCTCCTGCAGATGATCTGTGCACCAGTCCTTAAAGGGGGAAAAAAATAGCTTGGCAGTATCATAGGTCTATATTTTACTAAATACTTTGGCCACCTAATGAGAAGGAAGGACTCGCTGGAAAAGGGCCTAATCCTGGGAAAGACTGAGGGCAAAAGAAGGGGATGGCAGAGAATGAGGGGGCTGGATGGAGTCCCTAAAGCAGTCGGCGTGAGCTTTTTTGGTTTTTTGTAATTTTGTAATGTTTTTTTATATACTGTACAATGAATCCATTCCATTTCAACCTTGTGTCGATTAGGTACAAATTTCATGTGCTTGCAATTCATGATTAATACTCTTCTTATCAATACAACAATATAATATTATCACCTTCCCATATAAGTAACATCCAATAATGCTTTGTATATAAATCTAATCCATTTTAATTTGTTTTATTTTCTAACCATTGGTAAAACAAGTCTCATACCATATGATATTCAGATTTTTCTTTTTTTTAAATTTCCAATGTTAATCTATTCATTTCCGCACATTCAAATATTTTTTCAAATACTTTTCCTTCTTTCAGCATCTTGTCACTTTTCCAATTCTGAGCAAATACAATCCTAGCTGCTGTTAATACATGCATGATTAAATATGTTTTTTCTTTACTGTAACCTTCAGGTACTATTCCCAATAAAAACATTTCAGGTTTCAAATCTATATGTTGTTTAGTCATTTTTTTCCAACCATGTGTGTATTTTAGTCCAATATCTTTTAGCTTCTATGTAAGACTACCACATAGAGTAGTATGTTCGTGGTGTTTGGTGACACTTCCAGCATTTGGTTGATTTGTCTTTAAACATTTTTGCTAGTTTTGCTGGTACTAAGTGCCATCTATAGAACATTTTGTACAAGTTTTCTTTATATGCTGTTAATATTGTTAATTTACAATTTCTGTCCCATAGCTTCTGCCATTTATTTAGTTCTCTAGCATATCCAAAATTTCTTGCCCATGCTACCATTGTTTCTTTCACTTGTTCCTCTTCCAACTTAACACCTAATAAATAACAGTATAATCTTTTAATCAACTTATCTTCTGGTCCTGTTAATATTTTATCCAATTCTGTCAACTCTTTCTTAACCCCTTCATCTTTAATGTCTTTTTCATACCTTGATTGTATTTGCATGTACGAATACCAATGTATCTTTAACCCTTGTTCATTCAATTCTTGTTTTGTTTTGAGCTCACCCTTTTTATTTAAGATATCTTTATACTTAGCAACACTTCCCATTTTACAAACATTTGGTATGCAAGTGCTTCCATTGTTGATAACCAGACTGGTATCTTCATGTAATGGTGTTCCCTAGTTTTTTCCCCATACACGTCCCTGCCCATATGCCTTTGAAAGAAATGCATCCCTGCCCATATGCCTTTGAAAGAAATGCATGTGTTTTACCTCTCCTCTGCCACAAAAATGCATGCCAGTCCTGTAGGTGTGAGCTTAAATGACTCTGGAGGATGGTAGACGACAGGAAGGCCTGGAGGAACGTTGTCTATGGGGTCACGATGGGTCAGACATGACTTCGCAACTATCAGCAACAAATCATAGGTCTTCTTTTACAGCAAATTCTCTATTTATAAAATACTGTACATTCTTAAATTCTTAAAATGTATACCGGCCTGCAGATTCAGACAACTATCTATTCTAATGCCTTTTTCTTTCTTATCATCAAGGGATGGCATTTCATGGAGGAAAGCGAAACCCATTTATTTTTCTTCCTTTTTATGTAGATCTGATTCCCCGCCCCCAGCAGCCGCCTAAACCCTAAATTTATTATTTTCAAGCACAAATCTCACAGATTTCTCTTTGGGAATGTTTCCAAAGAATAGAGTTGGAATTTAAGAATTCCAGTACCTCAATTATTTTCCATTTAGAAGCAATAAATCCCTGTGTATATCATGCTGGATGTTATGTATGTAAATAGTTTAAATAAAAACAAGCTTGGGGTAAAGTGCAGGGTTCTGGCCCTGCACTTCTGATTGGGTGTTAAGCGGCTCGATCGGATTGGTTGGGTTCAGAGAATCCGATTGGCCCTTAACGAAGGACTCTTATTGGTTCTGGAGCTAGCGTCTTACAGCTCCCTATTGGTTATTTCACATTAAGGTCACCTATATAAGGCAGAGTTGTTGTTGTTCACCCTCTTAAGTCACTATGTAATAAAGAGCTGAAAGTTCACCAACTAAGATTGTCTCCAGTCATTTCACCCATGCCTGAAACTATATCAGTGGAGATTTCTGGATTTTCTTTCTAATAGTTTTCATATAATCCATTGGAAAGAAAATTTATTTGCCGATAATGGGGAAGCTGGCTATTTATACAGAATAGAATAAAATTCTTTATTGGCCAAGTGTCATTGGACACACAAGGAATTTGTCTTTGGTGCATAAACTCTCAGTGTACATAAGAAAAAATAAAATGCATTCATCAATAATGGTCCCCTACATCTCTATCAGTCTACACATAATTATTGTGTAAATGTCTATGGAGATTCTCAGTCCTCCAGGTCATGGTTGTCTCAAAGGTGCTTTTTTCAAGAGGCAACTGCCCATGTATTGTTGTGATTGGGGCTGAAGAAGTCATTGACAGGTAAGACGTTGTAACAGACAATTTGGGGTACTATGCTTAGATCGGACTGCTGGAGGTGTAGTTCTAGATTGTCCATGTCCAAAATTTTGAGCCTGGAAGCATAGGGAATTCTATTGTGAGTGGAGGAATGGAGTACTTTTCTTGAGAAATACCTTTGTGTAATTGTGAATACTTTTGTTCCTTCAGCCCACCTGTCATTTCTCACTCTTTTCTCAACAGGGGCAACCTTATGTTTCTTGGTCCTGGTCTTCCTCTGTAAGCATTATTGAGAACCTCTGTCCCACCTACTTTAGGTGATCCTACAATCACTGTTATAAATGTTGATAGCCTTTACTTTGCTACCAACATTCTAATGTATCCTGTGATCAAACAAATATCACAGAATAACAAAATAACAACATTGGAAGGGCCTTAGAGGACTTCTAGTCCAACACTCTGCACAAGCAGGAGATCCTACACCAGTGATCTCAAACCTTTCCAGCTCAGCAGACCTGTGGAGATGGAAGTGGTGGAGATGTTAGGGGGACGTAGTAGAGCGGATGTTTTCACTGGTGCACTCATGGGAGCACTCACCACTTCCATGGCTCAGTTCTGAATGGGCTGCAACCTGACATTGGGCCTGCTCTATACCATTCTAGACAATTGGCTGTCCAGTCTCTTCTTAAAAGCCTCCAGTGATGGAGCATCCACAATTTCTGGAGACAAATCATTCCGCTGGTTAATTGTTCTCACTGTTAGAAAATATCTCCTTCATTCTAGGTTGTTTCTCTCCTTGATTAGTTTCCACCCAATGCTTCTTGTCCTGCCTTCAGGTGCTTTGGAGAATAGCTTGACTCCCCTTTCTTTGTGGCAGCCCCTGGGAACCCTGCTATCATGCCACCCTTAGTCCTTCTTTTCATCAGACTAGACATACCCAATTCCTATACACATTTATAAATTTATTTGGAAATTTATTCAGTTGATATATTCTGGAAATGTATTAAAAAGTTGTAATGATTGTAGCAGTTTATTTATTTCCTTTTAAAGATGAAAAATGGTATGTTTATGACCTACTTGAAAATGCTTTTGAAAGACTGGATATTGGAAACAGTCCAAATTGGAAGTTCTGTACAAAAATTCAATGAGAAATCTGTCTTTTCCACAGGTCTAAAATTGGTACAAAAAGTAATTGGAATGGAAATTATTTTCCTGTAAAATCTGTGCTATAGCTTCCAGTTAAAACAGCCTTATCCCCATCTCTTGTATGAGTAGAGAATCTTTCAACTGATGCTAAGCATAACTACAAGCACACTGAATAGCATTATTGAAGGAGAATGCTAAACTATTATCTACGTGTATTTAACAAGTCACGTGCAACAACATTCATCTGCAAGGCTTAAGAATTTGAGTACAATACTGGTCAAAAGTGCAGCAAAATCCGTGAATTCAATAGAATGTATTCCAATGTAAATAAGTATAAGGTTGCAGCTTTAAGCATTTTCAAATCTTGTGGATTCTAACATGAATGGTAAGCCTATGGTTAAATACAGGTACATAAATGAACAGGATGAAGACATAGCATTCACTGAATAGAGTTTGAAAGCAGCTGTTAAAGATTTTTAAAATAGAATTTGAGGATGGAGAGTGTTTTTTTAAAAAGGCAGTCCCAGCCAGATACTTAGACTGGATTTGGCATTTTTATCCATCTCTCAAGTCTGTCCCAAGGATCTGAGATAAGCATGAGATATTGTTCTTTTAGGGACATGGTGGCTTAGTGGCTAAGACGCTGCGCTTGTCAATCAGAAAGGTCGGCAGTTCAGCCATTCAACTCCCTATAGCACCACATAACAGAGTGAGCTCCTGTTACTTGTCCCAGCTTCTGCCAACCTAGCAGTTTGAAAGCATGTAAAATGCAAGTAGAAAAATAGGGATCACTTTGGTGGGAAGGTAACAGCATTCTGTGCGCCTTTGGCGTTTAGCCATGCTGGCCACATGACCATGGAGACGTCTTTGGACAGCACTAGCTCTTTGGCTTTGTAATGGAGGTGAGCACCGCCCCCCCCCCACCCCCCAAGCCAGAAATGACTAGCACATATGTGCAAGAGGAACCTTTACCTTTTACCTTTATTGTT
Source organism: Hydrophis major (assembly GCA_033807585.1). Lineage (NCBI taxonomy): Eukaryota > Metazoa > Chordata > Lepidosauria > Squamata > Elapidae > Hydrophis > Hydrophis major. The sequence goes on from CM066330.1 coordinate 13,307,459, forward strand.
CTTTTATGGTGTTAAAATTTTTTTGCAGAATAACAGAATAACACAGCTGGAAGGGGAGTTGGAGGTCTTCTAATCGAACCCCTGCACAAACAGGAGACATTATACCATTCTAGACAAGTGGTTGTCCAATTTCTTCTTTAAAACTTCCAGTGTTGGAGCATTCACAACTTTTGAAGGCAAGTTGTTCCTCTGGTTTATTGTGACGGTCAGGAAATTTCTTCTTAGTTTTAGGTTGCTTCTTTCCTTGGTTAGTTTCCATCCATTGTTTCTTGTTTTTCCTTTTGGTGCTATGGAAAATAGGTTGACCCCTTCTTCTTTGTAGCAGCCCCTCGAATATCAAAATACTGCTCTCATGTCACCCCTAGCCCTTCTTTTCATTAGAATAGACATACCCAATTACTGCAACCATTCTTCATATGTTTTAGCCTCTAGCCCCCTAATCATCTAGTATAGCTGTCTTTTGCAGTTGACTGACAGTGATTTTATCAGTGCTGATGGTTTTCAAGTGGTGCTTGAGATGTTTTGGAATTACCCTAAAGATCCTGTCCCGATTGGTACTATCTTTGCTGTCTTTTGACACAGTTTTTCTACTTCTATTTGCAGCTCTTTGCAATTTTCTCCAGTTCTGCCACATCCCCTATCCACTGTACTTTTTTTGGGGGGGGTCTTCCTTCCTTGCCTAGGAATGCAGAACTGCCCAGAGTCACCAAGAATGTGTACAAAATTTAATTAGATTAGATTATTGAATAAGTAAATAAAAATAAACCGTTTCTCCAACCCTTCCAGGATTGCTGACCTTCGCTTGAAGAAATACTTCCCAAGAGATGTTTGAAAGTCTTTTTCACAAGTCTTTTGTTTTTAAAAGTTGTAAAAAAAGTAAGCTATTTCTTTTTCTTCTTTTAAAATTTTAGTCCCCAGGCTTTGCTAAGAAGTACTCTTGATAACTGCTGTTGTTGTTTTATGATTAAAGTATCTCCTACCATTGTCATACTGAAATCTACAGGTTGTCCTCAACTTATTCCAGTCTCTTAATTGGAGTTAAGAATTGAAAGGGACCTTGAAGTCTTCTAGCTAAGCCCCCACTCAAGCAGGAAAGCCCATCCTGTTTCAGACAAAATCTCTTCTTAAAAGCCTCCAGTGTTGGAGCACCCACAACTTTTGAAGGCAAGTTGTTCCACAGATTAATTGTTCTTACCATCAGGATAGTCTTCCTTAGTTCTAAGTTGCTTCTCTCCTTGATTAATTTCCCTCCATTGCTTCTTGTCCTGCCTTCTGGTGCTTTGGAGAATAGCTTGACTCCCTCTTCTTTGTGGAATCCCTTGGACCTACTTGGGGGACTTACAACCCACATTTTAAGTTTCAGTGGTTGCTCCCACCATGGTTACATGACTGCACTTTGGGTACTCATCCACTGGACCACATTTTACAATGATTTTGCCAAAAAGCCAGCACTTGAAGCAAGATAAGTGGCAAACAAATTTAATAAATAATAATATTTGACTTCCAGGTTTGGATAAAACTGGTCCATAGAGAACCATGGGTTTGCTTAATGATCATGGCATTTGTTTAATGATTGCCAGAAAAATGATGATAGTCATAAACTATATGATCCTCATGAGTCACGACCAGAATGGGCAGGCTCCATTACAGTTGTAACTCGAGAACAATCTGTTCCCAAAGAGGTGGTTGTTTTTATTGACACGCTCAAAGGGTTGTATGTGCTCTATTGCAAAGCTAGAGCACTGGGGAAAGTCAGAAATCCATCCAAGGAAATGAAATTGACAAATGTGCAAAAAGAAAAAAAAAAACCCTAAGCAAAACTATCGCCATAGGGTCCTAATGTATACCTGAATGATGCAGTTGGGACGCTGCCAACATGAAATACCTTGGTAAACACAGCATGGTGGCAATACTTGTTATGGCTGGATATATTTATTGCATCAGAAGGCAGAGCAGGTGCTGGAGTTCCTGGAAGGCAACTTTCAATTCCCGCAATGGTCTTGGCGTTATTTCTTCATCTTATGCAACCTCTTTTCCCACTTTTTTTTTCTTTTTTAAGGAGGAATAAGAGCTAGCTCTGGCAATACAAAGTGAGAGCAGAGCTGCAAAATGCTGGATGGCCACTGGAGGGCAGAAAAGAACTATGGAGGATTCTAACTCTCTGCTGCCATCTAATGCAATCCTCAAAAAAAAAAAAAAAAAGCCAATACAATCCTAAATAACATTAATAGAGTGATACAATCAAGATCAAGTGAGGTACTAATGGCACTCCATAAAGCCTTAGTAAGACTACACCGAGAGTACTGCATCCAGTTTTAATCACCACACTATAAAAAAAGATACTCTAGAATAACTGAGACTCTAGAAAAAGTGCCGAGAAGAGCAACCAGGATGATTAGGGGACTGGAGACTAAAACATACAATGAATGGTTACAGGAATTGGGCCTGGCTCGACTAGTGAAGAGAAGGATGGAGGAAACATGATAGCGGTGTTCCAGTATTTGAGGGGCTACCACAGAGAGGAGGGTGACAAGCTATTTTCCAAAGCACCTGAAGGCCAGACAAGGAACAATGGATGGAAACTGCTCAAGGAGAGATTCAACTTAGAAACAGGAAGGCATTTTCTGACAGTGAGAACAATCAAACCATGGAGTAGAAGTTGCCTTTGAAAATTGTGGGAGCTTCATCACTGTAGGCTTTCAAGAAGAGATTGGACTGCCATTTATCAGAAATGGTGCAGGATCTCCTACTTGGGCCTACAAAGTCCCTTCCAACTCTGTTAATCTGCAATCTGTAATGTCCAAACCTGTTAAGAAGTATTTCCATCACAAATGGTTTGAGTCATGTTGAATTTGATGTATATCCTGCCTTTATTATTTTTTATAAATAACTCTAAGTGGGGAATGCCCCTATTTTTTCTTCTTCCTTCTATTTTCCCCACAATAACAAGAGGTAGGCCAGTATAGTTACTAGGAAATCCAATAACTACAAAAATCCAAAGGATTGTGGGAGCTTTCTCAAACTCTTTCTTGTCACATAGTGGTCACTTGGTTTTTAAACACTATATAGTGGAGTTCTGGTGGCAATGATGTGCAAACTTGGCTGGGCTTATTTCTCTCTCCCACTTCAAGAACACAAGTTACAGAGTAACAGATAAAAGGTTGAAAGGGACTTTGGAGGTCTTCTAGTCCAGGCCCCTGTTTGAGACCCTATACCATTTCAGACAAGTAGCTGTCCAGTCTTTCCTTAAAAGCCTCCAGTGTTGGAGCATTCACAATTTCTGGAGGCAAATTGTTCCACTGATTAATTGTTCTCACTATCAGGAAATTTCTCCTTATTTCTAGGTTACATCTGTCCTTGATTAGTTTCCATCCATTGTTTCTTGTCCTGCCCTCAGGTGTTTTGGAGAACAGCTTGACTCCCTCTTCTTTGTGGCAGCCCCTCAAATATTGGAACACTGCTATTATCTCACCCCTAGTCCTTCTTTTAATTGAAGTGCAACAATTCTTTGTACATTTTAGTCCCCAGACCCAGAGGTCTTTAAGATTGACCCCCTATGGATAACAGGCAAGCTTCCAAGAACCAACCATAGTATTGGATCCTCTTCTTTGAGGATGGATAGAAGGTTTCAGCTTTATGTTGTCCTCCAACCTCTGGCTCTTTATAAAGTTCAAAAACCCCTGTTCACCCAACGCTAGTGTGTAACTATGCAAGGCAATAGGATTCTTCAGTTAACAAGGAAGAAAGAGGCAATAAGAAAAAGGAATTATAAGGCAAGCAAGTATGATTTGCTTCAACATTTGGTTTCTGGTAGTTAGTTGATTTTGTATGGAGAAGAATGATAAAGGTGTCTCAAGGAAAGATAAGATGATTGACAGATGATAGATAGATAAGAGATGATTAACAGATCATATAAAGATGGAGGAGGAAAAGGAGGAGGAGGAGAAGAAGAAGATAGATAGATAGATAGATAGATAGATAGATAGATAGATAGATAGATGATAAACAGATGAAGATGAAATTAGTGCTGACTCTCTTCTGACCATGTAAGTCATTCTTCTCCAAGACAAACAGTGTACCGTATGTGTATAAACACATATCATATTTTATTAAAGTAAAACAATGCAGTACTGTTATAATGCCTGTGAAAAAATAATACAAAGATACAAATGTAAAGACTTAATACATTTCAAATACTGCTAAATCATATGATTTAAATTATCAGAACTTTTCCAAAAAGGCCACATTTAATCATTAAGACCTAAAAAGAAAAAAAATGAAAATATATAACAACAGAACATCTCAAAAGAATTTGACCATTTGTGTAAAAATGATTTTCCCTACCCATCTGTCAAAAGAGAACAAGCCCTTATTTTGAGAAAAAACATACATCAAAAATTCCCTTCTTTGTGATTCTTCCAATATTGTATCATTATTTTGCTTTTCCCCATGCACAAAATATCACCCTCAGACATTATTATTTTTTGTTGCTTTAGAGTTGTATGTACTGTGTGAAAGGGAAGGAAGTAAATGTGTGTGTATGTGTGTACATATAATGCAATTTTATTGAATTACAGGTCAGTGTTTTCTGTTTTATTGAGTTCCTCTTCTTATTACTATGCTGCTGGTTCTTATGAAATTTTCCAGAGATATTTTCTTTATGCACACAATGTGCTTATATTAAAGGAAACATCAAAGCTATCAGCTGGACAGATGTAGAGGTTAAGTGTTGGACTAGTTTGGGAGAGAATCTAAGTAAAAAAAAAAAACTATCTGAATCTGGAATGATTTCAACCAAGAGCTACCCTTCAACCCAACTCCTTTTACATAATCATTTTGCAAGGACAAGAGAGCAGAGAACTAAGCACGCCTCCTTAAAGTCTTTGAAGAGTGGCCGGGATGCAAATGCAATCATAAATAAATAAAAGTGAAATATTGATGTTGAGAAATGAACCTGGAAGAAGCCATCTATATATGTGTGTACATATTTCTGCTAATGAAAATGAATGGAGCAGCTCATTATTCTTCTCTACAAGTTATGTTACGTTGTTCAAAATTCCAGTGATGGCTTGATTGATCAGGAGCCATCTGTATCATGCAAATATTCAAACCTCATGAATTCATATGATGTGGGCTGGGCTGTCACAAAGAAAAGGGGATCAACCTATTCTCCAAAGCCCCTGAAAGCTGGAGAAGAAGCAATGGATGGACACTAATCAAGGAGAGAACCAACTTAGAACTAAAGAGAAATGTCTTGACAGTGAGAGCAATTAACCAGTGGAACAAATTGCCTCCAGAGGTCGTGAATGCTCCAACACTGGAGGTTTTTAAATAACGGATCACCAATGGTCTATATAGGATGTCCTGCTTGAGCTGGGAATTGGACCAGAAGGCCTTAGAAGTCCCTTCCAACTCTGTTATTCTGCTAAATAAAGATGTGTTTGCAAGCCACAATATATGAGCCCAGCCCTTTGTGAAACTGATGTTGAATGAGTGGGTTTTCCTGTCCTAGAAACACATGCTCCCCATTTCAGGTGTTTGACTTCAGTCCAGGAGATGAGCTTCTGGACATGCAATGAAAGACTTTGCTAAAGGTTCCCATTTTTATCTATTCATGAACTCGGAAGAATGAAAGAGATCCCAAATAGGTTCTAAGTGATACAAGTTTCGACAAGTTTCAACAAGCGAGAGAAAGGAGAACTTCAGCCTCCCAAGATCTATTTCCTAACAATGGAAAACACCAATGGCATCCTACATGATTTGGCTTTAAACTATGACTCTTTGAATAAGGTACAGAGACTACAGCAGCCCTAGCCACAAACCCAATTTGGAAAGTTCAGTGGTTGGGTTTATGAACCCAATTAAACCACGTGGTGGTGATAAATCCAATATTGGCTTGAGCTTTCTTTTCTGGAAGCATTCCAAGAGAGAGACTGCACAGTATGTTCAGACGTCTCACCATTGTGGTTTGTTTTTGTGAACAATGTCAATATAGCCTGAAGAACATTGCCACAGATCTAAGGACCTGACCACAGAGCGATCACTATTTCTGATCATCTGACTGAGAACAGCAAAAGACACAATCACTTTGAAACATGTGACTTAAAGTGCAAATGTCTGTGCTCTCTAGGACTTGGGTGTGCCCACATTTTGCTGGATTTTCAGAAAGGGGATACTCAAATGCTTCCTGGGTTTGTGGTTTACTTCAACTCATGGGCTCGAAGCCAGCACAGAAAGATCCCATCTAAACGGAAATGCTTTGTTTGTGGTACGGTTCACTCCCGTGTGAGAAAGATAAAGGTATTTGCACAAGAACAAGGCACGGATTGGCACAAAAGAAAGCAAGTGTGGGATTTTGGAGTCTCCTGCGGATATTTTATGCCTGGCATGTCCAAGAGGCAGAAAGTACCTTTTCATTTTCCTGGCTTTTCCAAATGTAGGGCACCACATGCCTTCTTCCCTTTAAAAAAATAATTGTGCATTACTTTCTTGGGGAGCGCTGTTGGGACTTGTGCGAAGGCAATTTTGCCTCCTGTGAGAACATTCATCTCCTTTCAACATGTGTGTGGGTGGGAAAGTTATAAATTACAGGCTCTAAGCTCAAGTTCAGGTAATGGGAAGGGCTGTTTTAAATAGTTCTGTGATTAGAACATCCTTCTCCCAAATGCAGCATATGTACAAAGAAGGCCAATGTTTCGCCTAGGAAGTACAGGGTTATTTCTTATGGAAATTTGAGGACAAAACCCAAGAGATGCACACATACACACAATCATTTTGTTTCTATTGTCCCTGTCAGTAGATTCCTCTGAAAGCAAAAGAGTTTGCTGTTATGAGCCTGTGTTTAAAATTCTGGCTGTTCATGCCTATTCATGGGATTACCTTCAATAAACAGCAAATAAAATTTCCTCTTGAAGTTTGCATGCCTTTTTCTTTAGGGCTGAGCCAAGAGAAGTTAAATGGTGGGTCCTGATCAATAGAGGGATTCAAAATTTTTTACAACTGGTTCTGTGGGTGTGGCTTAATGGGCGTGGCAGGGGAAGGACACTGTAAATTCTCCAGTCAGAGGTGGTATTTACTGGTTCTCTGAACTATTCAAAATTTCCGCTACCGGTTCTCCAAAACTGGTCAGAACCTGCTGAACACCACCTCTGGTCCTGATACAGGTTTTGAGATCTGCTTCAGAGATATTTAGCAGGTTCTGACCAGTTCTGGAGAAACAGTAGCAGAAATTTTGAGTGGTTTGGAGAACCGGCACCTCTGACTGGAGATTTTACAGTATCCTTCCCCTACAACACTCACCAAGCCATGCCCACAGAACCGGTAGTAAAAAAATTTGAATCCACCACTGGTCTGCTTCAAAAATTGTTTTAAAAACCTGTATATTCTTTATCTCTGCATCTAATAAAGAAAGATAGAGATGAACTGGATACAGATATGGACGGACATGGAGAAAGCTGAATATATTGATATACAGTAGCATTTTAGAGCCAGTTTAGTGTAGTCATTAAGGCACCAGGCTATAGTAGAAACTGGGAGACTGAGAGTTCTAGTCCTATCTTAGGCATGAAAGCCAACTGGATGATTTTGGGCCAATCACCAGGAGACAGTGAGTTCTAGACATGCCTGAGGCATCAAAAGCTAGTTGGCTTACTTTTGGCCAGTCTTTCTCTCTCAGCCTAACTCTCTTCACACAGTTGTTCCCATAGAGAAAATAGGAGGAAGAAGTTGTTGGATAAGTTCTTTGCCTTGAATTATTTGTAAAAATAATGAAAGTGGGATACAAATAAATGAATAAATAAACAGATATGAAATTATAGACAATTACTTGGTGCAAAGACTCTTTGGAGTACTAGTTTGTAATGCCTTGGTAAGACCACACTTGAAATACTGCATCCAGTTCTGGTCACCACAAAATAAAATGACATTGAGACTCTGGAAAGGGGACAGAGATGAGCAACAAGAATGATTAGGGGACTGGAGACTAAAACATATAAAGAACCATTGCTGGAATTGGGTATGTCAAGTCAAATGAAAAGAAGGACAATATTTCAATATTTGAGGGGCTTCTACAAAGATGGAGGGGTAAAAACAGGGGTGGGCTGCAGGGGATTCACAGGGGTTTGGGAGATCCTAGTTTGGTTCTGTAACCCAACAGGATAGACACAGACTTCAGAGGATAATTAGGATTGCAGAAAAAACAATTACTACCAACCTGCCTTCCATCGAGGACCTGTATACTGCACGAGTCGAAAAGAGGATTGTGAAAATATCTACAGACCCCTCACATCCTGGACATAAACAATTTCAACTCCTACCCTCAAAATGACGCTATAGAGCACTGCACACCAGAACAACTAGACACAAGGACAGTTTTTTCCCAAAATGCCATCACTCTGCTAAACAAATAATTCCCTCAACACTATCCAACTATTTACTAAGTCTGCAGTACTATTACTATTAATCTTCTCATCATTCCTTATCACCCATCCCCTCCCACTTGTGACCAGATGACTGTAACTTTGTTGCTTGTATCCTTACGATTTATATGGACTGTTTCCTAGTATGATTTAATTGCTTATTGTGCCCTATGACTATTATGAAGTGTTGTACCTGATGATTCTTGACTCTTGATGAATGTATCTTTTATTTTATGTACACTGAGAGTATTTGCACCAAGACAAATTCCTTATATGTCCAATCACACTTGGCCAATAAAGAATCCTATCCTATCCTATCCTATCCTATCCTATCCTATCCTATCCTATCCTATCCTATCCTATCCTATCCTATCCTATCCTATCCTATTCCTGTGTTCTGTTCTATTCTATTCTATTCTATTATCTTGCTAAGATTCTGTGCAGTTCGGAGGACCCCCAAATCCCATGCCTGGCTGGCCATACTCACCTTGCCCTGCCCCTCCCAGGAGCCCCCATGTGGCCCGTTTTGGATGCAGGTAAGTGCAGGGCATGCACAGAGGCTCAGGGAGAGTGAAAAACAGCCTCCAAAAAGTTCAGGAAGACTGGAAATGAACCCGTTTCCAGCTTCCAGAGAGCCTCCAGAGTCTGGGGAGGCCATTTTTGCCCTCCTGGAGACTCAAGGAAAGCCTCCAGAGCCGACTAGGCCACCCCACCATAGCCACGCCTGTTCCATACTAGCAGGCTTGTAGGCCTGCAATTCCTATTGGTCCGGTAAAGCCGGGCTATGATTGGACGATACGATGTATTCTGATTGGTTCTTATTCGGCTGCCGTGATTGGGTAAAACCAAGTGTGGCAAGCTCAAATGCCTGCCATAAGCTGCCTAGCTGCAACCAGCTCTATAAAAAGAGCTGCCGCGGCTGGGTCTTTTCGTCTCAGTATCTGGTTATTTAATAAAGAGCTGTTGTCACTACATCGATGTCTCGTCTCTCCTTGGGACCCACCGCCCAGACTTAACACTGGCAACGAGGATGGGATACTGAGACAACAGAGCCGACAAGCACGTGGCAGGAAGCATTTAAAAGACCAGCAAGATGGCCAGCAGCACCGTGCCACCCGCACCATTCAATCTGGCCAGCGAGGACTGGGAGTCCTACATTGATCGTTTCCAAATGTTGTTGGAATCGAACAACCTGAAGGACGCCACAGGCAGCAAGAAACGAGCGATCTTTCTAACACACTGCGGACCCGCCGTTTTTAAAATGGCCAAAGTGCTTGCAAAACCCACAGACGTCAAGACCATGGATTGGGATACTCTAGCTCCCATCCTCCAGAACCACTACGCCCCAGCAGTGCCAATCCTCATCCGGCAACATGACTTTTAACAGAGGGACCAGCATGAAGGCGAGAACATCGGAGAGTTCATAGCCGACCTGAGGAACCTAGGAGGCTTGTGCGGATTCACCAACCTAGATGAAGCCATGAGTGAGCAAGTCGTCCTTGGCCTGAAAGACCCAGCTCTCCAAAGCAGGCTGATGGCCAAAGGGGACATCTCCCTTACTGACACCGTGGCCGAAGCCACCACCGCCGAGGCCAGCTGTAAGTCAGCAGCGTGAATGCGGCATTCAAATGGAACTGACAGCCAATCCACCAGCGAGACGGCAACCACAGCAGAGAAACACACGGCATCCACCCACCACGGCGACATCGAATCCCCCTCTGGCAGTGAAGAGGAAGAAATTCACAGACTTCAGTCGGAATGCGAGCGATGAGACCAGCACGGTCATAAGCCAAGTTACCAATGTGCTGGCTGCAGAGGAAATCACCCGCGGTCCGAATGTAAATTCCTGGACGCTGTTTGCCATTTTTGCGAAAAACATGGGCATATTGCCAAAGTATGCTGCAACAAACGAAATTCCAGCCCTAACAACGAGGAAACAGCCCAAGAAGAGGTGATGGCACCCCTACCATGAGCCGGGACCGCCAAAATGACAACCATTGGAACCGGGACAGCTGACCCAGAAAGTTCAACGAGGCACCCAGAAGAGAGGAAACGCACCAGTCACCATTGGCCACTCTTCATCAATAGACTCACGGAAGATTTGAGTAGAGGTCACCATTGAAAATCAACCTTGCACCATGGAGGTAGACTTTGGCTCCTCCTACTCTATGGTCTCCTGGAGGACCATAAAACGACTAATCCCTAGCATCCGCCGCCAAGAGCTAAGCAATCAGAAGCTAATATTGAGAGACTCTCAAGGTAATCGCATTCCGGTCGCTGGCACGGGACATTTCAAAGTTTCATTCAAAAACCACACTACCATCCTACCACTCACAATAGTTGATAAAGATCGACCCAGCCTACTCAAGTTACAGTGGTTCACACTGTTGGGAATCGAGATGGCAGGCATCAACCACACAGAAGACGAAGACTGGGAAGCAGCCCTCATCCAGGACTTCCAAGAAGTCTTCAGTGAACATCTAGGAAAGTACAAGGGGTCCCCTATCTCCTTAATCTCAGCCCTGACATCACTCCCATCCGTCTCAAACTGCTCCGAGTGCCTTTTGCACTCAAGCCTAAAATAGACGAACAATTAGACAAACTAATAGCTCAAGGCATATTAGAACTCATCGATCATGCCTGATGGGAGACCCCAATTGTCACCCCCATCAAACTTGATGGCTCCCTGAGAATTTGTGGTGACTACAAGGCCACCCTCAACCACGTATTACAGCAAAGCGCCTACTCGGTGCCAGTGGTCCAGCATCTCCTGCACTCACTAGGGGGTGGCAAAATCTTTGCAAAGCTCGACCTGGCTCAAGCTTATCAACAACTGCCAGTCGATGCTGAAATCGCCGAAGCCCAAACTATAGTGACACATAGAGGGGTGTTCAAATGTAACCGGCTCCAGTTTGGGGTCAGCATTGCACCGAGCATTTTTCAAAGTTTAATGGAGAGACTGCTGCAGGGAATTAAAGGAGTCGTGCCCTATTTCGACGACGTTCTTGTAGCAGCTCCCACCAAAAAACAATTAGAAAAACGACTAAGAGCGGTTCTACAGAAATTCAAAGATGCTGGCCTCAAGGTGAAGAAAGAAAAGTGCCAATTATGCACTGAACGGGTTCAATTTCTTGGCTACCTCCTTGACAAACAAGGAATTCACCCCGCAGAGAAAAAGTTGAAAGCCATCAAAAACGCCCCCAGACCAAAGAACAAAACAGACCTCCAAGCCTTCCTCGGACTTATAAATTTCTACAACATCTTTTTACCCCAGAAAGCGACTGTCGCAGAACCTCTGCATCGACTCTTTGATAAAAGGGCTTCCTGGATATGGGGACGGGGAGAAGAGCACGCTTTCCACCAAATAAAAAACCTTTTGACTTCAGACGCTGTTCTCATTCAATATAATGAGACACTACCATTGACCGTCACTTGTGACGCATCGCCTTTCGGGGTTGGCGCCATCCTGAGCCACGTTTTACCAAATGGAATGGAAGCCCCCATTGCATTCTTTTCCAGAACCTTGTCCAAGCCAGAGAGGAATTATAGCCAGCTGGACAAGGAAGCCCTCGCCATTGTCTCGGCAGTCAAGAGATTCCACGAATACATTTATGGTAGGACATTTTCCATTATTACGGACCATAAGCCCCTACTTGGCATATTGGCAGGTGACAAACCCACTCCACACATCTTGTCACCTAGAATGACAAGATGGTCTGAATTCCTTGCCGCGTACAATTACAAATTGATACATTGCCCTGGCAAGACTGACGCTGACGCCTTAACCCTTGCCAGATTTGCAAGAGGACCTAGCACCCACGTTACCAGTCTTGCAAATTGAGACAATTCCCATGCCACCAGTAACCGTGCAAGACATTGCCCATGAAACTAAAAAGGACAAACGCTTAGCACGAGTCCTCAGCTGGGTAGAAAGCGGATGGCCTGAAACCGAGCCAAATGAACTTTTTAAACCGTTTAAAAACCAGCAAACTGAACTTTTTTTGCAGAGAGGTTGCGTGTTGTGGGGAGACCAGGTAGTGATACCAGAGACACTACAGAAAAAAGTTTTAGACTTGCTGCATGACGGGCACTCCAGAATTGTGCGCATGAAAGCCCTGGCCAGGAGCTATGCTTGGTGGCCGGGCATGGACAAGCAAATTGAAACCTGGGTCGCCGCTTGCAACAGATGTCAGGAGACTTGCTCGGCTCCCCCAAAAGCCCCACCATTAGAATGGGAGACACCTACAGGCCTTTGGTTGCACATCCATACTGACTTCGCAGGGCTGACCAAGGGGCATACCTTCTTAATAACTGTTGATGCTTATTCAAATTGGCTCGAGGTGAGCAAAATGAAGACAACCACCAAGCTGTCATCCAGAAACTAAATAGACTTTTTGCCATGCATGGTCTCCCAGATGTTATCGTTTCCGACAACAGGCCACAATTTACCGCCTTGGCTTTTGAACAATACCTGGCAGATCGTGGCATCCGACATGCATTAACATCACCCGGCGGCGAATGGTAGAGCCGAACGCATGGTTCAATTTACAAAAAAAATCTCTGCATAAAATGGAACATGGCGATATCCACGAGAAGATCACAAGGATGCTTCTCCTACAACATATCACACCGAATACCACCACCACCAAGAGCCCAGCAGAGCTATTAATGGGCAGATGACTCAGGTCACCTTTAGACCGACTACACCCAGCGTACACTCCAGAAAAACCCTTTGGTTCCAGCAGCAAGCACTGCGCATTCAAGGTAGGAGATGCTGTATTCGCCAAAAACTTTACGGGGGACCCACTGTGGATCCCTGCAAAAATCACCCAAATCACAGGCCCCCATTCCTACCGGCTCGAGACCACCGATGGCAAGTTGTGAAAACGGCACATTGACCAGCTAAGATCCTGGCTGGCCACTTCCCCCCTCACGGACTCCAAGAAATCAGAGAGAGGGGAACCTCAAACTCAGAAACCAAACAAATACTGGTACAAATAGAACACCCCCACAGACATTAAATAAAAACCAACAATACTTACCTGCAAGAAGGGAGTCGTGGCAGACGGGCACTTCGCCTGGAAACAGCAGCCAGACAAGCTCCACCAACCCAGAAAGCCCAGGCGGGAGCAGCAGAGTAAACGACTCAACCGACCCGGAATCACCAGGTGGGAGTCGCAGCCAGAGGACCGGCTCACCTTTCCAGGCGGTTCCATACAGCAGCTTGGGAGCGACGCGGAGCCCGTCCGAACCCGATGGTGAACAGAGACTTTATGAACTGCGCAAGTCTAGTAGGCAGGTACGAAGACCCGCCTACTTACGTGATTACGTTACCCCGCCCTTTGGATGGAACCAAGAGGGGAGGGGTGTTCCATACTAGCAGGCTTGTAGGCCTGCAATTCCTATTGGTCTGGTAAAGCCGGGCTATGATTGGACGATACAATACATTCTGATTGGTTCTTATTCGGCTGCCACGATTGGGTAAAACCAAGCGCGGCAAGTTCAAATGCCTGCCATAGGCTGCCTAGCTGCAGCCAGCTCTATAAAAAGAGCTGCTGCGGCTGGGGTTTTTCATCTCAGTATCTGGTTATTTAATAAAGAGCTGTTGTCACTACATCGATGTCTCGTCTCTCCTTGAGACCCATCGCCCAGACTTAACAACGCCCACCCAGCAACCAGGAAGAGAACCCGTTGTTAAAATTTTTGAAGCCCACCTCTGGGTCAAACTATTTTCCAAAGCACTAAAAGGTAAGATAAGAAGCAATGGATGGAAACTAATCAGGAGAGAAGCAATCTAAAAGTAAGGAGAAATTTCATAATGGTGAGAACGATCAACCAATGGAACAGCTTACCTTCAGACGTTGTGGGTGCTCCATCACTGAAGGCTTTCAAAAACAGATTGTACAGTCATTTATCTGAAATGGCATAAGATCCCCTTACTCAGACAGGGGGTTAGACTCAAAGACCTTCAAGATCCCTCTCTATTATTCTATATTCTATATTTGTATAAACCATGTACCTTTAATTAAAGCCAAGGCTGTAATATTTTAGCCAACTGGTTTGTTAGATAAACCAACTGAAATAATTCCACACCACCAAAAAGGAATCTTGGATTTGCAGCCAATTGTAATTGACCTAAAACACTTGTCCTAAATCAAATATAAATTCTACTTTTATTTCTTTTTTCCTCTATTTATTTCTCATCTGCCAAAGTGCCAATATATGCACTTATGCAGGCTATGTTCATTCAGCTAATCAGCTTTCTTTAATCGGATGAAAAGCATGTTTTTAACTACGTTACAAGACAATCTGAGGCGTGTGCATTCAAGATAGCTCCGTGCAGTAATAAATAACATGCAATCACAGCCATGGATACTTTGCATTTAAAATGGTGCCCTGTTACATGGGCTGTCATTTTTTCTTCCCCAAACATCTTTTCCATCTCAACAAATCTGCTGTCAGGCCTCCAGAATACACAATGAATTTAAACAATTAAACAGATTCAGCATCTGACCTCCTTTGAATTACTGTGGTCTCCAAAGCTGAGCGGTAAAATACACAAATGCACAGGCCCACAGTTTGGAAGGATTAATTATGCATACTTTTTTTTTCTTCAGAAAGCAAAACTCTCTGATCAAATGTCACCTTTGAACTTGATTTGGGAATAAAATGTGAATGGAGTTTTATGATCCACTTTCCCCAACCAGTGAGATAAAAATTGTTCGATTGCTTCTTGGAATAATCACTTGGAAGCATTTCCTAATAAGATAACAAAGAGGCAAATTATTTATCTTCCAACTTCCTTTTCATCTTGCCTTTCATTCAGAAGAAAAGGGAAACTATTAAACACCTCTGGAAAGAACAAATGATTATAGCCCCGAAATGACACCTGGCTAGCAAAGGAAGAGGATAAGGAAAGCAAAAAGTTTTAGGTCAAGAGTTTCTAAAATTGTAACCATTGAGTCACTTGTACAAACGACAGTTTTATACTGGAACAGATATGAGCTATAGTTTATTTATTTTATTTATTCATTTATTTTGTCAAACACTTAGAATATAATAGAAATAAGAATAAACGTAAGTTTAAATACATGAAATAGGAACTAATAATTGGGGACAATAGGACAGGAACGGTAGGCATGATGGTGTGCTTATGCATGCACCTTACAGACCTCTTAGGATTGGGGTGAGGTCGATAGAGGTTAGTTTGAGGGTAAAGGAATAGGGGTTTGAGCAGGTGACAACAAAATCAGGTAGTGAGTCCCAGACATTGACCACTCTGTTGCTGAAATTGTACTTTCTGCAATCAAGTTTGGAGTGGTTTACATTAAATTTATATCTTCTGTGCTCTTATGTTGTTGTGGTTAAAGCTGAAATACTCATTAACTGGTAAGATATTGTAACATGTGATTTTATGTACTATGCTTAAGTCCAATCTTAGATGGTGTAGTTCAAGGTTGTCTAAGCCTAGAATCTGAATGAAGCCTGCTGGTATAGGGTATTCTGTTGTGAACAGAGGAGTGTAGTACTGCAGTGTAAAATTAAGAAAATAAAAATAAAAGAAGGGAACCAACAGCTGATTGTCACATTCTGCATTAACTTCATGTTGTGACGTGACTTTCCATCGTGGTTAATAAATAATCCCCGATAGCTTGGAAACAACCAGCATAAAGAGAATCTAAGGGTTTTTCGGGTTAAACCCCACCAAAGAGCTCCCTCAACTTAAAGCAGTTCATTTAGTGAATAAAACGGCACTTAAAAAAGTGTCTTGCGACCATTTTGCAGACTTACAATTGTTGCAGCTTGCTTGTGATCATGTAATCAAATTTCAGCTGCTTGGCCATTGGCTCATATTTATGACAGTCTCAATGTCACGTGATCACCTTTTGGGACCTTCAGACAAGTCAGATTCACTGTGTTATTAACTTAACAATTGCAGTGATTCTCATATAACAAGTGTGGCAAGAAAAGTAGCAAAATGGGGCACAATTCACTGAGCAGCTGTCCCGCTTAGCAACAGAAATGCTGGTCTCAATTGTGATTGCAAGTCAAGGACTACTATATTGGACGGGGCAGGAAATAGTCAAGAACAAAGAAGAACAGGGTTAAGTTGTTTGGGGTAGGGTGGGAATTCTGATATCTTTAAAAATTATTTTTAAATCATCTGCTTATGTGTGTGTGTGTGTGTGTGTGTGTGTTTACTGCATAGATAGATAGATAGTTAGATAGCTAGATAGACAGACAGACAGACAGACAGATATAGAAAGAGAGAGACAGACAGACATAGATAGACAGACAAATAAACACATATATATATGGATATGGAAATGGACATGGAGATAGATGGATAGATAGATAGATAGATAGATAGATAGATAGATAGATAGATAGATAGATAGATAGATAGATAGATAGATAGACAGATGGATGAGAAAGAGAGACAGATAGACAGACAAATAGAGATAAACAGATAGATATGAAAATGGAAATGGACATGGACATGGAGATAGATAGCTAAATAGACAGACAGACAGATGATAGATAGATAGATAGAGATAGATAGTATATTTAGTATTAAGTGTATTTAAATGTATTTAGTTTTATATATATATATATATATATATATATATATATATATATATATATATATATATATATATATATATATATATATATATAATGTTTTCTTAAGTTTTCGCGGGTACTTACATGTCTGGCATTCAGCTTTGTTCGGGTATTTTCCCACGTCATAATAGTGGTGCTTTTAAAGTTGTAGCAACGTTTCAGCAGAATCTCATCTGCCATCATCAGGTTTCTGTATAGTGTTCGTCTGTGAGTTAGACTTTTACAGTGGTTTCAGATTTAAATTTGGGGCAGCTTATTGCTGTGCCAGAATGGTTTTTTCTTCATCCTGATTGGTTGAGAGTCTTGGTCTATGTTTATTGGTCTTGGAGTTTGCTGTGTTCTGCTTCGAATATCTTCTGCCTGTTTTTTTGGCTCTTTTTGTATCTTGATTGGCTGGCAACATTGTGTTACTTTATTGGAGGCCTTTAGTGCAGCTTGGCTTCGGGTAAATGGATGGCTATCATTAGTTAGGAAGCTGGGTTTCATCTGGGTGCCTGGCTGGGGTGTGTTTGAGCTGGAGGTATCAGGGGGAATCTGTTTGTGCCCAGGTTTGTGGTGGAATTTACTCTGAGAAGCACAGAGCTGAAGACCAAGCCTGAAGATGATGAATGAGACTTCATCAAAACGTTGCCTAGATACTTCCAATCTTACGCGGGAGAAAACCCGAATAACCAAAGATCCACATACAAATACCCGCAAGAACCTCAGGAAATATATATATATATATATATATATATATATATATATATATATATATATGTATGTATGTATGTATGTATGCATGTATGTATGTATATATGTATATATGTATATATGTATATGTATATGTATATGTATATGTATATGTACACACACACACATACATACATACATGCACACACACAGTATTGTATATTTGCTGCTGATATATAACAAGGCAGCAGATGTACTTAATACTCCTTCTACTTTCCTCCAACAACAACCCTGTGAGGTAAGTTGGAGTGAGAGAGTGACTAGCCCAAGTCACCTAGCTGGCTTTCATGGCTAAGGCAGGACTAGAACTTAGCTTTCATTACTCAAACTTACTAGAACTTAGCTTTCATGGCTAAGGCAAGACAGGAACATTAAAACTTATGTTTTACTTACCGTAATTATCAAATCTCTTTAATTGTGGCCATTATTAGAAATCCTTGGGACTGATTGGTAATCTTCCTTTCGTACCTTATTGATCTAGTTTTGAATTATGCTGGCAATTAATTTTGCAAGTTGTGAGACTTTCATTGCAAACATTCATTCTGCAAACTGCAAAACTGTGCAACCCAGGCATAGAGCTTAACACCTTCTGATGATGTTTCTCATAGCCAGGGGTGTCAAATTTGATTTCATTGAGAGCCGCATCAGGGTTGTGTTTGATCTTGTGTGTGTATGTGTGTGTGTGTGGCCAGGGTGGGCACAGTCAACCACTCATGTTGGGGGGCACCTGTGGTGGCCAAGTGCTAAGGTGGGACTTACCTCAAGACCCTTGCACACTTTCATAATTTCCTTCCTTCCTTCCTTCCTTCCTTCCTTCCTTCCTTCCTTCCTTCCTTCCTTCCTTCCTTCCTTCCTTCCTTCCTTCCTTCCTTCCTTCCTTCCTTCCCTCTTCATTCTCCTTTCTTCTTCCCTCCCTTCTTCCTTTATTTTTCCTTCCTTGCTCTCTTTCCATTTTTCCATTTTTGTCTTTCTTCTTTCCCTTTCTTCTTTCCTGTCCCTTCTTACATGCTCAAATGCAAAAGGGGACACATTTCTCCTTTTGTTTTTAGTTTTGCTAGTCCTCTGCCAGCAAAAATGGGCCCTGGACCCCCGTGCATGTCCAGACCTAAGCTCCCTGTGGGCTAAATCTAGCTCCCGAGCCTTGAGTTTGACACCCCTGCCTTAATACAAGCGTTTCCAAATTTATTTATTTTGATAATATACCAATAAAGGAGAAATTTAGGTAATATCTACTGTATAAATTGCAGCATGCATTTATTTTGACAAATAGATCCCTGCCCGAAACAGCTTGCAGTGTAAAACTAAAAATAAAGAAACAAAAATTGTCCAGCTTTGCAGCATTTACGAGTAATTGTTCCTTCTGAGTACACTCTGTGCCTTGTTAGTTGAGAAGAGATCCTTTCCCTGTGTGAGTCATTCTTTAAACACTTTGTCCTTTGTGACTCTCAATGCAGTCCTTTCCTTCCTTATGTGTCAGCATTGTTCCTAAGATAGGGAACCAAATATTGGTTCTATGATACAGGTAAGCTTTAGCTACCCAGAGCATTTACAAGCATCCTGTTTAGTTTTGAATAAATCTGGATTCCGGATTGATTGAGATCATCTAGAGAACAGGAAATAATGCATTAATTTTTAGCGGAAAGGTGCAAATAGCCTTTATCTTCCAAAGATGCTTTTTTCTTTTTCTTTCAAAAGGCAACTCGATTTTCTTGGGTGTGTTTTTTTTCTTCTTCTTTGAAAACATTTCACTTCTCATCCAAGCAGCTTCTTCAATTCTAACTCTAACTTTTCAAAGGACAAAAAAAAAAAACTCGCCAAGAAAGTCCAGTTGCTTTTTGGAAAAAAAACCATTGTTGGGACATCCATGATCTGGATCAGGGGTCTCCAACCTTGGCTCCTGGAAGCCTGGCGGACTTCAACTCCCAGAGTTCCACAGCCAGCTGGCTGTGGAATTCTGGGAGTTGAAGTCCGCCAGGCTTCCAGGAGCCAAGGTTGGAGACTCCTGATCTGGATGATTGAGAATCTCCATAAACATTTAGCCTGTATCTTCATGAACCTTTCCTGCAGTAAACCTGCAGAGGGGAAAGGACAGAAGATAGTGCATTTTTTTTCAAGGGGAGAATAAATAAAAAAAATCAAAACAAATAAAGTCAAAATTAAAGCAAATGCTGAACAGCAAATGCAACAGGTCCTGCCTCCCCAGCCCCCAGCCCCAGTTCAAAATCAGGTGTGTGAAACAGGAAAAATTTAAATAATTTGAACTGTACAAAGCATTCCTTTCAGAGGTTTCAGTATAAATTTGCATGGAGGAAGAGAGACTGGTAATTATATGCATGTAATCCTTGACTCACAACCATACATTTACTGATCCTTCAAATTTAAAATGGCACTAAAAAAGTGACTTACGACCAATTTTTGCACTTATGAGCCACTCTGGTGCAGTGGTTAGAGTGCAGTACTACAGTCTACTTCTTCTGACTGCTGCCTGCCTGCAATCAACAGAAGTAGCAGAATCAAATCCCATCAGGCTCCAGGTTGACACAGTCTTCTGTTCTTCCAAGGTGGGTAAAATGAGGACTCAGATTGTATGGGGCAAGAGGCTGACTCTGTAAACTGCTTAGAGAGGTTTCTAAAGCGGTATATTAGTCCAAGTGCTATTGTTATGGCTATCATGACCATTACAGCATCCTCATGGTCTAGATTTAGACACTTGGCAACTGACATGTGCCACTGGCCTACAATGATTGCAAACAACATTTTGATCGCTTCCCAACTGGTTTCCAAGAAATAAAGACAATGCAGGAAGGTATGTTTGCTGAATGACCACATGGTTCACCTAACAACCAAGGCAAAAGTCATAAAATCAGGTGCAACTCACTTTAGAACCACCTGGCTTGGAAATGGAAATTCTGGTCCCAGCTGTAGATGTATGTCAAGGATTGCCTGTGTCTGGTACCAAAAACAAACAAACAAAAACACCACCTCTGTATTTGTTTGATTGGCATTTCAGGCTGGCAATCTTAACAATCAGTAATACGACCTGATGGGACTCGCTTCCAAGCAGACTTGTAAAAAATATTTCTGTTCTTTCTAATGACTTCCTGAGAATTTTAGTTTCAGATAGCTTAGATAAGGAAAGAAAAGCTTAATACTGATTGCAGAGGTTACAGTTTATTGCAGCTGATGGGTCCTTAGATGAATGTCAAGGAACAACAGGTCACTTCTAATGCCAGCTGAAAAGTACAGCAGTAATAATTAGCTAGCTGCTGCAAGAGACAGGAAACCTTTTAGAATATACAAAATAGCGTCATAAAGCTGGAAGGGACCACAGAGGTTTTCTAGTCCAACCATCTGCTCAGAGCAGGAGACTTTATACCATCCCAATCAAATGGTTATCTAGTCTATTTTTGGAAACCTTCAGTGATGGAGCAACCACAACACTGGGAGGAAAGCTATTCCATTGTGTTGAAGATGTTACCTAGTTGGATAATAAAACATCTGCAAGAAACCAATGAAGCTCAGAGAACACCAAAGACTTATTTAAACCCAGTTTAACAGATATAATTACAGGCACCCATCGGAGTTGCTGCAACAAATGATGTCATGTACATCCTGGTATCAATATGCAAAGGATACAAATAATTTACTGAATTTATATCATTTGCACAATGACATCATGGCACATGTGACAGGTCACTGTGGCAGCTTCCAAAGAGCTACAGTTTACATAGCATGCTATGTCTCAAAACAAACCCTATTATGGCCTGGCCCAATACTGGACTCACACAACATTCTGAACCATAAGCCCAGCCAAACATACTTTAATTTCATCTAAAGAGCAGGTGTCCAACCTTGGCAACTTTAAGACTTTCCTGGGTTTCAATCCCAAAATTCCCCCACCTGTATAGATGGCTGAGGGTTCTGGGAGTTGAAGTCCCCACATTTTAAAGTTGCTGCGGTTGGACACTCCTACTTTAGAGTGATGTTCAAGCATAATTGAAGAGCTTGGTCCTCTATAGGAGAGAAGTTATTCATAAGACAACATATGTGAGGGGAAAAAAATCCTCTTTATCATCTCTCATTCAAGACCTTCTGAAGATCCCAAAAAGACTTCTCACAGCAGCCAAACAAATCCAATGTTCCCAGTTTCTGATTTTAAGATTCAAGACTCAGTAGAGTGATATTTTTCACTGTTATTCTCTGAAGAAACACTCCACTCATTCACACATTTGCAAAGCCACTTGTACTTATTCAACACATCATCTAGCTAACCAGAATAGGTAGGAGTTCCAGGAGAACTGAGGAAAGATGTTTGTGGTACATAGGATCCCATTCTATGTAACGGTTTCAAAGGACAACATTCCAAGAGTTAATATGGATTCTCTGATCAAATATTTGGAAGAGTTAGAGGTAAAAGGAAACCAGGCCATCAAAGAACATGGTGGCTGGACACCAGCCAGAGCATAGAACAACTCAAAGAAGAAGTGCAAGACTAGAAGCTGTGGAGAGATTTGGCCCATAGAATTGCCATGACTTGGACATGACTAAATGGATAACATCATATCACATCATTTCAATCAATTCATTAGAACATTGTCAATTCCATCTTAAGATCCCCCCCCCCAAATTTTCCAGGTCCTTTTTCACCTCATCCTTTCCCCCTGGAAATTATCTTCAGTTCTAGAACCATGTTTTGTTACATCCTCTTCCCAAATTCCATGCTGGTAATCCTTCACACATAGCATAAACTGAAACCCTTTGGATGAAACCTTTCTTCCTTTATGGCCTGCTTTGAATAGGCTGCCTACATGCCATCTTTTATACAACCCATCACTCTGTAGCATGAAGCTCCACATTAGCATTCTACAATGCCATTCTATAATGATTGGCATCAATACTAATGACAATGTACTGACATTCGCATTTTGATCCATGGTTCATTAATTACTGCAGTTATACATGGCTAACATATTGAAACAAGCCCATATGGTAACATCCTTTGCTGTGTTGATGCTCTCAGAGAGAAAAGAAACAAAGAGGTGCTATGCATCAGGGTGCATTGCAAACAGCCTCCCCAGAAAATCATTGGGTGCTTTCTTTTCTTTTTTAACCCTATGCTTCACACAATCCAACCAGGAAACCATAAAAGCCAATATCCCTTTTATGATATATAGTAACAGAATCTTGTTAATCTGAATGTCCTTCCCACCCTTATCTTCCCGAGAACCAGGGAAGGTCTTGTTTCAGACATTTTCTCTGGTTACATTCCTACCCCAGACTCAGGCCTTTTTTATCTGTTAATTACTTTATTTTATTTATTTATTTATTTATTTTTGTCAATTGTTTACAAGATAATAGGTATAAGTAAAAACATAGTTATGAATACATGGATACTTATAAGAAAAATAAAAAAAATAAAAGAAGCAATAGGACAGGGACGGTAGGCACGTTGGTGTGCTTATGCACGCCCCTTACAGACCTCTTAGGAAAGGGGTGAAGTCAATAGTAGACAGTCTAAGATTAAAGTTTTTGGGGTTTGGGGAAGAAACCACAGAGTCAGGTAGAGTATTCCAGACATTGACCACTCTCTTGCTGAAGTCGTATTTTCTGCAATCAAGTTTGGTGTGATTAACCTTGAGTTTGTAT
The DNA here is from genome assembly GCA_033807585.1 of Hydrophis major. NCBI lineage: Eukaryota > Metazoa > Chordata > Lepidosauria > Squamata > Elapidae > Hydrophis > Hydrophis major. The sequence goes on from CM066330.1 coordinate 13,330,879, forward strand.
CTATTGTTTGCTCTTGTCTTGTTACGGTTGAAGATGAAGTATTCATTGGTAGGACATTGCAATGTATGATTTTATATACTATACTTAGATCAGACCGAAGGCGGCGTAGTTCTAGGTTTTCTAGGTCTAGAATTTCAAGTCTGATGGCATAAGGTAACCTGCAACAAGTAGAGGAGTAGAGAACTCTTCTTGTGAAATATTTCTGGACTTTCTCAACTGTGTTAATTTCAGATACATAATGTGGGTTCCAGACTGATGAACTGTATTCGAGTACTGGTCTAGCAAATGTTTTGTATGCACTAGTTATTAATGTAATATTACCAGAGAAAAAGCTATGTAAGATTAGGTTAACAACTCTTAATGCCTTTTTGGCTATGTAGTTACAGTGGTCTCTAGCAATTAGATCATTAGAGATGAGTACTCCAAGATCCTTGACAGAGTTTGGATCATCAACAAGGTCTTGACTATTCAGCCTGCATTTTATTTTCTGGTTTTTTTTGCCAATATGTAGGACAGAGCATTTATTTGTTGAGATTTGAAGTTGCCATTTGTTTGACCAATCTGATACATAGTCGGGGTCTTTTTGGAGGGTAGCAGTATTGTCTGTGGTGTTGAATAGTTTTACATCATCAGTGAAGAGAACACAGTTGCTCTGGATATGATCACAGAGGTCATTTATGTAGAGTATGAAAAGAGTTGGTCCTAGAACACTGCCTTGGGGGACACTACTGTTGACAGGTACAGAATTTGATAGGATGCTCCCAATTTTGACCATTTGTTGTCTGTTTGACAGGAATGCTTCTATCCAGTTATGCAGGTGTCCAGAGGTACCATAAGATTTTAGTTTTAGGAGTAGTTTGTCATGTACCACTGAATCAAAGGCTTTACAGAAGTTCATGTAAATTGCGTCTATTGCTTTGCCCTGATCGAGTAGTGTAGTCCATATGTTTTTGCAGTGTAAGAGTTGCAGATTACATGATAGTTTTTCCCCGAAACCAAATTGTTTATTAGAGAGCAGGTTGTTTGTTTCTAAGTGGAGAATGATGGATTGGTTAATAATTGATTCCATGACTTTACAGGTGACGCAGCATAAAGAGATTGGCCTGTAATTTTCAACTAGGTTGGGGTCTCCCTTTTTGAAGATGGGGATGACAATGGCTTGTGACCATAGTTTTGGCAAGGAGCTGGTCCTGAAAGATTTTTCAAAGATTATGCTTAGAGGTTCTGCTGTGGCAGTGGATAGCTTTTTTAAGAAGTAGGCACATATTCTGTCCAGTCCAATAGATAGAGATGGTTTTAGATTGTGTGGTGCTTTTTCAACATTGTCTTCTATAAAATCGATATGTATTAGATCATTCTAGTTGTCTGTGGTTCGACTAGGAAATACTGGGCATGATCCATTGCTGTTTATAAATACTGAACCAAATAATGTGTTAAAGAGGTTGACTTTAATAGTGTCATCATTGCAGTCTTTACCATTAGGTCCTATCAGAGGTGAGATGGACCTTGAGTCTTTTAGTTTGTTGTTTACAAAATTGTAGAAAACACGGTGGAATTGGTGCGTAGAAGGTTTTCCTCTTGTTTAATGTGATAATTGATGCATTCAGTTTTTATCTGGTGGCATAAATTTTTGTATCGGCTTTTGAAGTTGGCAATGTGACCAGGTTTGTGTTTCCACCAAAGTAATTTCTTTTTGGATTGAAGCTTCCTTATTGTTATGGGTATTTTGTTTTTTTTTATGGTTTGGGGAGTTGTTATTGGTACATATAGTTTGATGACTCTTTTGACTTCAAGTAAAAATATGTTGTAATGGTCTTCTACAGTATTGCATCCAGAGAATAGATTACATATAACAGAATAGAAAATACTTGGTAGTGACTCCTCTCCTGTTTCTCAAGGCCATTCCCTGTCCCCTTCATATTTGCTCATATGGTTCTTCTGACCTTTACCTATTACTGGAGGAACAGATTTCTGATGACTGTTCCCACAGCATCCAAGGAGATCTAAAAGAAGGTCTTCAAAGAACCTTGGCTGACATTGTCTCAGAAGATCAGCAGAACAGTTTTGCTGTCCAGTGGAGATTTCTGTGCTCAAAGGGGACAAGAATGCTTCTTAGGGGTTCTTGCTGTTCTCTGAGCTTGGTTGTTTTCTTGCAGATGTTTTATTACCCAGACTAGGTGACATCATCAGTGCTAGTAGGGGAATAGGGTTTGTTCTCTACTTTCTACCAGCACTGATGATGCTTCTAGGGAATAAATATAAAACTAAACTGGGGGAAACATCGTTCTTCAATGTTGTTTTTAGTAAGATGGTACATACTAGGTTACCAGCCTTAGCTGTACCTGTGCCAAAAGAAAATTCCCTCCCTGAAATAAGGACATCACCTGTCAGTTTTAACCCATGTTGGTTGCTTTGCTACAACAGCATAACAGATTTGGAAGGGACCTTGGAGGTCTTCTAATCCAACCCTAAAGGCAGGAAACCCTATACCATTTCAGACAAATGGTTGTCCAATCCCTTCTTAGAAACTTCCAGTGTTGGAGCATCCACAACTTCTGGAGGCAAATCATTCCACTGGAATGAATGGTTCTAACTGTCAGGAAATTTATCCTTAGTTCTAAGTTGGTTCTCTCCTTGATTAAGTTCCACCCATTGCTTCTTGTCCTGCCTTCAGGTGCTTTGGAAAATAGGTTGACCCTCTCCCTCTCTTCTTGATGACAACCCCGCATGATAAGAACAACCAAAACAAGAGTAATCAAAACTCAGTTTGACCCCAAGCATGGCCACACTATTCCATGCAAATGAGGATCATTACTCCAGGGAATGACCTGTCAGCTGACATACTGTTTTCAGCATCCCATTAACTAGGAGATCTATGCGGCACAATGACACACACAGAGGAAGTTCTTAATAAGCAGCATGTGAAATGCTGTCTGTATATGTTAGAAGTAGGGAGGGCTCACAATTGTAGCTTCCATGGCTGGGGGAATGAAGAGTCAAAATTGACAAGATGGTGAACAGAGCATTGTTCTGTCTCCTTTGATCATGCAGCAACACACAGGCATGTACAGAAATGCAGGGCTTTCCTTGTGATGTTGTGTCTGCCTTCTTGCTCACTTTTAACCACCCCACCCCCTTTTTTGCAAAGATAGAGCAAAATGGAGAAGCATATGAAGAGGGTTAAATTTTGCTTCCTTTTCTTTTTCTTCTTGCTTCATGCTGTTAATTTCTTTGGCTTATTACTTCTTCTTTTTTTCCTTCTCTGTGCTCTGCATAATGTTGTTTATCCCAAAAGAGACTAGTGGTGTGTGAGTGAGTGTGTGTGTGTGTGTGTGTGCGTATTCTTGCATCTTCCTTCCAAATAAAGATTCAAGATAATACACAATGTATTAACAATGTTTTATAATATATGGCGGGGGGGGGGGGTGATTTAAAGATGCTAACCTTCTTTTGAAGATGATCCAGACATAGCGCTCCTCCCAGATTTTTTGCTCTGCCAGCTCTTTCCCATAGACTTGCTATCAGTTTGTGTGCGTGTGGGAGCACAAGCGAGTAAGAGAGCGAGAGTTATGAGAAAAATACATCAACAACGATGACTATAAACATTCAGGCAAATTCTTCAGTGACCTAAGACTGAAGTGATTATTAAGAAGACATCAGGTGACCAACTCGGATTAGCTCCCCTGTAAGTACTGTCTTCACATATCACCTTGATCTCAGTTTGCCTAACTGGGTTCAGCCAGTATACTAAGCCATACACCATAATGTACTCACCACAATGGCTGCTTCACACTGAATAAAGAATAACAGAGTGGGAAGGGTCCTTGGAGGTCTTCTTGGCCAACCCCCTGCTCAAGCAGGAAACCCTATATCATTTTAGAGAAATGGTTGTCCAATCTCTTCTTAAAAACCTTAAATGTTGAAGCACCCTTAATTTCTGAAGACAAGTCTCCAGATTGTTACAACTGTCAGGAAATTTCTCCTTAATTCTAGGTTCTCTCCTTGGCTGGTTTCCATCCATTGCTTCTTGTCATGCCTTCAGGTGTTTTAGATAATTGGTTGATTCCCCCCTGTTCTTTGTGGCAGCCCCTTAGATATCGGAACACTGCTACCCTGCCACCTCCAGTCCTTCTTTTCAGATCTACCCAATTCCTGTAACCATTCTTTATATGTTTTAGTCTCCATCCCCCTAATTCTCTTTCTTGCTCTTCCCTGTGCTTTTTCTAGAGTCTCAACAGCTTTTTCAATATTGTGTCAACCCAAACTGGATGCAATATTCCACGTGTGGTCTTACCAAGGCATTATAAAGTGGTATCAAATGCAAATAAGTTGCATTATAACCCAAAGTGTTGTGAGTTGACCTTTGTTGACCACTGTTTGCAAAGTCCAAAGATGTCCCTGGCAGAGGCATGGTACAGGCTGTCAAAATCTCAACATAAGATCTGCAGCTGCACAATTGAAAGCCAACCTTTCTTTCACAGATATCATAACCTCCATCTTAATTTATTTTGATGTCCTCTGCAACTCCAGAGATGGAAAAGACAATTTCTAAGCCCCCAATGCAGAGAAACCTGTTGGGATAAAACCAGGCAGTCTGGTCTAGGTGACATTGTTCAAATTCTTTCCAACACAATGTTTTTTCCCTTTTAATTAATAAAGCTCTACATGACCAAGATTGAGAATCCAATTGTCCGTGTCTCCATGTCGAAATCTTAACTGGTCCAGGTCTTAAATGGCAGGCAAGCTGCAGACTTAACCGAGTTCATCCGCTGAAGACAGTAATTACCCATTTTCTGTCTAAACGAGAATGGGCGGCAACTGCTGATCCCAGCTGAAATATCTGGAAAGAGTTTGCAGTAACCCATAGCAACTGTGGCAGCATGTAGCAAATATATCTCAAGAATGCATTCCAAGGTACTTTTTACACCCTGTTCTGGTGTGTTACCAGCAAAATATAAGCCTAGCGGTTGAGCAATGACAGTGGTGGACAACGGTGGCGTTGACAAGCATGTGAGGCTGTGTCATGTTGCCAGCTGCTGTTCGGTGCCTGCCAGTCTCTCAATGATTGATTTTAAAACCTGGGATGGTGTACTTAAGACTTTAGCGAATCCAACCTGGATGGAAATGAGCAACTACAAGTACTGACTGGTGGGAAGCCTACTGATTCACCTGTTCAAATATGCAAGGTTGGTTAGCAAGGAATTGTGTGTGAATGCAGGGAAGATTTAGATTTATTAAGAGTTCAACTGGAAATCCTTCCACCCAATCCAGAAGGATTTCATTCTTTATACAACCCTGCATGATTCACTGCCAACTTTAGAAAAGACAGTTCTTGGCCCGACAAAGAATTGGTGCCTTCCCCCCTGTCTGAGATAGGCATAGGAAATTAAGTAGAAAAATGGGATTATCTGGCATTGTTGGTATAGAGGTAGCCTTCGACTTAAGACCACAATTGACTCCAAAATTGCTTTTGCTAAGCAAAAAAAGTTGCTGAGTGAGTTTTGCTCCATTTTATGAGCTTTCTTGCCACAGTTGTACAGTGAATCACTGCAATTGCTTATTAGTAACAACTTTGCGAAGTGAATCTGTCTTCCCCATCGACTTTGCTTGTCAGAAAGTTACCTGGAATACTACTGCATCCATCATAAATATGAGTCAGTTGCCAACCATCCAAATCTGGATAATGTGATCACAGGGATGCTGCAATGGTTATAAGTGTGAAAAGTAGTCATAAGTCACTTTTTTCAGGGCCGTTGTAATTATGAATGATCACTAAACGAATGGATGTAAATCAAAGTCTACCTATATTTTAAAATATTGAGTAAAGGAGATTCGGCGAAGGGGCAGAAATACATTGGAAAAAGAGGCTGCGATTATATCCAAATGTCACTGTCAATCAGCCATCTTGGAGCTGATGATCAACGTCATAGATGAGTCTAAACCATGGATTGCTTAATCTTTATAAACCCCCATTGGCTCAGTTCATCCAGGTTGGATTTACCTTTAACCCAGCTGCAGTACAAAAAGGAACATGGATGAGGATGGAGAAACTTGAGGATTCCGAGGCCAAGTTGGCCAATGAAAGAGAATATTGTAGCACAGGGTTGAACTGCAGGGTCCTTGGTGCCATCTGAACTTCACCAAGTTCCTTGCAGATATTTCATTATCCAACTAGGTAACATCATCAGCGCTAGAAGTTCTCTATGTAATATATGAATGGCTTGCTCTGTCAGTTGGTGCTGTATTCTTGGTGGATCCTTGATTATACTGTTGTTTACTATTAGCTTATTTGTATGAGTTGGAAGTTCTTTGATTGGGTGTTGTTTATAGCTTGCTTTTAGTCTGGAATTAGTCTAGAATTAATCTTGGTGAGTATTGCTGCTTATCTGGGTATTGACTGCTGGTTCGGAGGTGTTTGAATTTTTTTGTTCCTTTTTTGGCTTTTTGATTGTGTCTTTGGAATGGTATGCAGAAGTTGTTTATCCCTATGTGCCTATTGATGGCTAATTTATCAGAATTGCCAGGCAGTTTGTTTTTTTCCACAGAGAGTAAGTAAATATTTGGAAACAGGAGAAGATGGAAGAAGCCAAACTGTCTTTTCCTGTAAAGGTAAATGAATGTGGAAAAATGCACAAGTTGGAATATTCAATTATATTTTGAGAAGAGGGGCAAACTATCATATTGGAAACTGAGATCAAACTGGAATATTTTAAATAAGTGATTTTACAATGATTATTTAAAGGATTTATTCTGACTTCAACAAAACGTTGCTGTCTTGTCTCACAACAGTAGCAATATAATTAACACAAGTGTGTTTGAATAACCTGGTATGGACCAGATTTGCTTCTGTTTTGGCTACTTTCAAGAAAACTGATTGCTTTCATCATTGGTAGAGAGGTTATTTGATACTAAACCCACATCATATTTGTATCAAAAATTAAAGAAGGTTTTCAAAGTTGATATTAATGACATTTACAGTTTGTGAATTGAAAAACATCTGAAGCATCAATGACAGAGGTGGTATTCAGTAGGTTCTGACCAGTTCTGGAAACTGATAGCGGAAATTTTGAGTAGTTCGGAGAACTGGAAAATACCACCCCTGACTGGCCCTGCCCCATCTATTCTCTACCTCCAAAGTCCCAGCTGATTGGCTGGGTCTTCTTTTGTTGCCCTGCAGAGGAGAATGGAGCTAGAAAGCAGGTTAGTGGGATGGGGAGGGAATGGGGATTTCACAGTAACCTTCCCCCAGGAGTGAGAAGGGAATTGAGATTTTGCAGTATATCCTTCCCCTGCCACACCAAGCCACACTCAACAAGCCATACCATGCCCACTAAGCCATGCCTACAGAACTGGTAGTAAATTTTTTTGAATCCCACCACTGTTCAACGGTCATAAAAATGTTGAAATTGTTCTAATGGATCTAAGATTAAAGTTAATTTAAAATATTTTAAGCCATAAAACATCCAATCTGGGTTGGTCACTGGGACCACAGTCTTCTGAGTGTTCAGAGTCATGCTGGAGCCCATCGTCAGGTAATTTCTCTCTAGTACAGTGTGTATGGTTTGGGCTATGCTGTGGATGGTATTCATATGGTGCCTATTGTGTGTGGCCTTTTAGATGTTGATTGGGGTGTTGATGGCTGGCTATTAAATTGTTGGATGTGGTTTCCTTGTGCTGCCAAGCCCTCACTTCCTAAGTACTTGATAAGCTGGGGATAAATTAACATTCCTGTTGACTGTCGTGGGGTGCATTTCCCAGGCTTCAATCAGTTCCCTGGCTATTTTTGTGCCTGCTCGTTCAACAATCTTAATAGCTGTAAAATTGAATGTATGTCCTTGTTTATTCAACGTAAGACTACATCTCACAGAATGTATTTGAAAGGATGGACATCAAATTTTATTTGCTGATGACAAAAGAATATTAGAGGTCATTGATTCACAGGATTTAGTTCTGGGAGTCACAGAAATCAGTTTGGAATTTTATTTTAATCTGCATAAGTAGATTTATGGGGAAATCTTTTTAGTGTTATAGATATTAATGTTATGTTAAACCATGTCCCTAAATTTTGGAATCTGACTATTCTTGAAGAGTTATGACTATATCGGTTCTGGGATATAACTAAAAGAATTATTTTGAGAAACTGGAAAAGTACTATTATTCTTCATATTAAGGCTTGGATTCAAGAAATGTGTAATTTATGTGTTTTGAAAAGGCATTTTTATCTACTTATTAAAAAAATTGATGCAATATGTTTCCCTTTGGCACAGATTTCCTGACATTTTCTTACAATAGACCATTATAATTCATTCTTTTTAATTAAGGGTTAGAAACTTTTAAATATTGTTTAAAATTTGATAGATATTATATATATATATATATATATATATATATATATATATATATATAGGTTTTCTGAGGTTCTCGCGGGTATTTGTATGTGGATCTTTAGTTATTCGGGTTTTCTCCCGCGTAGCACAACCAAGCCCCCACCTGAACAGAACACGCCTCCAGCTAATCAGAACACAGCAAAACCCCCAACCAATCAGAACACAGCAAAACCCCCAACCAATGAGAACACACCCCCACCCAATCAGAACACAGCCAAGCCCCCACCCAATCAAGTCACACCCCCACTAGCAGTTAAAAGGAAGAAGCAGCTGCAAGCTCACATCACTCTGAGAAGCACAGAGCTGAAGACCAAGCCTGAAGATGATGAATGAGACTTCATCGAAACGTTGCCTAGATACTTCCAATCTTATGCGGGAGAAAACCCGAATAACCAAAGATCCACATACAAATACCCACGAGAACCTCAGAAAACAAACATATATATATATATATATATATATATATATATATATATATATATATATATATATATATATATATATATACACTTTTGCATACACACACACACACTCGTGCATGTGTGTTCCTTTTGCTTTTGCTTTTCCACTGCATTTATACTGGCTTTTTAAAAATAACATTTGCTAGAATAAAACAAATCCTAAATGGATGGATAGATCCGGGGCTTCGCAAACCAGAAGCATACTTTTAGACATAGGTTTTTCTTAAACTGCATGGTCACCATCTGGCACATGGCCAATGTTGAGGGAGACTTATGAAATCTTACCCGCGGGAGCAGTTTCCTTTGAAGGGAGAGTAACGCTATTGTGGCTTTACAAGAAATTACATGCTACTTCCCCAGTTTTCTGAATGAATGTTGTTCCTTCTTTAAAAAAAGGAACACTTAACTCTTCCCCCCTGCCCTTTTGATTCACTGTTTCCTAAAGGAAATCAACCCTGACTGCTCTCTGGGAAGACAGAGACTGAGGCTGAAGCTCAAATACTTTGACCACCAAATGAGCAAAAAGAAAAAGAGGTTGAGAAAGTTTGAAGCTAAAAGAAGGGGACGGCAGGGGATGAGTTGGTTAGATAATGTCATCAACGCAATGAACATGAGTTTGGGAAAACTCTGAAGACTTTTGGAGGACAGAGGACGGCTGGCATGTCCATGGCAGGGGTGGGTAGCAGGGGTGGGCTTCAAAAATTTTAGCAAAGGGTTTTCTGCCCAGTTGCTTGGCCATGGGCATGGCCATGGTGGGTGTGGCCTAGCCATCCTCCTGCCCCATGGCGGGAAGGGGCATTTTTTTCCCGCCCCAGACTCCGGAGGCTTTCCTTCAGCCTCCAGGAGGGCAAAAACAGCCTCCCCAGGCTCCGGAGGCTCTCTGGAAGCCAGAAACAGGCCTGAACTTCTAGGAGGCCTATTTTTTTCACCTTCCCCAAGGCTCTGCATGTGCCCTGTACTTATCTGCATCCAAAATGGGCTACATGGGGACTCGTAGGAGGGCCAGGATGGGGTGGGTGGGGCCTGCCAGGAGTGGGATTTGGAGGTTCTCCAAACTGCACAGAATCTTAGCTAGGGACTCTCTCAAACCCCTGCGAACCCCCAGCAGCCCCACCCCTGGTGCATGGCATTGCGAAGAGTCAGACATGACCTAGCAACTGAACAATGATGACTCGTTACAATTGTGAAAGAGACACCAGTTTGCAGGTGACCATCAGAATAAGTTATGTCTCCTGAGGTGCCAATGCTACCTGTCTACTTGCTGTCTAAGAGAAATCAAATTAACTGAGGTATGTTTCTATTGGGACTACTATTCCATAATCCCTCATCAAAAAGCTGAACTAGAGCACATGGGATGAGGATTATATCTCTTGTTCTTCTTGACCATAACATGCCAGGACCCCATTGTCTCCTGGAATTTGCCCAAATTCATGTTCATTGCATTGATGACACTATTTAACCATCTCCTCCTCTGCAATCCCCTTCTTTTTTTGCCAACAACAACAACAACAATAATAATAATAATAATTCTAAGATGTCCATATCTCAGTAAAATGTTCTGAATTCCTTCTTTGGTAAATAAGTGAATTATTTAATATGCAAATCCCCTTTATTAGATAACAAAGAAAAGCTTAAAATAATTAGTTGAGTGGTTTAGATTTCATCATTCCCTTAGCCATTCCTCAGGTCACCATCTTTTTTTTAGATGGTGTATATTTTTAGACTGAGTGTTCCTGGCATGAATCCAAGCTGCAAAGCCCTGCATATGATTAAAGAAAGTCAGACAGCTGCCCTAGGTAAGGAACGAGACAAGAGAAGTCAGTAGAACAACCTTCCCTTTGGGTCTCCTTAGTTCATCTGTTCTTCTGGGAAATTGTGGAAAATGTTGTCCTACTACCAGTGTCCCACCAAATCTAGCCACCAGTATATGAAAGGAGGTGAAGAGCACCATACCTTTTGTGACAGAGAATAACTATGCAGGGGTGGGCTCCAAAAAATTTAGCAGATCTGCATTTGTTGCCAGTTGGCTTCCAAGAGTAATTCAAGGTCCTAGGTGTCACCAGGACCCAGGCTTATCCAGAACTACTTCCTCTCTTTGATAAATGTCTGTCATGAAGGAAGGCAAATATACATGTCCCATGATAATTTTGTAGGATCCAATCTGAGTCAGTCACAGGGACCTGACTTCCAATTTAGTCTTCTGAGCTTTTGGACTCATGCTGGAGCTCATCCTCAGGGAAGAACTGCAGTGATGGGATTCAATTTTTTTTGCTACCGGTTCTGTGGGGGCGTGGCTAGGTGGGCATGGCCAGGGGGTCATGTGACTGGGTGAGCATGGCTATGAAGTATTTGCCTACTGGGCCCACTGGGCCTCAGGGAAGCCTCCTGGCAAGGTAAATACAACAGCAAAGGGAGGAGGAAATCAGCTGTGCCACATGATATATATTAGCTAGAAAGCAGAAATCCAATATTTTCCTGGTTTCTAGCTAATCTACATTGCACAGCACAGCTGATCATCGGAAATATCGGTTCAGCCAAACCGGTAGCATTTTTTTTACTACTGGTTCACCCAAACCATGCCAAAACAGTAGAATACCACCACTAAAGAATTCCCTACCAGAAAGTGTGAACGTCTATCCTGTGAGATCCACTTGGGTCCCTCACTCCAAAGGAATATTGTTATCAAGAACCACAAAGATGGTGATCATTCCCTGTTGCTTCCATCTTTCTTTGCCCAAGAGGTTTTCCTAAAAGTAGTCTGGCACTGACCTTGTAGGTGTTTAGGAAAGCCATCAAGACTTGGATACTCCCTAAGGTTTAGGGAGGTTGGTATGGTTAAAGTTTCCTGCAATAAGGCTACATTACTGTTGTACTGTAGTCACTTAGCAGCTATTCAAATTTATAATGAAAACACCCCCCCCGCCCCCCCGCCCCCCAAAAAAGGTACTTAGGATCTGATTCCAAAGTTCTGACATGACTGCAATTTGGGCAGCCAAAGATCACTTGACCATGATTTACAACACTTTGGAGAGAATCAAGCATTGACTTTCAGTTTTTGGAAAAAATACCCCATCAGTTTGCTTAACAACTATGGATTGCTTTAACAACATGGTGATTTGCTTAATGGCTGCTGCAAACAAAGTTAAAATCAGGTCAGTCATGTGGATGACCTGCTTTATAACCATCATAATTGAGTCTTGGTGGCACAGTGGTTAGAGTGCAGTACTGCAGGCTACTTCTGCTGACTGCCGGCTACCTGCAATTTGGCAGTTCAAATCTCACCAGGCTCAAGGCTGACTTAGCCTTCCATCCTTTCGAGGTGGGTAAAAGGAGGGCCCAGATTGTTGGGGGCAGTAGGCTGAATCTGTAAACTGCTTAGAGAGGGCTGTAAAGCAGTGTAAAGTGGTATATAAGCCTAAGTGCTATTGCTATCATGGCTTATGATCATAATAGGCAGTTGAGGATGTTGTAATTTGTTTTTTTTTGGGGGGGGGGGTTGCTGTTTCTTGGTGCAGTATAATCAGAGGCAATGTTTTTATGTTTGCTGTATTTAATCTTTTTTTTTATAGTAAAGCAGATATGTAAGCTGACAACAGCTGAAGTAGCAGATAAGCAGCGACATATATACATTTATATATCAGTTCACTGAGTATCCAACTTCTATAAAAAAGGAGACCTTTGAAGTAGATGTCTTTTGTACAGAGTTTGCTGAATTGAAGCATTGAGCTAAAGTACAGAACGTTTATTTATATTTCCTGTTTCTGAGAATATTACTTCCTTGTATGCTACAATCTTTTCTTCCCTATTTGATTCAATTATATTTGATTATATAATTAGGTCCAGTGGTCACTTCAACCCACTTCAGACCTTAAACATCACTTTTGTTTCTCTCTCTTTCCATAGGAAAATTTTGGTTTTTGGAAAGATACAGATTTTTAAAAATGTCCAGGCTATTGATAATTCTTTCTTTGATCCATATTTGCTTTTTCTGCAAGACCTCAAGATGGCAAATCTTGTACTCCCTCCTCCTTTCACCATCAGTCACAATCAGTTAGGCTTAGAACACCAGCGTAGCTTTCAGTGATTTCATCATGAATGGAGACAGTTGGCAAAAATAGTTTGGTTGTTATCAGCTCACACTTCAGTTGGAGCATACACATATGATAAGAAAGAGCATCAGAAGTTTCCATCCACCAAGTCTGAGCATTGCTCTCGATGCTTTTGCTGCATCTTTCACAAGGTACTTGACCATTAGGAGGAGCTGGAGTTTGATGACTAAACATTGATTTTGCGAATGGCATTATCTAATTAATAGTCAGAGTGCATGTTTACATGAAAGGTCTTCATTGTAGATGTAGATATAAGTAAGGTTTTACATCTTGGCAAGAAAAAAACCAACTGTGGGATAGGTGAAACTAAGGTTAATGGCAGTAACTGTGAGAGGGAACTTAGAGTCATACTGGACAATCATTTAAATATGAATCAACCCCATGTAGCAACAGCCAAAAAAGCCAATGAAATCCTAGGCTGCATTAATTGATGGATAGAATCAAAATCAGATGAGATTCTAGTACAGTTTTAAAAAGCCTTAGTAAGGCCATATTTGGAATACTGCACCCAATTCTGGTCATTCTAATATAAAAAAGACTCTAGAAAGAGTGCAGAGAAGACCACAAGAATGATTATAAGACTGGAGGCAAAAAAAAATTAGAAAGAACGGGTGCAGGAATTGAGTATGTCTAGTTTAATGAAAATAAGGACTTGGGGAAATACGATAACAGTGTTCCGATATTTGAGGGGCTCCTACAAAGAAGAGGGGGTCAAACTATTTTCCAAAGCACGGCAAGGCAAGAAACAATGGATGGAAACTAACCAAGGATAGAAGCAACCTAGAATTAAGGAGAAATTTCCTACCGGTAAGAAAAATCAACCACTGGCAGAGCTTACCTTTAGAAGTTGTGGGTGCTCCATCATTGGAGGCTTTCAAAAAGAGGGTGGACAATTATTTATCAGATATGGTATAAGGTCTCTTGTTTGAGCTGGGGGTTGGACTAGCACCAATAAACGTACAATCATTCAGGAGATTGCATTTTGGAAGACATGTGAATGCAAGCAAGTACATTGTCATACTTGAGAATTTCACTCTTTAAGCAACATACTCTAATTGATGAAGGATCCTAGGGCATACTTCTCTAAATGTACATTTTGATTTTCCTAATGGACAAATGAAGGCAAATGAAGGTAGGACAAGAAGCAGTGGATGGAAACTCATCCAGGAGAGAAGCAACTTAGAACGAAGGAGACATTTCCTGACAGTTAGAACAATTAATCAGTGGAACAACTTGACTCCAGAAGTTGTGAATGCTCCAACACTGGGAATTTTTAAGAAGAAATTGGACAACCATTTGTCTGGAATGGTATAGAGCAGCAGTCGCAAACCTTTCTTGGCTCCTGGGCCAATAATTGCACTCGTGCTCATGCACCTTGTGCTCAGAGGCCAGCACCCAGAAGGCAATGCGTGCTGGCCCCTCACACCCTCTGCGCATGCGCACATACTCACCCTGCAGCACGCTGTGCACCTGTGCATGCATGCGCAACCCCCCTGTCATGTGCCAGGAGTCTGTGCATGCATGCATGGTCTCTCCACCGCGCACTGCGTGTCTCTGCACCTGCGTGCGCAATTCTCCCACTGCAGGCCATGCATCTGCACATGCATGGGCAGACCTCCCCCATGCACTATGCATCTCTGCACCTGCACGCATGATCACCCCCCATCTGCCGCCCATCTGCATATGCATGCGCAATCCCTTTGTGGGACGTGTGTCTCTGTGCTTGCGCATGTGTCTCCCGCGCACACACCACCTTGTGTCTGCACGCCAGTTACCCGACAATCAGTGGTTGGGCGGCAGCGGTGCATGCAGGCGGAGTGGGGATCTTCCGGGTAAGCTCTCGCGTGCCAGCAGAAATGGCTCAGCATGCCACTTCCGGCACACATGCTATAGGTTCACCAACACGGGTATAGGCAGGGGTGAGTTTCTACCGGTTCTGTCTACCTCTGTAGAACCGGTAGCTCCGAAGAGCAGCAGACATAGAACCGGTTATATGTCTGCTGATATTTTTGCCCACCTGCCCACCCGGGCTCTTACTTGACCTTTATTTCCTGCTTTTTTCAACTTCAGCTGCCAAATGAAGCACAGCTGCAGTTAAAAAAACAAGAAAAGAGAGCTGTTTCAAAGGCTGCTTCTCTGCACGCAGCGCGCTGATGACAATTTACAGGTGCATGCCCGCAGCATGCAGGGAAGCACATCGTAAATCACTGAATCTCGTAAATCACTGAACCGGTAGTTAACCCTGTCGGATTCCCACCCTTGGGTATAGGGTCTCCTGGATGAAGACCTCCAAGGGCCCTTCCAACTCTGCTGTTCTGTTATTCTTTTCAAATGCATTTTTAAATGTTACATTCATGAACATGTCCATTTTTGTAGACTTTTCCTTGATAGATCTCTTTTTCTTCAAATGATTGGCAAGTTGCATTGTGCAATTCAGAGAACGGTGACTTGTGTATGATAAGTTATTTGTTCGAGTGTTGGTTTGAAAATGGAAAATTAGGTACATTAGTATTCAAATGCAGATGAAATGAATTTTTCCCTTATCACCACTTCCCATTTCATGTGTTTAGGCAGTAGAAGGACGGAAGTTCCTCTTGTGTCATTGACATTTGTATCTTTTCAACCAGCTGTTGGTTTCATCCCTCATTATACACAATTGCATAATGAAATCTCAGTTTTTACTTCTTCTTTTTTCCCCCTCTCAAGAACAAAGTGATCAGCACTTGTGAGCGTGTAATGGGGACAAAAGCACAGTGGAATTGGGTGGAATGCTCGTTTTTAGCAATTTTTCCTTCTCTCTTTTTTTTCACAACCATTCTGAATTGTAGCCATATCTGACTTCTCTAAGTAATCCATGCTTGGAGACTTTGTGCTGAATGAGAATTACAACACAGGAAAAGGAACCTTTAGGTATGGATGTAAAAGGGCCTGCAAGACTTAGAGACAGCCAAATCAGCTGTTTTTCATACTAGAATAGTACAAAAGTGCAAGAGAGAAGGAGCTAGACTCAGCATTATGAGGCAAGAAGTCTCTTCCTCATCTGGGGTCATTATGGAACCAGGACCAAAGTCCAATGACTGAACATGAGAACAAAAAATCATGGGAACTGACTTGCTGGAAATGAATTATGGAGCCCTCTAGAGGAGGAAGTCTAGTTGGCAACTATAAGAATTCCTCAACCAGCCATGCTGGCAGGAGAATTCTGGGAGTTGAAGTCCACAAGTCTTAAAGTTGCAGATTGGAGATCCTGCTCTAGAGCAATGTTTCCCAACCTTGAGAACTTTAAGATGTGTGGACTTCAACTCCCAGAATTCCTTACCCAGACCGCACATCTTAAAGTTGCCAAAGTTAAGCAAGCTGGCTGGGGATTCTGGGAGTTGCAGTCCACAACTTTTAAAGTTGCCAAGTTTGGAGAATCATGCTAGTCTGACATCATCTTTCTAAATAGCAATAGCACTTAGACTTATATACTGCTTCACAGTGCTTTACAGCCCTCTCTAAGCGGTTTACTGAGTCAGCCTATTGCCCCCAACAATCTGAGCTCTCATTTTACCCACCTCAGAAAGACAGAAGGCTGAGTCAACCTTGAGCCTGGTGAGATTTGAACTGCAAAATTGCTGGACAGCTAGCAGTCAGCAGAAGTAGGCTGCAGTACTGCATTCTAACCTTGACTCATAATTGTAGCTGTCCTGGATTCTGTAGCCTAGATATTCTCCTCCAACATTCACTGTATGTGTTGAACTCCAATTCCCATATTTCCTGGGGGGGAAAAAACCTGTATTAGCTGGGAATTACTGAGGTGGACACATACAGCAAGCTTGGAAAGTATCTGGTTGGATAAGTCAGCTTTATAAACCCACCAAAGGGCATGTAATGAACAACTTAAAAACAAGAACTGGACCAGGAGTTGACTTTGATTGTTGGAAGCCAACTGGGAAGGTCACAAACGGTGATCACGTGGCTTTGGGATGCTGTCATTGTCATAAATAGATGCCAGTTGCCAAGCCCCCAAATTTTGATCATGTGACTGTGGGGAATGCCAAGATGGTTGTAAGCATGATGACCGGTTGTATATTGCTTGTTTTCAGTGCTGTTGTTTCTTCAAACGATTGTGAAATGAACAGTTCTAAGCAGGGGCGGGATTCTGTCAGTTTGAACTGGTTCAGGAGAAACCCTAGCTCTGATGATCAGCTGGCTCCAAACTGGTTGGTTTGATGATCATGTGGGCCCACCTCTGCATTGTATTCACCCATGACTCATGTGGCAGAGCGGATTGCTGTGCCTCAGCTATGTTACTTCCCCTAAATAACATTGAAGGTAAGGAATTTTGAAACCTGTGCATGCACGCGCAGCGAAGCACCACAATTAGTGAACCGGTTGTTACACCGGCAGCATCCCACCACTGGTTCTGAATCAAGAACTACCTATAGTGGAATCCCAGGCTGCAATGATTTGTTTAATGTTTAAAATGCTGTGTAAATCCTCCTCGCTTTGCATGCAGGTGCAAAAGGCCTGGAACATCAATGCTGGAGAACAGTACAATCCTAGTATTTTTTTTCTTCTTCTTCTTCCCTTTGCCTTCTGTGCTGCAAATGGTCTTGGAGAATGCCTGTACAGTGACTTCAATCCATGGGAGCCATGGCTAAGCTTCACTGGATTGGATCCAGGAGCTTTGAGTCTTATTTGCCAACTGACTTCCTGTTGGCATGTCTTGCATGCTTGAGGGTTATTTCCATTTCACAGAACAGATCTGTCACATAAAAGGAAAGCAAACAGAGAGAAGGGTTCTTTTCTTTTACGTTTTTGTTTTTTTAGAGGAAGTCAGAAATGGTCTCACAATGAACCAGCTCCACGGTCTCAGATCAAGCCAGTTCTCCCTGATTGTCTCTGTATAAGACTTGAATTGTGGTTATGTGTGTTTGTGCGTATGTGAAAACGGGGCTAGTTTGTTTCCCTTCCCCCCTTTTTTTCTTCTGGATGGGTTTCAGGAACAACCTACCTGATAGATTCTAAAGGTAATTGGAATCAAATGCCAATGCTGTCAGCTCCACCACACCATGAATTGGGTGGGAAGAGGAAACTGGAGAGGAACAATAGAAATTAAGCAATGAGAATTTCCCTCTTGTTTGGAAGGCTAAAAAATATTGAGCAAATAAAGCAGGCTGGAGAAAAGGATTCCAATTGCCACAGTAGACTAAATAAAGTTGTAAATATATTTATTTTCAAGAATATATATATTCTTTACATCAGTTCTGTTCCCCCTAGCTTCATTTTGGAGAAGGACATTTTTTCCTTATCGTTAGGATTCAAAGCTTGGGTATAATCTGGAAGTCAATTAAGGACTGTTGATATTCACAGAAGCCAAGCAGCAAATGGAGAGTGACATCTGACCAACTGTAGAAGGGTGGGACACAAATGATTGAAAGTGGCCAATCATCCTTTATTCCCTGCTACCTTACCTTGGGAATTTCATATATATATATGATAGAAAACACATGTCTGCTAAGATTTCCATGTTTGTTTTAAGTGCCTCAAGGTTTTGCTCCAGACTAGGACTGTTTATTTGACTGGAGACATTGTTTTGCCTTCTTCCCATGTATTATTCTGATGTGCTCAGAAATGATCTGGTGGTGCAGTGGTTACAATGCAGTATTGCAGGCAGATACTGCTCACTGTCAGCAGTTTAATCCTGACCTGCTCAAAGTTGACTGAGCCTTCCATACTTCTGAGGTTGGTAAAACAAGGACCCAGGTTTTGGGGGGGCAATATGCCGACTCTGTATAAACAACATAGAGAGGACTACAATGCACTATGAAGCAATATATAAGTCTTAGTGCTATTGCTATTCTCTTACCTGTGTAATCTCTTAGGTCTCCAAGAAAAACCCTTTCATTTTCAGATTGTACAAGCTGACTGCAAACAAACTTTTGTGGTGGTACAGCACCACAATTGGCCTTGCCTGAGATCAGTGTGATCTCATCCAGCACTTGCTCAAACTTCTAGAAAGCTTCTCTATTTTTCCCCAAAGTGATTTCACTTCCTTTGCAAACAGGAAAGTAGTAGAACAAAATAATATCTTGAAGCTATTTGCTATGCATGGTTGAACTGAGAGAAGGAAAGCTGTGAAGCAGCTGGGGAAGAGTTGGGGTGTTGGTGGGGGAAATCAACTGTGTTCCATCAATGTTACTATGTTATGTAAATCTTCCTTTCTAAGGTTGGGGTGGTGGAGTGTGATTGATCAAGGAAAAATTGTGCACAAATACCTTTGATGCTAACAATGCCACCTAAGTCCCATTTTCACCCACTGTAGATATAATGAGTCATTACTAACCGATCTTTAAATAATTTTCTCAGGAAAGATTTCAATGCATTGAATCATTTTGTGGGGATTCATACAATTCTTTTTACTAATCTCCTTCCTTTGCCTCTGGTAAACTTTAGACTACAACTCCCCTCTTCCTAAGTTAGAGATAAGGGATATTGAGAATGGCAACGGAATATCTCTGGCTGGAGATTAGAGAAAATAGTTTTTATTGGTGGCTGCCTAATTTCAGTTTGATATCTATATACTGGAGATCTGGAGATCATGACACTGTTCAGATAATGGTTTGGGGGTTCAATCCAATCTGTAAAAAAGGTGTAAGCAGCTCTTCCCTTTTTTAGTTTCCATTTTTGAAGCCAAGTTGTCTGCAACAAAGAAGCTTTGAATATCTAAAACATATACTATATCAAGTCCCAACACAGATAAGAATAATGTTTGAAAGTATGGAAGAAAACCATATTTATGTAAGTTAACAGAACAATAGAGTTGGAAGGGACTTTGGGGGTCTTCTAGTCCAACCCCTTATTCAAGACAGGAGGTGTTATAAAATCCTGTACAAATGATTGTCCAATTTCTTCTTAAAAATCTCATGTGTTGGAGCGTTTCTGGAGGCAAGCCGTTCCACTGAATAATTGTTCTCACCATCAGGAAATTTCTCCTTGGTTCTAGATTGCTTCTCTCCTTGGATTAGTTTCCACCCATTGCTTCTTGTTCTGCCTTCAGGTGCTCTGGAGAATAGCTAGACTCCCTCTTCTTTGTGGCAGCCCCTGAAATATCAGAAGAATGCTATCCTGTCTCTTGTAGTCCTTCTTTTCATTAAACTAGACTTACCCAATTCCTGCAGCCACTCTTCGTATGTTTTAGTGTCCAGCCAACTAATCTTCTTTGTTGCCCTTCTCTGCACTCTTTCAAGAGTCTCAACATCTTTTTTATATCATGGCAACCAAAACTGGATGCAATATTCCAGGTGTGGTCTTTCAAGTTGAGAGTGGAAAGCTTTGGGTGTGAGTTATATTGTATATGCACAAGTGGTGGTCTTCTCTCTTGATTCTGCAGAGCTGGTAGGAGCAATGAGCAATGGAAACCAAACTAGTTCTCTCCGCTGCTCTAATGGTTCTGCTGCTGGGCCCACCTGCCCGCCCAGTCTCCCATACTCACCTTTATGTGCTGAATTTGAAGCGCAGCTGCGTTGTGCGGCACAGAATATCGCCGTGCAGCAGCTGTAGAAGCAACCGGGATTGTATAGGCTTGCAGGAGATGAGTTAGAATGTCCCTGTCCTAATGTCCCCTTTTATTCATACACATTTCATGTAATCACAATCATGTTCTAATTATATCTGTTATCTAATACATGCTTGACCAATAAATAAAATGAAAATATGTGTGTGTATATTTGTAGGTATGAGTGTCTGTGCATATATGTGTGTGTTTGTTTAGCAGCTTAATGGTTGATTGGGGTATAGGAATCTTCATACTAGTTCATAATGAATTCTCCTAAAGTTTAGTCTACAAACCATGGAAAGGGATTAGTTTAGTTGCACTACATTCTTTTTCGAAGCAGAGAGCATGAAAGAGATAGGATATGTTAAAAAATGTTTTATCAGGCCATCCTAGAAGGAAGGTTATTAAGGAATTCACCCATATATATGTTTAGGATTGCAGCCTGAGTGAACAGGCCATCACAAAAGTAAGAGTAATGTGAATCAAACTGAAATCCTATTGATATGTACTGAGCGTGTACTTAAGTTTCTCACGGAAGACTTATGACCTTAAATGCACTCAGCAATGCTGCATTGGTATCCGCTGCTTTTTGTAATCACGTACAGACTTATGACTTATGATTACAACTTTGCTTTTATGTAGGGTGGTGTTAGAGGTGGTAAGAATAAGACTCTTCTGTCAAACAAAACATGATGTGGCCAACACGGAACTTGAAACTTCTGTTACTAAATGAGACAGTTGTTCAGTTAGTTTTGCCCCCATTTTATGACCTTCCTTGCCACTGTTGATAATGAACACAACAAAGAATGCTCTTTCTGCTCCAACTGCCCAAGGAGCTGCTGATACAGTTCTACAGAAGAATTATTGAGTCTGTCATCTGCACTTCTATAACTGTCTGGTTTGGTTCTGCAACCCAACAGGACAGACACAGACTTTGCAGAGTAATTAGGACTGCAGAAAAAAACAATTACTACCAACCTGCCTTCCATCAAGGACTTTATACTGCACAAGTCAAAAAGAGGGCTGTGAAAATATTTACAGACCCCTCACATCCCAGACATGAACTGTTTAAACTCCTTCCATCAAAATGACGCTATAGAGCACTGTACACCAGAACAACTAGACACAAGGACATACTCTATACATGTGTGCACAAGTAAAATGAATCTGGCTTTCCTTTTGGCTTTGCTTGTCATAGGAATGCAAAAGCGCCATCACTCCACTAAACAAATACTTCCCTCAACACTGTCCAACTATTTACAAAGTCTGCACTACTATTACTATTAATCTTCTCATCATTCCTTATCACCCATCCCCTCCCACTTATGACTGGATGACTGTAACTTTGTCACTTGTATCCTTATGATTTATATTGATTGTTTCCTACTATGGTTTGATTGCTTATTATACCCTATGACTATCATTAAGTGTTGTACCTGATGATTCTTGATGAATGTATCTTTTATGTACACTGAGAGCATTTGCATCAAGACAAATTCCTTGTGTGTCCAATCACACTTGGCCAATAAAGAATTCTATTCTATTCTATTCTATTCTATTCTATTCTATTCTATTCTATTCTATTCTATTCTATTCTATTCTATTCTATTCTATTCTATTCTATTCTATGAATCAGTGCAGTGGTTAAGTTAGTAATACCATTGTAAAATGAATCTGGTTTTCCTTTTGGCTTTGCTTGTCATAGGGACGCAAAAGGTAATCACATGACCCTGGGATACTGCCACCATCATAAATACATGCTGGTTGCCAAGAGTGGGAATTTTGATCCTGTGACCATGGGATGTGGTGATGGACGTATTGTGAAAAATGGTTGTAAGTCACTTTTTTCAGTGCCGTAGGTCACTTGAATGAACGGTTGTAAGTTGAGGACTACCTCTACTGACACATATCTGGGTTGCAATATTTTCCTTATGAATAAAAGCAATTAGAACCAGCATTTCTGGGCAAAGCTTTGAAACTCCTGAAAATAGATGTACACAATAGAGCTGAATGTAATCGAACACAGTGGGATAATGAGATACTCTACCTTCCCTTCTGTACATGTTGGATCTCTAGCAAACATCCCTAGAGAATTCCAGAAAAACCTAAGGGCACAATTAAACTGAAATGATGCCAACTAGGAATCTTTGAAGTGGATCAAAACCATGAAGTAGATCATATGATTTTGCATTTCCCTCCCCTCTTCCTAAACCCTCCCAACAATGTATCGATGGTGAAATGTCCACACGTTTTGCAAAATAAGAGCTAAAAGCAGGGCATTTCACTTCTTTACCCCATTTTTTTTTTATAAAGGGGATGAAGGTGCATTGGAGATTTTAAAAAAAAGGCAAGGAGGTGAGGGTACAAAATTTATCATTTTTGTACAGATACTGTATAAGAAGATTTAAGAAAAAGCAGTGGACTGTGAAAGCATCAGAATCAGAATAGAGCTGGTTTGGAAGGGACCTGGGAAGAGACCCTATACTAGTGTTCCCCAACCTTTCTGGCTTTGTGGACCGGCAGAAGGGGAGAGGATCAGGGCCGTCTTATCATCATCACATCACCGTCACTACTACCACCACCACCACCATCATCATCATCAAGTTGTTAGTTGTGAAGTTGTGTCTAACTCATCGCGACCCCATGGACAACATTCCTCCAGGCCTTCCTGTCCTCTACCATCCTCCGGAGTTCATTTAAGCTCACACCAAGGTTGTGGATCCTTGCCCCTATACCATTTCATTTTTATTTTTTTTTAATTTAATTTTATTTCATTTCATTTTTTTTTTCATATTGAAAAAAGAAGGCATGCTTCTTTATTAAGGTATGACTTAGGTCAGCGATGGCGAACCTTTTTGTTGTGGTGTGCTGAAAGTGCCCACGCTGGCACCCACAATTCAATGCACCCCATCCTCCATGCATGCACACTGCCGCATGTGTGCATGTCCCAGCTTATTTTTGACCCATTGAGGCCTTTTTCAGCCTCTCAGAGGCTCAAAGGAAGCCTCTGCAGCTTTTGAAGGCCAAAAAATGGGCCTGCTTGGTCACTTCTGGTTTCATCACTTTTGGTATTTATGGAAGGCCCATTTTCCTGCTTTCCTGAGGCTGCAGAGGCTTCCTCAGGCCTTTGGGAGGCCAAAAAAGGCCTCAAACGGGCCAAAAATCAGCTGAGAGGTGCATGCATGCGCAGTGCAGGAACCAGTAGGGAAACTGGTAGAATCCCACCACTGCTATGATTCTATGCTATGGCCCAGTCACATGATTCAATGCAGTAGTTTCATTCATGCAACATTTTCAATGGCAAACTTGTAAATCCTGTTTTACCCTAATGAATTGAACCCAGCTGTAAAAATCCCCTCAATTTTTCTCACCCTTAAAAGAGGAAAAATAGGTGCAAGGTCATCTGTGTTGGAACAAGGTTTGAAACTGGGAAGTCACCGGTGACTTCCAAAAAGTGTGCTTTCAACTAAAACAAAACAGAAAAGCAGAAAGAAGACTTCAACGTAATAAATGCATAATTTCCTAATGGCCAGGCTGAAGTTTCCCCAGAGTATTTCTAATAATAACAACCCAGGTAGCTCAGTGTGTCAAATGAAAAAAGTACAATGCTATTAAACAGCGGAAAAATCAGCTCATTGGACCAAGAAGAAAGCAAGGGTTTTTGGAAAATGAAAGTGTGGGTGAAGCAGATTGAAATAATGTTTTTTTTTTTTTAAATAGAGTTGCTTTTCAACGGAAAGACTTTGAACTCCTTTTTCCTGTGTTGTGTGACTCTTCTAAGCTTTGTACTTTCAAGACCACAGAAATGTGCCCACACATTCAATGTTTCCTGCCACTAGCTTTGAAACCTATCACTGTCTTTTACCTTGAAAAGCAGGGTAGGATAATTCTCCTTCGACATTTGGGGTGGCTGGGAATGCCCCTGTGACAAATGAGGAAGATGTCTCTTGTCACATAATGAATTAGGAAGGTATCTCTCATCATCTCAATGGGCCAGTTTAACCTGGAATTTTTTGGCTAAGCCAGCATCTGTTTGATTTTTTTTGGAAATATTCTACCACACTAAAAGAGGCTCCTCTGATTTTATATATTACTAGCTCGATACCTATGCTTCACTATGAAACTATGTGGTTGGGCTTAGTTTTGGGGGAGGAAAATAAGGAAAAAATATTCTGCCTCTGCCTCCCAGCATCCATCGGTATTCATCTGGCTGGCATCCTGTCAGTGTGTGAGAGAGTTGAGGGCTGTTTGGAAAGTTAAACAGTATTTGCTATGTGAACAAGGAGACAGCAAGGAGCCTGGGTGTGGCTTAGCTTTGCTGTTGTGTAAAGCTGCTTGGTGCTATGAAAGTAAAACTGAAACTCCTCTCCTCTGCTTGTGTTTTGCATTTGGAACAGATTTCTTTTCAGGTGGGGAGGGGGAGTAGAACTCCTTAGCATCAGAGTGTGCTAATAATAATATATGAAATACTCATGCTCTGATGGTCATTTCGAAAAATCCTTTCTTAGTGAGCACTTAGAAGCCAAGAGGAGCCAAATTTCAAGTTTGTAGGCTTTACGGTTCTGGAGAGTTTGTGATAATGCATGAGTGGTATTTCACTTTTATATAGAGAGATTCTCAGTGTGCCTGAGAGTTTTTCTTGATGGTATTCAAAGCTTTACCATGAAAGGGGAATTGATCCTCTCTCTTACTCTTCTTTCAATTTGAAACCTACCTGCTCATGCTCATGCTTCTAATGTAGTGGTAAGAACTTTGGCTAAGTAGGCACAAAGGAAGGACAATAGGTAGCCTCCATAAGCCCTCCAACATCTAGCAGGATTGGTATCAATAGAAGTGAATATTTGTAGCTCATTGTTGAATTTTGAGGGCCTTTATGGTCTCTGAGTTTGGTTGTTTTCTTGCAGACTTTTCATTACCCAACTAGGAAATGTCATCAGTGCTAGCATGATGGTATTAAGTAGCTAACCAAACCTAGTTGAGTAATGAAACATCTGCAAGAAAACAACCAAGCTCAGAGGCAACCAAGGACTTCACATAATTGGTATCAGAGGATATTAGAAGAGACAATACAATGACATTGAAAGAGCCAGGGAGTGCCCTCTCCTCTTCTTTAAGGTGGAACTGAAGGACCTCAGTTTTCCTTAGCTTTGCTGTGCGATATTTTAACCTGGATTGAAGGAGGGAAGAAAGGAGGGTGTCAGCCTCAAGATATTTTCCACATCATATATTTTCTGCATCCTAACTATTGCATCTTCTCTGCTGCTATGCCATACTATTTCTTTCGGCTGTCATTAGCAATGGAGGAAGGGGGGAACTTGGAGGGGAAGAAAGCTGGAGGTGTTTTGCATTCCTTTGCTGTGGGTAGCAAGGGAAGGGGGATATGAATTCTTGTCTTTAACTTTCCATTTCTTGGCTAGCTTCTATCCCTTTTGTGCAGATGCAAACTTTTATCAAAATATGTCAAGGTCAACGGACAGAAGCCTCATCACCACCTGAAGATGGCCACTTGATCGCATTCAGAACTTTTAATTGGAAGAGTCATTTGGACTTTGGGGGGTGGGAACAATTCCATTCCTTTGTATATGTGATCTGCGTGCCAATTCCTCAGTTTCGGAATTAAATCTGTGGCTTCCACTTTATTTTCCAGTAAAAGGATAACTTTGTTTTAACCCATGGAGTCTGAGTATTTCTTTCTTGGATTATGAAGGGAGCACAGACTGACAGAGGGAGGGAGAAGGAGAGTGGTATTCAGCTGGTTCTGACCAGTTCTAGAGAACCAGTAGCGGAAATTTTGATTAGTTCAGAGAACCGGCAAATACCACTCTGACTGGCCCCACCCCCATCTATTCTCTGCCTCCCGAGTCCCAGCTGATCGGCTGTGTCTTCTTTTGTTGCCCTGCACAGAAGAACGAAGCTGGAAAGCAGGGTAGTGGGGTGGGGAGGGAATGGAGATCCTTCCCCTGCCATGCCCACCAAGCCACACCCATCAAGCCATGCCCACAGAACTGGTAGTGAAAAATTTTAAATCCCATCACTGAAGAGAGAGAGAGATCCTATTTTCCTTTGCTCATCAGAAAGTTTAAGTCTAATGTAAACAATCTGGAAAACAGTCCGCCCCTAAACCTGTGATGATATCCTAACATCAGCTCTTCAAACTGCCTTTATGAAGTGGTTGGAACCAAAATAGTTATACCATGATGTTTCTAGTATTATTTTAAACTTTGCTCTGTGACTGAAATTTCCTGTAGCGGTTAGGATTATATTACTTCTCAAGCCATTTCCTCTTAACCTGAATTTACATTTAAAAATTTAAAAGTGTTTTCTTCTCATTCAATTAGTCTTTCAAGGTATAATTCCCAGATGACATTAAAAGAAAACAATCAATTTCATACTCGGAAGCATTATATTTTTATGGCTGTAAATGGCTGATGAAATGGACCGATTTCACAATTTAGGATTTTGATAAAAACTGTTCGCCAAGGGTTTTTATCTTTTTCAAAAAAAAAATTAAAACCACATTATTTTAAAAATTTTGGCCAATTTTGATTTCAGTTCAGCTGTAAGAGAAATCTAACTGAGAGAGAGAAAGAGAGAGAGAGATCCATATGTTAGTTATTTACTATGAAATTTATATAGCTGCTATCACTTTGGAAATGACAGTTAAATGTCTATTACCAAAAGTTGTAAAAAATTTTTATGAATTTTATATTAATGAGTACTTTCATTTTCACTTTGACTTGTTTGCCGATCACCAGCTATAGCAAGCGACAGAGTATACATCAGTGATGTATCGTAATTAAATCTCCTTGCTCCTTGGGATCGATGCTTGAATCATTGACTCTGGAATCACCAATCTGTTTATCTCAACATAACTTCAGTACATGGTTTTAGCACTCCTCACCATTGTACAGGTCAAAAATATAGTGAATTGTCAATTTTAAAACCTTAATTCCATGGTCTAAGTTGGACTTCACTGCAAACAAATCCCCTTGTTTGGCCAGACAATATTCATAATTTTAAGAATAGAATATATATTTGACCTACCAATGAAGACCAATATTTGTAGCTTAGTGTTGAAATGAGGGGTCTGTGGTGCTCTCTGATCTTGGTTACTTTCTTGCAGACATTTCATTACCCAGACTACGTAATATCATCAGAGATAGTAAGGAGTGGAGTTTGCTCTCAATTTATATTCTAGTGCTTGCTCTGTGAGTATTGGTTGGGTAGAGGTTAGAACTTAGAGATTCTTTGTTTGGGCTGCTTAATGCTGGCTTGTTTGGGAATTACTTGATTAGGGTATTGTTTACTTGATTGTTGGTCTGATCTTAAACTGAAGTTAATCTATGCTCACCTGGGTACTGATTGCTTTGTTTTGGTCTTTTTGTTCTTGTTGAGTGTCCCTTTTGCATAATATATGGATATTTGGGGAACAAGAATTGCTGCCATTTTATCCAGAAAGTGGCTAATATCTTTAACAGTAGTCTGATGATGAAAGTTCATTACAATGGTGACCTCTTCCTGGCAAACAATGATAGCCAGTTATTTTTTAGAAATTGTGTATTGTGTTGTCCATCTTACCAGTGCAATCTATAAATAGCAATCTTGCTCTTCCACATGTTCTATGCCTCTAACACTTTTTCTTAAGGGACTTGCTGTGCAAGTCTTCAGAACTATTCTATTCTATCTTTGATTGGGGTTTAACATGTTTCTCATGCCACGTATTTGATTAAGAAAGGACAGTTTCACCCAGAAGTACAAGGCTATTTTGATTTTTAACCTCCCTTGCCTTCTGCCAATGGGCTGATTATGTGCATCCAACACCCTCGTCCCACTACTGATTCAGTTAAACCTGGTTTGTCAATAGGGCATGACTGACCCTTGAATTGGATACTTTATTTGGCCAGGTGTGATTATACACACAAGGAGGGTGACTCTGGTGCAGAAGCTCTCAGTGTATATGCAAAGCAACAGAATAATGCTAATCATCATCATAATATCAATAAGAGGGGGAAGTAAGAAAGATAATAAATAGAATAAATAATAATAACACTACACCTATACTACAAAAAGAGGGAGTCAACCTATTTTCAAAGCACCTAAAGGCAAGGCAAAGAGTAATGGCTAAAAACTTATCAAGATCCAATGTAGAAATAAGGAAGAAATTCCTGACAGAACAATCAACAAGTGGAATGACTTGCCTTCAGAAGTTGTGGGTGATTAAAGTGAAAGACAACTGATATTGCTAGGTAATGTTTGTTAAAGGAAATAGAAATGTAAAAGATTGTTATTAATATTAATGGCAGAGCTGTACTTGAATAGAATAATTATTCCATTTACTATTGTTATACATATATATATATATACTTTTTTCTTTTAAGAATTTAGTGTGTATTTTTAAGGGAATGTACCAAGCAGAATTCGACTGAAAATCGAGATGTGTTATAAAATAGCGGTTAAAAAATGAATGTTATAATTGTAAAGGTGTAATTTAAATTTTTAAACAAGATTTGAAAAAAGATACAAAGGTGTTACACTCCAGTCTAGTAATTACAGGGGAAAATTTGTTTTATGAGAAAAGATAATATGAAATTGTAAACAGGATAGACAAATGTATAAAAACATTGATTAGAAAGATTTTAAAAATTAGAAAAAGATATGTAATTGAATTAAGAAAGGAATGAGATAATTTAAAATAAGGCTATAGGAAGTAAAGAAAGGGAAAAGCTATTGAAAAAATTGTGAAAATAGTTATAAGATATGGATTAGAATGTATAAGATAAATATGTATTGAGTTTATGTCTGTATGGAGAAGTGATAACCCGAGGTCACACTGTTCTCAAAAAAAGATATTTTATTTGTATTTATATGTTTTGTGAAAACTTAAATAAAACTTTTATTAAAAAAAAGAAGTTGTGGGTGCTCCAACACTGGAGGTTAAGAAGAGATTGGACAACAATTTTTTCAGCAATGATATAGGGCTGTGTTGGCGAACCTATGGCATGCATGCCAGAAGCAGCATGCAGAGCCACTTCTGCCAGCACCCGATAGCTCACCTGGAAGAGCCACTGCGCATGCCCCCACACCCGCACCCAACAGCTGATTGTCGGGTATCTGGCATGCATGTGCAGGGAGCAGGGATGCGTGGGAGATGTGCACACATGCACAGAAATTCACAGTGTGCATGCAGGGGGATTGCGCACATGCACAGATGCATGGCACATCTGGTAGAATCACGTGCATGTGCAGACACATGGCATGCACAGGAAAATCACGTGTATGCACAGAGATGTGTGTTGCGGGGGGCCCCCAGCATGCATTGACTTCTGTCTGCTGGCATGCGAGCG
This sequence comes from Hydrophis major, assembly GCA_033807585.1. Lineage (NCBI taxonomy): Eukaryota > Metazoa > Chordata > Lepidosauria > Squamata > Elapidae > Hydrophis > Hydrophis major. The sequence continues at coordinate 13,360,723 of CM066330.1, forward strand.
CGCGTGCATGAGCAATTATCGGCACGGCAGCCAAAAAAGGTTAGCCACCACTGATATAGGGTCTCCTGCTTGAGCAAGGGGTTGGGCTAGAAGATCTCCAAGTTCCCTTCCAACTCTGTTATTCTGCTAAATATTCTCCTCTATTGGTACAGCATAACAATTCCTCTGCTAGCTTCACACAACATGGATCTAAGCTGGAAACTACGCTTTAGAAAACACAATTGCTGTGTTTACACAGAATGCACAAGAAGTGATGTGTAGAAGCATATCACAGGGAAATCCACTACACCTATACTACATTGGTAAATATACATAGACATAAGCCAGTGTTGTGAGAATTAGATGGTTAATAAAGTGATGGTCCTAAGGGGAAAAAAAAAAAACTATCCCTGTTGTGAATGCATAAAGTTAATAAAGTGTGAGCTTGGAGTAAAGTGCAGGGTTCTGGCCCTGCACTTCTGATTGGCTGTTAAGCGGCTGGATCGGATTGGTCCGCTCCGGGGAATCCGATTGGCCCTTAACAGAGAGTTCCTATTGGTTATGGGAGCTAGCACTCCTCGTTGGTTATTGGTTAATAGTTACAAGGGTTGCCTAAATAAGGCGGGTTAAACTGCTATTGAAGTCAAGTCACCATGTAAATAAAGAGCTGAAGTTCACCGTTCAAAGACTTGTCTCCACTCTTTCTTGCCCATGCTCCAAACATAACACTGGCGACGAGGGTGGGATATGGAGACATCTGAACCAACGGAACTTCAAAAAACACCGAGCACGTGACAGACGACGCTACACAACGGAACCATGTCCGGCAGCATCGTACCACCCGCTCCATTCGATCCAGTACAGGAGGACTGGGAGTCCTACATGGATCGCTTCCAAATGTTCTTAGAAACGAACAACTTAAAGGACGCCACACCAGGAAAGAAACGGGCGGTGTTCCTAACGCATTGCAGTCCAACCGTATTTAAGATGGTTAAAGCACTAGCCAAACCCTGAGAAGTGAAGGCGATGGATTGGGATGACCTCGAACCTCTCCTGCGAGGTCACTACGCCCCAACCGTGCCAAGACTCATGAGACGGCATGAGTTTTATCAGAGGAGCCAGTGAAAAGGAGAAAGCGTGGCCAACTTCATAGCAGACCTCCGAAATTTGGGAGGCCTCTGCGGATTCGCTGATTTAGAAGAAGCACTAAGAGATTGCATAGTTCTGGGATTAGATGCGCTAGGCATCCAAAGCAAGTTGATGGCGAAAGGCGACATCAGCCTTGCCAACGCCATCGCCGATGCTACTGCAGCAGAAGCAACCAGGAAGTCGGCTGCACAACTACGCCGAAACCACGCTCTGGTACCATCACTGACCAGCGACATCTCACCTAGTTCAGAAGGGCAGCTCCTGACGATGTACCACGAGGACCTCTCTTCATCATCAGACAGTGACGAAGAAGGGGTCCATTGACTGCGGTCCGACTGGGACCACCACCCGAAGCCCTTACACCCTTGCGCTGGCTGTGGAACCAACCATGCAAGGTCCGACTGCAAATTCCATGACGCGCTGTGCCATGAGTGCGGGAAGCGAGGCCACATCAGACGGGTCTGCCGAAGCTTACCAGGACTCGGCCAAGCCTCAAAAGGGACTAACTATTGCCAATCGACAGGAAACCGTCCTGTACGGTGAGAGCCAGTAAACTACTCCTACAGAAATCGAGCCTTGCAGAGAGAAGAGGCTCACCATACTATCACTATCGGTCATGCCTCAGCCTTGGACATCAAGAAAATACGAGTTACAGTAGCCATCAAGAACCAGCCCTGCCACATGGAAGTCGACTCGGGATCGTCCCTCTTGATGGTGTCCTGGAAGACCCTTAAGCAGCTCATCCCCACGATTCAACGCCAAGATCTCCGTTCCCAAAGACTCATCCTCAAGGACTACCAAGGGAATTGAATCCCCGTCGTTGGTTCCTGCCGAGTCCGAGTCTCCTTCAAGAAGCGCACAGCATACTTACCGTTAGCTATCATCGATAGAGATAGGCCTAGCCTACTAGGCCTCCAATGGTTCACGCCACTCGGCATTGAAGTGGCTGGCATAAACTGAGTCAGCGGAAGTGACTGGGAGGAAGACCTCATCCATGAGTTCAGGGACATATTCGCGGACAGCTTAGGCGAGTACAAGGGGACCCCGATCTCGTTCAATCTAGACCCAAAGATAGCTCCTATCCGCCTTAAGCCCCGTTGAGTTCTGTTTGCCTTAAAGTCGAAAATCGACGACCAACTCGACAAACTGATAGCTCAGGGGGTGTTAAAGCCCATTGATCACTCCCCCTGGGAAATCACAATCGTAACACCCATTAAGCCAGACGGGTCAATCCGAATCTGTGGGGACTACCGGGCCACTTTGAACCACGCCCTACAGCAGAATGCATATCCGGTGCCAGTGGTACAGCATCTCCTCCACTCCCTGGGGGGGCGGAAAAGTCTTTGCTAAATTAGACTTAGCTCAGGCCTATCAACAATTACCTGTTGATGAAAAGACGGCACAGGCACAAACGATTGTGACGCACCGAGGTGCCTTTAAATGTACCCGGCTTCAATTTGGAGTTAGTGTAGCCCCGGGGATTTTTCAGAGTCTTATGGAGAGGTTATTACAAGGGATTAAGGGCGTGGTCCCCTATTTTGACGATGTATTAATTGCAGCCCCTACAAAAAAAATCTTACAGGACCAGTTAAAATTAGTTCTAAAAAAATTCCAAGAGGCCGGCCTTAAAGTAAAAAAAAACAAATGTAAATTGTGTACTGACAGTGTTGAGTTTTTAGGGTACCTAGTTGATAGCCAGGGCATTCACCCTACCGAAGGTAAACTAAGGGCGATAAAAAACACTCCCAGGCCACGAAACAAGGCCGATCTCCAGGCGTTCCTAGGCCTCATCAACTTTTATAATGTATTTTTACCGCATAAAGCAACGGTCGCTGAACCATTACACCGGTTGTTAGATAAGAAAGCAAATTGGGTATGGGGTCACCGGGAAGAACAGGCATTCTGCAAAGTGAAAAAACTGCTCACTTCTGACTCTTACTCATGCAATATAACGAAACCTTGCTGTTAAATATAACTTGTGATGCGTCGCCCTTTGGAATGGGCGCCATTCTGAGCCATATACTGCCTAATGGGAACGAAGCCCCTGTTGCATATTTTTCAAAGACACTTTCAAAAACTGAGCGAAATTATGGACAAATCGATAAAGAAGCCCTCGTGATTGTGTCAGCCATTAAAAGATTCCACGAGTACGTGTATGGCCGGGCTTTTACTATTGTGACTGACCACAAACCATTATTGGGGATAATAGCCGGAGATAAGCCAACTCCCAACATACTATCCCCTAGGATGACTCGATGGTTAGAATTCTTAGCTGCTTACAACTATCGGCTGCAATACCACCTGGGGAAAGCCATTCCCCACGCCGACGCATTGAGCCGAGCACCGCTTCCAAAGACTCTCGACGATCCCGCACCAACGGTAACCATGGTGCAAATTGAGGCACTCAACTCGCCGCCATTAACCGCCCGAGATATCGCGAGAGAAACCAAATGTGATCCCACCTTAGCACGAGTCCTAAGCTGGGTAGAACGCGGATGGCCATTGGACCAATTATCAGATGACTTCACACCATTCAAAACTCGACAAACTGAGTTGTTCTCCCAAAAAGGCTGCGTCATCTGGGGCGATAGAGTCGTTATTCCAGAACGACTCCAGAAAGCGCTGCTGAGGACCTTGCATGATGGCCACCCTGGCATCATGCGAATGAAAGCCCTTGCGCAAAGCTACGCATGGTGGCCGGGCATCGACAAGCAAATCGAACATTGAGTTAAAGCTTGTCCAAAATGCCAGGAAGTGAGCAATGCCCCACCTAAAGTCATTCCTACTGAATGGGAGATACCATGTGGACCCTGGTCTCGTATTCACTTGGACTTCACTGGACCAACCAAAGGTCACACCTTCTTACTAACCGTTGATGCCTATTCAAATTGGCTCGAGATTCATCGCATGATGACTACAACCTCCGAGGCAGTCATCAAAACCTTGGAAAGACTATTTGCAACCCATGGACTACCAGAAGTCCTGGTCTCCGATAACAGGCCCCAATTTACAGCACTGTCATTCGAGCAGTACCTTGCTGACCACGGCATTCGACATGCGCTCACCTCGCCTGCGCACCCTGCGACCAATGGCAAAGCAGAACGCATGGTACAATTTGTGAAGAAAACCTTACAGAAGGTAGACTACGACAACATTGACGACAAGATCAATCGAATCCTTTTTCTTCAACACATCACACCACATAGCGTCACCAACAAAGCTCCCGCCGAACTGCTAATGGGACGAAAACTCCGCCCCCACATCGACCGGTTACACCCAGCTTACGAACCGGAAAAACCACTAGGATCCAGCGGCCGCTGTCGTGCTTTCCAGGAAGGGGATTTGGTATACGCTAAAAACCTATCGGGCTATCCATTGTGGGTGGAGGCAACAGTAGTTCGTGTAACCGGCCCAAGATCCTACCTTGTACAATGTTTTGACGATAGACTATGGAAGCGCCATATCGATCAATTATGATCGCGGCTTCTGGAGGGCAGTCCTGAACTCCCCTATGACCAGACTGAGGAGGGGGAAGGTACAGAAGAAGATGAAATCCAAGGAGAAGAAAATCCATTCAAAGGGAACGACGGTTTAATGGAGACTCAGGAAGTGGAACCAGAGAGGGAAACAATTGGACCTCAGGGAATTACAGAGAATGTGGGCAATGACGTGGAAATGAACTCTGAACCAGAAACACCCCCACTGCCAAACAATGATCTACCTCAGCGTGATTGCAGCCAAATGACACAGCGAAAATCAAAGAGACTAATAAAGCAACCATCCTACCTAATGGACTATGTAACTGCGCCCTGCAACAGAAGCCAGGGGGAAGGGGTGTTGTGAATGCATAAAGTTAATAAAGTGAGAGCTTGGAGTAAAGTGCAGGGTTCTGGCCCTGCACTTCTGATTGGGTGTTAAGAGGCTGGATCAGATTGGTCCGCTCCGGGGAATCCGATTGGCCCTTAACAGAGAGTTCCTATTGGTTATGGGAGCTAGCGCTCCTCGTTGGTTATTGGTTAATAGTTACAAAGGTTGCCTATATAAGGCGGGTTAAACTGCTATTGAAGTCAAGTCACCATGTAAATAAAGAGCTGAAGTTCACCATTCAAAGACTTGTCTCCACTCTTTCTCGCCCATGCTCCAAACATAACAATCCCTATGTTGTTTTGGGTTTCCCCGTGTTTGATTCTAGTGACCTCTCTCATATTACTTGGACGATCCTGAGTAGGTTGGGAGTTGGAGGGCCTAATTGTAAAATGGAAAACCAGTATGCTCAAGTGTGGCTCTTAGGAGACAACAGCACGCTATGTGAATGTGGAGAGACATAGAGCCCAGCCCATCTGCTGGTATGTTGGCTGCTACCAGAAATGTATACCAATAATGTTCATTCTGATAGTTTAAAGTTTAAAGAGTCTAGACATGGAAGTCTAGACATGGAAGAAGAAGAAGTCTAGTTGTTTTGACCTTGTTCAACACTGCCACAGAGAGGAAGGGGTCAAGCTATTTTCTAAAGCACCTGTGGCCAGACAAGGAATAATGGATGGAAACTGAACAAGGAGAGATTTAACCTGGAAATAAGGAGAAACTTTCTGACAGTGAGAACAATCAACCAATGGAACAGAAGTTGCCCTCGGAAGTTGTGGAAGCACCATCACTTGAGACTTTCAAGAAGAGACTGGACTGCCATTTGTCAGAAATGGTGTAGGGTCTCCCGCTTGGGTGGGGGGTAGGATTAGATGACCTACAAGGTCCCCTCCAACTCTGATTATCTGTTAGATCTGTTAGACCTGCAATGCTCTGTAGCACCCTCCCAAAGGGTGGAGTTGAGATAGTTTCTGCAGCCTCAACAATTCAAATAACAATATCTTTCTTTCCTCTTCACTCACACCTCTTCTTTCTTATATAATGCACACACCTCAAATATTTCTGGGTAGACTCGCAAAGGATATAGGCGGGGGCATAAACCAGAAAGAACAAAAGCAAGCAGCACCCTCAAAAGTCATCATAAACAAACCCTACGGAAAACCACCATATCCTTCCTTTTGCCATCCTCAGCTCAACAAAACAAAACAAAACTGTGTAAATGCCAGGAAAAGGAGCTTAACATTCCACTGGGATCTTTTAAAACTTGGATAATACATGCTGGGTAGGGCTGAAAGCCAAGTTATAATTATCTGTTTGTCTTACGAGAAATGCAGTTCAGCACTCTGAGGCTTGTTTGAAAGGAGAACAGCTACTCTAGAACTCAGTTTGGAACAAATGGCTTTAAAAAATGTTCACCTATTATATTGGCAGAGACACTGGATGAAGTATTTCTCCAAATGCTTTCAAGGAAAGTTCCCCAGCTATTCACAAAGTGTGAAATTCCCCTTGACAATAGCATGGCTGTTGAAAAATTCTCTAAAGAAAAAAAATCTATCTATCTATCTATCTATCTATCTATCTATCTATCTATCTATCTATCTATCTATCTATCTATCCAGAAACAGGGATAATTTTTCCCCAAATGCCATCACTCTGCTAAACAACTAATTCCCACAACACTGTCAAATTAACTACTAAGACTGTATTACTATTTTTCTTCTCATCCTTACTAGTACCTATCTCTTCCCACTTATGGCTGTATGCATGTTGCTTGTATCTTTACAACTTATTTTGTTTTTATTGTTTCCTAGTATGATTTGATTGCTTATTAGTGTCCTATGGCTATCACTAAGTGGTGTATCTTATGATTCTTGACAAATATATTTTATTTTTTTTCTTCATGTACACTGAGAGCATTTGCACCGAAGACAAATTCCTTGTGTGTCCTGTTCTGTACCTTCATTTGCATTCTTGAAACCCCGCGTTTTGATTGGCCAAAGCGCGGGGTGATCTGATTGGTTTAGCGAGCCACGCTGATTGGCCCACTGAAAATCTCCCGCGATTGGTGGATACGAATCGTGGGAGATTCAAAGCGGTGCCATTGGCCGCGGCCGCCGCGGCTTGAGAATAAAAAGCTGCAAGTTTTCCCTTGGAGCCAGATCGGTTTCGGGGGCCTAATAAAGAGCTGAAACCACAGTCACTGCCTCCTGGTCTCCTTGCTGAACAGCCACAACACTGCCGACGAGGATGGGATCCCAAGGCTGAACCCCATCGAGCACGTGTCCGCCGGAAGCAAGACCGACGAGATGGCCAGCATCGCTCCACCCGTGCCCTTCAACCCCGCTAGCAAGGATTGGGAATCCTACACGGACAGATTCCTCATGTTCCTCGAATGCAGCAACATGAAGGACACCACCGGGCCGAAAAAACGAGCCGTTTTCCTGACACACTGCGGGCCCGCAGTGTTCAAGATGGCGAAAGCCCTCGTGAAACCCACTGACGTCAAAGCGATGGACTGGGACGACCTCAAGCCCTTGCTCCACAGCCACTACGCCCCCGGCGTGTCCACCCTCATCAGGCGGCACGACTTCTACCAGCGGGACCAGAGACTGGGTGAAAGCATTAGCAACTTTGTTGCCGAGTTGCGGAACCTAGGAGGCATGTGCGGATTCTCCGACATGGAGGAGGCCCTACGGGACCGAGTCGTGCTCGGACTTCGGGATCCAGTCCTCTAGAGCTGGCTGATGGCCAAAGGTGACATCACCCTCGCCGATGCCATCACTGAAGCCACCGCAGCTGAGGCAACCCAGAAGTCGGCGAACTGCATGCGGAGATCGGACGCCGGGGACCGCACCACGACCACCAACTTGGGACGGGCGACCGAGGCCCAACCGGAAGCAAGTCACCGCGAGACCACCACCCACCATGGCGAATTCCACTCCACCCCTGACACCTCGGACGAGGAGGAGGAAATCCACCGGCTTCAGGCGGGACGCGACCAGCGCAATCGGCGGGGTCATAAGTCGGGGACCGCGTGTGCCAGTTGTGGAGGTGACCACCTGAGATCAGAGTGCCATTTCTTCGACGCAGTCTGCCTGCATTGTAACAAAAAGGGCCACATCGCCCGCATCTGCCGACTAAAGAAAGCCTACAGCCCCAGACGGCGGCACCACAGCGAGCGGAGACGGGACAACATACCCCCCAGAGCCAGAGATCGCCCAGCTGACAGCCGATGGGACCGGAGCGGGCAAACTCGACGCTGCGGAGAGACCCGGCGGAAGGAGGAAACCCACCAGACAGTCATCATCGGCCACGCATCAACCACCGACGCTCAAAAAGTCTACGTGGAGGTAGGCATCGAAGGCAAGCCATGCAAGATGGAGGTGGATTCTGGGTCCTACTTCTCCATGGTCGCCTGGCAAGAAATCAAACACTTGGTGCCTACCATCCACAAGAAGGGACTGGAGAACCAGAGACTAATCATCAAAGACTACTAGGGAAACCGCATCCTGGTAGTCGGAACCGGACAATTCAAAGTAACATTAAAGGGCTGCACAGCAAAGCTTCCCCTAAAAATCGTGGACCAAGACCGGCCCAGCCTTTTGGGACTGCAATGGTTCGCGCTTCTCGGCATCGAAGTCACGGGCATCAACCACATTGCCGAGACCGATTGGGAGCAGCAACTGGCATGGGACTTCCAGGAAGTGTTCGACGGCACCCTAGGCAAGTACCGAGGGCCCCCCATCTCCTTCAGCCTAGACCCTAACATTCCCCCGAAACGCCTAAAACCACGGCAGGTACCCTTTGCACTCTGGCCAAAAATTGACGAGCAAATTGACAAGCTCGTCAAGCAAGGGGTCCTACAACCAATTGATCATGCCCGGTGGGAGAACCCAATATTCACCCCAGTCAAGCCCGATGGGTCGGTGAGAATCTGCGGGGACTATAAGGCCACCCTAAATTGCGCCTTGCAACAAAGCGCCTACCCCATCCCAGTAGTGCAGCACCTTCTACACTCACTGGGGCAAGGATTTTGCGAAGCTTGACCTGGCCCAAGCATACCAACAGCTGCCGGTCGACGCAGAAACCGCGGAAGCGCAAACCATAGTCACCCACCGGGGAGCCTTCCGATGTAACCGATTCCAGTTTGGAGTCAGCATGGCACCTGGAATTTTCCAGAGCCTCATGGAGAGACTCTTGCAGGGCATCAAGGGGGTGGTGCCCTACTTCGATGATGTGCTGGTGTCGGCAACCAACCAGCGAGAACTGGAGAGTCGGCTAAGGGAGGTGTTAACCAAATTCAAGGAAACTAGGCTAAAAGTGAAGAGGGAAAAGTGCCAACTTTACACAGAGCGGGTCGAGTTCCTGGGATACCTCCTGGACCGGCACGGCATCCACCCCACCGAAACTAAAATCAGAGCCATTAAGGAGGCTCCCACACCCAGGACTAAAACGGAACTGCAGGTGTTTCTGGGACTGCTGAATTTTTACAATGTTTTCCTGCCCCAGAAGGCGATTGCGGCAGAGCCTTTGCATAGGCTCTTGGACAAGACGGCCACCTGGACTTGGGGGAAATGCGAGGAAGCCGCCTTCAGGAGGACCAAGGACCTGCTCACCTCGGATGCCGTCCTCATCCAATACAATGAGACCCTACCACTCGCTGTCACATGCAACGCCTCACCCTTCGGCGTTGGCGCCATCCTCAACCACACAATCCTGGATGGAAGAGAAGCGCCCATCGCCTTCTTCTCCAGGACACTCACCAAACCAGAGTGGAACTATAGCCAGTTGGACAAGGAGGCCCTAGCCATCGTCGCAGCAGTGAAGAGGTTCCACAAGTACCTCTATGGCCGCACCTTCACAATCATCACGGACCACAAGCCGTGCTGGGCATCCTGGCAGGAAACTGGGCCACCCCGAACATTTTATCTCCCAGGATGACAAGGTGGTCCGAATTCCTTGCCGCCTATAGCTACCGGCTCACACACTGAACCAGTAAGACTGTTACACATGCAGACGCTTTGAGCCGCTCACCGCTACCCGACCTAGACACTGACCCAGCACCCACAACGAGCACCCTCAGCATAGAGACTCTGCCCAATCTACCCATAACCGCGTCAGACATTGCCCGAGAAACCAATAAAGACAAATGTCTGGCTTGGGTGTTACATTGGGTAGAGAAAGGGTGGCCGGAAAAGGACAACGACGAAGCATTCAAAACATTCCGGAACCGGCAAACGGAACTTTCGCTGCAAAAAGGGTGTGTACTGTTGGGGGATAGGTGGTTATCCTGGAAAAACTGCAAGGGAAGGTATTGGGGTTGTTTCACGAGGGGCACCCGGGCATAGTTAGAACGAAAGCCCTGACCAGAAGTTACGCTTGGTGGCCAGGGATGGATAAGCAAATCGAGGCCTGGGTGGCAAGGTGTCAACGCTGCCAAGAAACCAGACCACGCCCTCCCGCAGCACTGATCCTGGAATGGGAAACCCCCAGGGAACCTTGGTCTAGGGTCCACATAGAATTTGCCAGGCCCACCAAGGGACATACATTCCTAATAACCGTAGATGCTTACTCGAACTGGCTGGAGGTAAGCAACATGAAATCCACCACCACAGAGGCCATAACCAAGGAACTTTGCAAACTATTCGCAACCCACGGCCTCCCGGATGTCATCGTGTCAGACAACGGGCCCCAATTCACCTCGCTGGAATTTAAAAAATTCCTAGTGGAACGGGGCATACGACATGCACTGACAGCGCCGGTGCATCGGCAGTGAACGGAAGGGCGGAACGGATGGTTCAATTCATGAAAAAAACCATCCAGAAAATCGAACACGGGGAAATCCAAGACAAAATAAATAAAATGCTTTTTATCCAACATATAACCTCAAACACAACAACAAACAAAAGCCCGGCAGAGCTACTGATGGGGAGGAAAATAAGGTCCCCACTCGACAGACTGCACCCCACATACAACCCGGAAAAACCCCCAAACTCCTCCAGCAAGCACCGGTCTTTTGAGCCAGGCGACGCCGTCTACGCAAAAAACCTAACCGGAGACCCACTATGGGTACCAGCAACTGTAACCCAACTGACAGGTCCCCACTCGTACCGGCTGCAAACAACCGACGGACGAACGTTGAAACGCCACATCGATCAAATAAGATCAAGAATGGCCACAAGAAACACAACCGACACGCAACCAGACACAGAAAATCCCCTTAACACAAGCCAAGAGGGGAGGGAATACCCCGGGAACCAAAACCCAGAAGAAAACCAACCATACTCACCAGCAAGCAGCTCAACCAGCCCAGGTAGACTGGGAGGGAGCTGCGACAAGCGGCCCGGCAAGGCCTACCAGGCGGTTCCATCGACGAGGCCGAGAGACACAGAGAACCCGACCGAACCGGCCAGGAGCCAACCAACGACTGACCTGCGCAGGTCCAGTAGGCAAGTGCGGAGCCCTGACTACTTACGGTACTACGTTACGTAGGACCAAACCAAGAGGGGAGGGGTGTTCTGTACCTTCATTTGCATTCTTGAAACCCCACATTTTGATTGGTCAAAGCGCGGGGTGATCTGATTGGTTTAGCGAGCCGCGCTGATTGGCCCGCTGAGAATCTCCCGCAATTGACGGATACAAATTGCGGGAGATTCAAAGCGGTGCCATTGGCCGCGGCCACCGCGGTTTGAGAATAAAAAGCCGCAAGTTTTCCCTTGGAGCCAGATCGGTTCCGGGGGCCTAATAAAGAGCTGAAACCACAGTCACTGCCTCCTGGTCTCCTTGCCGAATGGACACAACATGTTCAATGACACTTGGACAATAAAGAATTCTATAAAGACTTCTATCTATCTCCCTAGGAGGAATTCCATCTTCCTTTGGGGATTAATGGAAACATGGAAAGTCTAAAGACTTTTGTAGGAGAAGAACAACGTTTAAGAACTCTTTCATTTCATTAAAAATCAACTTCTCTACAGGTAGCCTTCAACTTAGAACCATTCATTCAGCAACTGTTCAAAGTTACAACAGCAATGAAAAAAGTGACTGATGATCAGTTTCTGTTGAGGTAATTCCCCATTAGGAGAATGAGCGCATACAGGGAAACGTATTTGAGAGAAGTGTTTGAATAATACACACACAGTACACAGGTACACTGTGCAGTAAATGTAGGTTTTTACTTCCAGACAGTTTAAGCAAAGTTCAAGTTAAGCAATCCAAAATCATTCACAAGTAAATCAGTCAGTTTTTCAATCCAGGGATAATCCAAATATCAAATTCCAGTGTCAAAAACAGTTCAGTAACAGACTTACATTAAATCCAGTAATATCAGTCAATTAGAAGAAATGGAGGAACGGCAATATTTTCCAACAGAAGGAAACAGAGATGTTCACTCAGACACGCTCTCTTCCGAGACTAAGACTAAACAACCCAGGTTTCTGGCTCCATCTTATGGCTGTTTGAGAAACCACACCAAATTGCATGCTCTTGCATTCCCTTAAAGATATAGTACTAAAATGTTTATCCTGGTTTATGTTAAGTTCTGCGCATGGGCGCAAGGAATGGAGACGAGGCAGTGAACAGTGAACTTCAACTCTTTATTAATCATTCTGAACAGAGCAAAAACCCTAGGGCAGCAGCAGCCCTTTTATAGGGCAGGCTGCTGACCTATTAGCCAATGAGAAACATGGAAGTGTTAAACCCTTGAACCAATGAGAGTGGCTCGTTAACAGCCAATCAGATTCCCCAGAATGGACCAATCCAATATCGCTATTATTGGTCAATCAGAAGTGCAGGATTAGAACCCTGCTTTTTCTTAAGGTTTGTTAAAACTTTATTTAAGTGCTTTTATTAGTTCATAACAGTTTATATATTTCTAACCCAAATACCTGTTAGGTGACTTATATTCCTAACAGTTTCCACACTTATGGCCATTGCAGCATTCCCATGGTCATGTGATCAAAATTTAAATGCTTGGCAACCGACACATATTTCTCTTCCCTACATATTTCTCTTCCTTAGACTAGCCATGCCCAGTTCCTGCAACTGTCCATCGTATGTTTCAGCCTCCAGTCCCCTAATTGTCTTGGTTGCTCTTCTCTGCACTTATTTTTTATAGTTATTTGCGCTTGACAAATTTGGGAAGAAGATTGTACCACAAAACATGGGATATTCACTCATACCTTTGGGCCATTTCCGTACCTCTCAGGATTTCTTTGAGAAGAAAAAAGTAAGAAAAAAAGCAAAAACTTTTTTTATACAGGTACTTTCTAATCTGGAATAAATGGTACGATTGATTAGCAAACAGCACAAAAAAATAAGACAAGAAATCGAACTGTAAGAAGCCTTAAAAATGTAAATTTGTAAATTATATAAAAATATAGGAATAACGATTATAGTTAAAGTTATTAATTAAAACTAGATAAATATAAATACAATGTGTTAAGATATTTAATATAAGAACTTGTATAGATGTCAAGAATGTTGTTGAAACTATGATGTTTTATGTTGAAAATAGAAATTTAATAGAAACATTATATTATAAAAAAAATAAAAAAGCAAAAGAATTCTCCACAGGACTCTGCCAGGGATCTTCTGCATCACAAGAACCTGAGGAGACCTTGTTGGTGTTTTTCTCCTTGGAGAATTCAATCAACCCAACCTGGGTTTGTGTCTCCCTATGTAGGAGACCATGTTACTATAAGCCCATGTTGTTGACAACAATATCTGATATTCCAAGCATTTTATCTCTAATTGGAATGGGTGCCTTTGAGGCTTGGCTGCTAAAAATTCAGAGAAAACATCCCAGCAAATTTCACTTTGCATTTGCATAACAATGCTGATGACAGCCCGGAGGCTGTAATTTTTAGTTTCAGAAACTCTTCTTTCCCATGTTCCTCCCTCCTTCCCTTAAGTGGGAAACATTTTCCCTCTTTGTGGCTCTGACATTCCTGTCAAATGATTAAAGCTGCTTGCTAGACTGAATAATAAGCCTGAGCAGTCATTAAAAATCAATGGATTTGCTCTTTTTCCTGCTGGAATTAAGCGGGAGGGATGCAGATGGGGATCTTAATGTTGAGTTGGAAGGGTGATAATATTTCTTTATTGCAAACATTTGCAGGGGAGAAAAGGAGACAGAATGGGAGACCGGAAAAGGATAAGATTATTTCTCAATATCAAAAAGGACCATTGGATTATAAAGTGATTTTACTCAATCTATATATATATAAAAGCCAAGTACCACTCACTCATCACAAAATCTCCAGAACCGTAAAGCCTACAAACTTGAAATTTGGTATATGTTCCTCTTGGCTTCTAGGTGTTTGCTAAGAAAGGATTTTTCGAAATGACCATCAGAGCATTACTATTTCTTAATACAGTAATTAACATACGCTGATGCTAAGGAGTTCTATTTCCCCCTCCCCACCTGAAAAGAACTCTGTTCCAACTGCCAGTTGCCTCACATTCCATTACCTCAGTTCAAACTGGCAGACATTCCACTCCTTCACTCAGGAGCGATCTGATGCTCCTTATAGTACTAAATGTCGGTACTTCACCAAAATGTCTACACCTTCCATCTATGGAACTGCTTCTGGACTCAAGGCAGTGGGAGCAATATTCACTTATGTATTTCAGTCACTGACCACCACTGAGCCAATGGATTGTGAACCAGATTTCTCCTGCATAGCCCGATCACATAGTATTGTCGTGAAGCACGGGTATCCAGCTAGTCTACTTATATTATTTTAGCTTGTATTATTCAGTAACGCGCTTCTTACCTTACCTTGGAACTTCACACTAGATTTACCAGTGTAGTTAACAACTCTAAAAACATTTTTTTTTAAAAAAAAGATATAATTCTCAAGCACTTGGCCAAAAGAAAGTAGTGATAGATAAGAAGAAGAACCATAATACAGTTAGTCCTTGATTTATGATTACAATTGAGCCCAACATTTCTGTTGCTAAGTGAGATGGTTGTTAAGTGCCTAATTTTATGACCTTTCTTGCTATAACTGTTAAGTGAATCACTGCAAGTGTTATGTTAGTAGAATGGTTCTTAAGTGAATCTGGCTTCCCCATTGATTTTGCTTGTGAGAAGGTCACAAAAAATGATCACATGACCCTGGGACACTGCAACTGTCATAAATATGAGTCAGTTGCCAAGCATCCAAATTTTGATCATGTGATCATGGGGATGCCGCAATTATTGTAAGTGTGAAAAATGGTCATAAGTCACTTTTTTTCCCAGTGCTGTTGTAACTTCACACAGGTGTTAAATGAACTGTTGTAAGTCAAGGACTACCTTTAGTAACTCATGTGTAGGAGATGACCAGACTGAGCCAGAAGGAGAAGTCAAACATGTCATAAATCACAAGTCCCTTTGTGGCCACAAAAAAGCTAAGTCCAGTCTACTTTGACTGCTACTCTTATCTCCCGCTCATTGACTGTTAGTTGGCCAGATTCTTGTAGAGATTTTAAACTTGCATAAATCTTTACGCTCATTTGAACTGCCTGAATCTCCTGATTTCCTCTGCCACTTGACATCACGAGGAGCATTTCCACGTTCTCATGAACTTGCCTTGATTACTTTGAGCTTGATTATCTTGATAAGGTTTGCTTTTAAAATAAAAGCAAAAACAGGGGAAAGGCTGTCTTCTATTTGGAGCTCACAACATATTCTCATGCTAGTGAATGATACAGAGAGTTCTTCTTGAAGAACATGATGATATTTAAAAACAAAGAACTTGGTACAAGTTTTTACATTGCTGCAGATTTGCTGGAAATACAGATAACTTCTTCTGAGTAGAGGAAGTACTATGACATGTAAATCAGAGCCTAACTCTAAATGTTCTTTATGGTTTCTAAGCAGTTCATGTTAGATGGTATATCCTGTTTCGGTTAGGACTGAATTCCTACAATCATTGACGTGATCTTATTTGATTAAACGGTTAGGTGCTGAAAGACTCCATATAAACCATCTTGAAGCTGGCAACTAAAAATGCATCAAAAGACCTTGTTGCCCTCGGTGATCTATGCATAGTCAAATTAGATTCTAATTTATTGCCCAATGACCTGCTTGCTCATGGCTTAAATTCTGCACACATGCTATCTTTTGACAAGTGTGGCTAATTTGTCTTTGTTAGTTCTAGCCTGAAATGGAGCAAGGCCCAGCTTGGTGGTCTACAAGCTATACTTCAGTAGGTGGGAAGACAGAATGTATTTTATATTCTGCTGTTGAGCAAGAAAACATATTTCTCTACCCCAATCTAGAGTGCCTCTCACCTGGTCCATTGCAAGAGCATTATCTTTTGTTTTTTTTTAAAAAAAATGATTAACAGAGACACCTACTGGCTAAGGGGCCCATTAAAGTAATTAATGCTGATGCTTTTATTTATTTAATTTATGAAATTCTTCCCAAAGGAATTTCTTTAAGCAGTGCATGAATTATGCTGTAAAATCCCAGGAAAATAAATTCCTGGGAGAAAAAAGACTGATAAAACAATAAAAATGCGACACCAGAAAGGCCAACAGTGACAATATGTCAGAGATTAAGTGAATACAGGTAGTCCTTGGGCTTATAACCTCAATTAAACCCACAATTTCTATTGCTAAGTGAGATAGTTGTTAAGTGAGTTTTGCCCCAGGTTGCGACCTGGCTTGCCACCTTTGTTAAGGGAATCACTGCAGTTGTTAAGTTAGAAAGATGGTTACTAAATGAATCTGGCTTTTTCACTGACTTTGTCAGAAGGGACCACATGATCCCAGGACATGGCAACTGTCATAAATAGGAGTCAGTTGCCAAGCGGTCAAATTTTGATCATGTAACCACAGGGATGATGCCACAGACATACATTTGAAAAATGGTCATAAGTCATTTTTTCAATGCTGTCATAACTTTGGACGGCCATTCCATGAACAGTTGTAAGTTGAGGGCTACCTGTAGATCATAAATAGATAGGACAGCCTGTTTTCAATTAAATAAAAGAATTCTTAAACACTAAGGATGCTTTCCCAGGACCATTGGATTAGTAAGATTGCCTTCTCATATTTTGCTTTTTGTTCTTTAAATGTCTCAACTCCATTCATCCATGACTTTCTCAATCTCCCCCATCCACCCTCTCTAAATTCATTCATTTTTCCTTCCCTATTTGCTTTGTGATGCAGTCCTTATTCATTCTTTCTTATAGGACCAAACCACCTTCACTTTAGTCACTGCCTTTGATGTCCGGTCCACATTTATGCTTGACTCTCTCTCTTCTTGTTTTACCACACTTGCTTTTTAAATATCTCATTTGCACAAAACTTAACTGACTTGTATACTTTGACCTGCCCAGGTCTCAATTTTATACAACAAGGTACACGGAGTATGATTTTATACAAGGACATTTTCCCTCACCCCTTTTTCTTTGACTAATCTTTTATTTCCTTGCCACAGAGCTCATGTTACTCATGTCCACTTTTAATTTGCATCTGTGCTCATTTCTCCTTTAGTAAATATTAGATAACTCGGGACCTGTTGGGACCTGGTGTCAGAGATTCCTCCTTACTTAATCAGAGAAATTAAATAACAAAGGTGCTTTTTCAAGAAGCAACTGGACTTTCTCATTTGTCTTTGAAGACATTTTGTTTATCATCCAAAGAAGCTTCTGAAGAAGCTGAAGAAGCTTCTTGGCTGAGAAGTGAAATGTTTTCAAAGAAAAAACAGAAAGTTCAGTTGCCTCTTGAAAAAGCACCTTTGGAACAACCATGACCTGCGTGAACTGAGAATCTCCACAGACATTTAAATGACAAAGGTTAAAAAAGCAGTGGGAACCATAATGACCTCTGACTTCCTGTTGGCTTGACCACTGTTGGCCACCCTCCAGCTGATGATGGCACTGGTCTACCTGGCCTCTGGAAGACTATGGAAGGATAGGTGTGCTGAACCTCTGGGCAGTGGCACAGCAGGGTAGCCATACTAAAGCAACCACAAAATTTCCAAATTTCAATTCCATTGGAGTCATGAATCCTGGATTTCAGACACATTCTGTAAGTTAGTCTATCTAAGGTTCCCCTCATACATACTTTCCACATGAAGCACAAAATTCAGAAGCGGTCTTCACTTCAAGTGCTGTGTTTTAAAGTTAAGTAAAGGTAAAGGTTCCTCTTGCACATAGTCATTTCCGGCTCTAGGGGGCAGTGCTCATCTCTGTTATAAAGCTGAAGAGCCAGTGCTGTCTGAAGACATCTCCATGGTCATGTGGCCGGTATGACTAAACTCTGAAGGCGCATGGAACACTGTTACCTTCCCATCAAAGTGGTCCCTATTTTTCTACTTGCATTTTTACATACATTCGAACTGCTCGGTTGGCAGAAGCTGGAACAAGTAACAGGAGCTCACTCTGTTACACGGTGCTTGGGATTTGAACTGCTGACCTTTCTGATTGACAAGCTCAGCATCTTAACCACTGAGCTACCGCATCCCTAAGCTATCTAAGGTACCTTGGTTCAAAACATTGTTGCCCTGAGATGCACTGTTTCAGTCAGTTAAAGGTTACAGAAACAAGGGTTTTAGTAGTAAATAAATCCTATAGAGATGTACTAATTTCTCTCCTTGCTCTATTTTTTCTTTTCTTTTCTTTTTTCTTTCTTTTTTTCTTTTTGCCATTGACACATAAAGCGGTAAAACAGGAGGTGAAGGTGGAGGTGGAGAAGGAAAAGGATGGAGGAGGAGGAGGAGGAGGAGGAGGAAGAAGAATATTGAGACAGGATAATGTTTCCCTTTGGTATCAGGTTTTTAATCCTTATTGTTTTAATAGATATATATATTATGTTCTTTTATGATTGTTGTTGTTTTAATTGTTGATTGGGAGCTGTCCAGAGTTCAATGTAAGAAGGGTGGTTATATAAATGTTTTTGTGGGAATAAAACTTTGACTTCAGTATTGGGTAATGATTAGTCTAAGACCTTATACATACATGTCTGCCTAAGGGTCACTGAGATAAGCAAGGAAATTAAAAACAAACACCAGAAATAATTAAGCAGCTCAGACAATTGTAAACAGTTTTGTGTGCTATATCTAATTATTGTAATCCACAATGCGTATGCTTACTATGTACGAATTTCTCAATAAAAGGGGGCACTAGAATTTGCTCTAGACTCCCATCCCGAGTACACCAGCCTCTGTGTCTCATTCTTTCCATGGGAGTCCACCACAAGTGGTGACCCCGACGTGATCCACTGCAGCTGGTACGGACCTCCGTGTTTCCTCGCCTGGAATAGGTAAAGTACGTACTTAACTATTGCTGGACAATAGGATTATTCAGGGAGCATGGGGGGAAAACTCTCTCAACCACAGGAACAGCATGTTAGTGAGTTGCAGAAGTTAGCAAGGACAAACAACTTTATCTTTAAACCCTCTGGGGGGGAGCAAATAGTTCTTTCAAAAGATAATGTGAGAGAGCTGCTGCAAGAGATCTGGCGGCAATGTCCCTGGTATCCAGAGAAAGGCTCTTTAAAGTTAGACACATGGAGGAGAATTGGAAATATCCTTCATGAAGAGCCACGAACAACAGCTGAAATTTTGATATTTTGGAAGATTGTTATGACTGCTTTAGAGACCCAGCAACAACCTCTTTTAAAAACTTTAGTAGAACCTCTTCCTTATAAAGGAATTGTATTGCACCCGCTTTCTCCAAAACTGGAGTGTGCTTTATCATTTCCAACAACGCCTACTCCAGTGGATGATAAAATCCAATCAAAAATGGGAAAGGTTCAAGCCATGATGCATCAGGCTTTCAATGAGGGGAAGTTAGAGTCTGATGAGATTACCCAGATGAATTTATTTCCAGTCAATAGGCAAGTGGATGCTCAAGGCAATCTGCAGACTGAATGGGTTCCGATTCCTTTAGCAATTCTTAGGGAAATTAAAAAAGCAGTAAAAGATTATGGAATTCAAAGTCCTTTTACAAAGGGGCTTCTGACAAGTTTGGCTACCTCACGCATGATTCCTAGTGACTGGAAAGATTTAATGAGAATGATATTGAGCTCTACTCAGTATGTGGTCTTTGACTCAGAATACCAAAGGGAGGCTGTCACTAGGGGAAGGAATTCAGGGGGGCTGTATACACCAGACCAAATCTATGGGGCAGGCTTGTTTGAATCCACTGCAGATCAAGCTGCTAATTTGCCTGATCACGTATTTCCAGTGGTTATGGCAGCTGTCCTTGGGGCATTGTCCCGCATTCAGGATGTGGGAACCCCAGCACGGTCTTTTTCTCAAATTAAGCAAACAGCATCTGAGTCTTATAATGATTTTGTGGAAAGGCTACAATTGGCTATTACCAGGCAAATCTCTAATGAGGAAGCTGCAAAAGAACTTTTGCTGAAATTGGCAGTTGAAAATGCAAACGCTGACTGCAAGCGTATCTTGCAGCTCTTGGTGGCTAGAGGTGAGGTTACTCTGGCTGATCTGTTAAAAGAATGTGCAGTGGTGGGTTCTCAGGCTTACAACATGGAGACTTTGGCTATGGCATTGCAAAAAGGGATGAAACCTACAGGGAATTGTTTTAATTATGGAAAGCCTGGCCATTTTAAAGCCCAGTGCCGTGCCCCTGGGGGGGGGGGGGTTGTAGGTATTTTGCTTCCTCTCCTTCTGCAGGTACGCCAAGACCAAAAGTTCGGTATAAAAGACTACCAGGTCCAATGTGGAAAGGACCTGTCCTGCTGATATGCTGCTGTTAAAGATGAGGGGACAGTTGTTTGGGTTCCTGCTTGCTGTGTGCATCCTTATCATCAGCCAAAGGGGCAAGGGGATGGATTTGGGGGAATGGAAAAGAAACACATTGATCCAGGACATGGGGAAGCTAGCAAACCTTCATAATAAAACTGATTGTTGGGTATGTATGCACATGCCAACTCACAAAACATCAGGGCTTCCAATGGTTGCAGTACCTTTGGCCGAAGGTGACTGGTATAAGGGACAATGCTATGGTTGTTCAGGGATGTGGTCTAACAGTTGGACTAAAAGTAACATAAATACATTGCATCTTGGAAGCCGAATCCAAGAGGTGGCGGGTATCTGCTGGACTCACAATGAGACAGTAGAGAATATGACTTACTTGGGAGCATATCCATTTTGTAACAAAACAATTGTTATTAGCAATGGAAGTTGGGTTTATCCGGATGACATGAAAACTAAAAATCTCACTTACTTTGTACATAATATTTCTAAATTTGATATCATATCTTTGATCAATGAAAATGGGTGTCCAATTATCTCTGCCACATGTTGTCCCATCATGATAGAAAACCAGCTGCCCAAATGTGCAAATGGGAAATACGCACCACCGCCCACTTATTTGGCTATGTTAATGGAATCTTTTGTACGATTAATCTATGCTGAACGAAATACGGTTGGTCATCTCCTGGGAGCAAATCTATGGTTGCTGTGTGGACGGATGGCCTATGATCGCATGCTAGCACGATGGAAAGGAGTCTGCACCTTTGGAAAAGTAATCCCATCTCATGTCATTTTAAAATCTTTGGGGACTGCTCATATCTGCAATGCGCGTTCCGCAACGGAAGTAAACTCTGTTTTGAATCATGACTACTGGATACAGATATCAAGGGGAGTTATTCCTCCTTTAGGAGTCATGATGAACTATAGAGATTTGCATCGTTTAAACAATTGGACAGTTACTATGTTTAAAGACACCATTAAAACGCTAAAGCTGCTTGAAGAAGAACAAGGAAAAATCCTTGACTTTGTCCTGCAAACCAGATATGCGGTGGACACTATTTTGGCTGCGCAAGGGGGAGTTTGCGCTGTGATTCATACACATTGTTGCATGTATATCTCTGATTATTCTCCAAACATTACAGCTACTATACAGCATATGGAACAAACCCTGAGTGAGAATCCATTACAATCGGAGGACGAGGGACTGGACGTGAGGTCTGCACTTTGGTCCTGGTTGCCAGATGGTTCATGGATTCGTCACCTAATTGTTGGAGTGATATTGCTTTTTATACTTTCTCTTTGTGTATGCTGTTGTATCCAATGTCTCCCTGGACTTTTAGGAATGTATCGGGTGAAGCCTACGGAAGGAGAACTGTTGTTGCAGATGGCGAAAAGCTACCGAGGCATCCGCGATCATCAAAAAACTAAAACAGGGGAGATGTGGGAATAAAACTTTGACTTCAGTATTGGGTAATGATTAGTCTAAGACCTTATACATACATGTCTGCCTAAGGGTCACTGAGATAAGCAAGGAAATTAAAAATAAACACCAGAAACAATTAAGCAGCTCAGACAATTGTAAACAGTTTTGTGCGCTATATCTAATTATTGTAATCCACAATGTGTATGCTTACTATGTACGAATTTCTCAATAAAAGGGGGCACTAGAATTTGCTCTAGACTCCCATCCAGAGTACACCAGCCTCTGTGTCTCATTCTTTCCATGGGAGTCCACCACAGTTTTAAATAAATAAATACATGAGTCTACCCTATTTTCCTCATCCAACAAAATTATCTTGAACTTGAATATATTTATTACGTTTCTTCCCATAATCAAACCAACCCTGTAGAAGTAATCAGCAATACTTCCTATCTCCTGGCGGCATTGATGACATCAGGGAAGTCATGCTTTCCATGCTTAAAACAGGTTTGTTCCACAGTGGGGAACTTAGCTCCAAATGGGATGATGGCTCTATGAACTGGAAGGTTGCACTCTATGTGGAAAATTATATATGTACATGAAATGTCCATGCTGTAGAATGTTGCATTACAAGCATGGAAACTGTCTCATCATGGAAGCCACCAACACAACTAGGAAATATTGCTGAATTTTTGAACGTGCACATCTTTCTTTGAACGCCAGAGAATAAGGAAGTGCGGAATCGAGAAATAGAAAGATAAAGCATGTCATATTGAAATTGCAGGACGGTTCCTTCTTGACCAGTCCTTCTTCAGCCCCATGTCATGTCTTTTTCCTTTTGAACTTATTGCATCCCACACTTTCATTAACTTCAAAAGGGCTAGCCAACTAATATGAAAAGATTCTACAATAAATGCAAAAAGAAAACCCATTCAATTGCAATAACAATAGCAATAGCACTTAGATTTATCATAGTGATTTACACTACTCTCTGAGCAGTTTACAATGTCAGCATATTGCCCCTAACAATCTGGGTCCTTATTTCACTAACCTTGGAAGGATGGAAGGCTAAGTCAATCTTAGCCATTCAGGATTGAACTCCTGCCAGTGAGCAGAGTTTGCCTGTAATACTGCATTCTAACCACTGCATCACTACCACGGCCCATTGTTTCATATATTCACTTTTGGATATTCTTTTGTACAATAATTTTTGGGGTAGGGTCTGATGACAGCACTCACACACAGTCTTTTCCAATTGATATCCCTTCACCCAGTTCCTTGCCTTGCCTCCTTGTTTATTGACTTTATACATTTATATACCACTTTCCTTAAAAAAAAAAAAAGATCTATTGCTTGTTCCAGTCTCCTTGGATGGAGAAAGCTGGAGGTAGAAATCTTTTTGGTTCTTTAGTGGTTATTCTCTGGCTTCTTTTTGCATGATGATGCATCAGATATAAGTCATGAATAGGATTCAAAAAAGAAGTTCAAGCAAAGGTCTTGCCCTTCCACATTGTACCATTCCTAGCAATAGGCGCCTGAAAACAGGATGTGTATCCCACATGCAGGCCCTCCTATTGAACAAAGGAGATTTCCCATAGAGGAAAACAGCTTTCCCTGAAGCCATAAGCCAACTGATTCTTACTCTACCCAATGGTATTTCCTCCAACCTTGGCAAGACCTATTGGTTATTATACTTTGGCTCTGGAAGAATCCTGAGTTTCTAGCAATTCCAGATATAGATAAAACTGTTAGCCCAACAGGCTAGTTTATAGGATGGGGTCAGAGCTGGGTTAAGGCCAACAGTCTGGACCAAGTCAGTTGGGACCTGGCAATCAAGATCAAAGATCATAAGATGGCACAGCTCATGAATAGGACTTGACAAATGAGAAGCCAGAATAAGAGAAATATAGAGGAATTGGGAAACAATAGAAAGAAAGGCAGGGAAGTAGGTAACAGATAACATATAAATGGGAGTGTCTATGAAGATTCCCAATCATCCAGATCATGGCTGTCCCAAAGATGCTTTTCCCAAAAGGCAATTGGATTTTACAGATTAACAGAGTTGGAAGGGACTTTGTAGGTCATCTAGTCCAACCCTCCCACCCCCGCTCAAGCAGGAGACCCAACATCATTTCTGACAGATGGGAACCCAATCTCTCCTTGAAAGTCTCAAGTGATGGCACTCCCACAACTTCCAAGAGCAACTTCTGTTCCATGGGTTGATTGTTCTCACTGTCAGAGAGTTTCTCCTTATTTCCAGGTTGAATCTCTCCTTGTTCAGTTTCTATCCATTATTCCTTGTCTGGCCTTTGTGTGCTTTAGAAAATAGCTTGACCCTCTCCTCCTCTGTGGGGCAGCCCCTCAAATATTGGAAGACTGCTATCCTGTCTCCCCTTTTTAAGAAGAGATTGGCAAATCACTTGTCTGAACAAATTGGGCAAGAAGCCATGGATGGAAACCAATTGAAAGAACTAGCCTAGTAATAGAGAGAAAATTCCTGATAGGAAGAACAATTGATCAGTGGATCAGTGGAAGAAAATTGATCAATTCAGAAGTTGTGAGTGGCTGAGAAGTGAGCCTGGCTGAGGCCATCTTGAAGGCTTCTGGGTTGCCACAAGGAAGAAGAAGGAACAGAAAGGTGGGGGGAATAGATAGCTGAGGTTTTGTAGTCAAAACAAAATATTTTTCCTGTGGGAACCAAGGACATTCCAACAGGTGGCTGGGAGAGGAGGAGTGAAGTAACCAAGCAACAATTCGACAATGTGATTTGGGGGAATTGGGGGTGGTGGTTACTTTTTAATTAGGTGAAAACCATGGGAAGCTTTAGAATCAGTTTTCACCAATTTGTGCCAATATGAAGTATCCAATTAATAGTTCCTTGAGGAATCTACCCATCTCAGAGTTCTGCTTTCTTTGGGTACATTACTTGGAATGCTATAATTTAGTTCACAGTATATTTTGGTGTCTTCAACCAAGGGTCTTCAAACTTGACAGACTTGTGGACTTCAACTCCCAGAATTCCTGAGCTAACATGACTGGAGGAGGAATTCTGGGGGTCGAAGTCCACAAGTCTTAAAGCTGTCAAGTTTGAAGGCCCCTGTCTTAAACAATATAAACACACTCCCCCTCCCTTCACCAGTCAGCTTATAAGAGGACAATAGATTGAAATGGAGGTTGATAAGATTTGATATTTCTGTTCTGATTTACTTCTCAGTTATGTCTCTGAGAAACTCATTGCTTATCTCTGCCTAAAAGCTGTGGGTTAATTTTCTTGGAAAGCATACAGTCATTGGATGCATTTGATTATACAGGTACTCCTTGACTTATGAACACAATGGAGCCCACAATTTCTGTTGTTAAGTGAATTTTGCCCCATTTTGTGACATTTCTTGCCACAGTTTTAAGCAAATTGCTGCCGTTGTTAAGTGAATTGGGCTTCCCCATTGATTTTGCTTGTCAGAAGGTTGCAAAAGGGGATCATGTGACTTTGGGACACAGCATAAGTATGAACTAGTTGACAAGCATCTGGATTTTGATCACATGATCATAGGGATGCTACAAAGGTTGTAAGTGTGAAAAATGGTCATCGGTCACTTTTTTCAGGGCCATTATAACATTGAACAGTCACTACTGCAAGTCAAGTTCTATCTTTACCACTCCCTATTGGATAAATCCAGCACAATGGCAACTCCCTATTGAAGCCAACCCTTCAACTTTAGGATTCACTGGTTGAGTTCCAATAATTTCCAAACAGCACGTTCTGCCGCAGCTTTATCAGAAGCTATTTTCTAGGTACAATTTCCAGGTGCAAGAAGCCAGGAACAGGAGTAGAGTTCAAAGCATTGCAACTTTTTTTTCATGCTGCTTTATACACAAGAATCTGATCTACCAATGGTCAAGTCAAATAAGTGCTAGATAAAGGTCAACAGAATTCAGGGGAGCTGGATGTAATGGGAATATAATGACTCAAAACTGGGAATGTAACGATTCCAAACTAATGATGTATTTGACCCCACCCTTGATTCCTGGTTATCTCCTACAACAGGGGTGTCAAACTCGATTTCATTGAGGGCCACATCAGGGTTGTGTTTGACCTCGAGGGCAGTGGTGGATTCAAAATTTTTTACTACTGATTCTGTGGGCGTGGCTTGGTGGGAAATGGTGTGACTTGGTGGGCGTGGCTTGGTGGGCATGGTGTGAATTGTTGGGCATGGCTTGATGAATGTGGCAGGGGAAGGATACTGGAAAATCCCCATTCCCTCCCCACTCCTGGGGGAAGATTACTGGAAAATCCCCAATCGCTCCCTACCCCACTACTCTACCAAATCCATCCCCATTCAAATCAAAAGTCTCTAGCCGCATCTCAGAGAAAAGAAAATTGATTTATGAGAAGTTGCCATGTTGGCGTTTAGCTGGGGTGCAGCTGATACTAAATCACATCATACATTTCCCCCTTGACCCTGGTCTTGCCCCCACCCCCTGGATGTGACTTTTCCAACAGGACACATCCATCTCCAAGAGTCATCCATCATGCTCTCCAATAACCGTCTTATGCTCGGACAACTTTGGGCTGCCAGGTGATTATCTAGGCATTTAAGGGATGCCTTGTTTTCCCCCACTCCCTTTTTCCAGCAGCTAAAAAGACCAAAGAAGTATCTTTTTAGTTGACACTAACCTACTTTCTCTTGTGCAGGGCAATAAAAGAAGACCCAGCCAATCAGCTGAGACTCGGGAGGCAGAGAATAGATGGGGGCAGGACCAGTTAAAGGTGGTATTTGCCAGTTCTCTGAACTACTCAAAATTTCCACTACCGGTTCTCCAGAACTGGTCAAAACCTGCTGAATACAACCTCTGCTTAGGGTCTGGGTGGGCATGACCAGATTGATGTCATTCATGTTGGGGGCACCTGTGGTGGGTTGGGTGGGGCTGGGGGAATCCATTGTCTTCCCAGGCTTTCCACTCATCTGCATCCAGCCCTCTGCCAGTGAAAACGAAGCCCGGGAGGACCATACGTGCCCCTCCTGAATTCTGTTTTTACTGGCAGAGGCACTGCAGGTCCTTTGCTGTTTCCAGGGCTCCCCCACGGGCCAGAGTTAAGCACCCCGTGGGCCAGATATGGCCCACAGGTCTTGAGTTTGACACCCCTGTCCTACAACAATAGCACCAGGATAGGTATTAAACCAAATGGCGTTTTAATATAGCAGAGAGAGGGAACCCTGAACTAACTTGTGACCTACCTAAAACTGAGATTGTACTACTGAAATTTAGTAGCAAAATGGGTACATTTTGTTGCCGTGATTTTGAGCATGAAAAAAAGCCAAAATAAAAGTGGAAAGAGGTTAAACATCTTTAACCTTCTCTGCATTTCAGACAGCATTGGAATGGAGTCTGAACTGCTGTCTGGCCCAACAGATAAAGATTAATCTACATTACATTATACTTACTACTTTATATTACATTATATTGTAGGAACTTCTGCCTTCATTTCAGCACACTGTGTGTGCATATTCTGTATTGCCTTAACAGCTTAAATTGGCCAGACGCAACTAAGGATATGTAGCTGAATATTAATTCGTCTTGGAGGCAGTTGAGTATGCAGTTCTCAAGAAAATCCACTTTGCTGCTGGGATGAGAAACATGAGGTGACAGAACGGGAATATGATCGAGGAAGTCTGATGGATTTTCCTCACATGATCACAAATGAATGAATCATTTGTGAGTACCTTTCATAAAGATACAGATGATCCAAATAAAGATATAAGTATGTATTATATATAAATACACAGACAAACTATGGATTTTAAATTAAAAATAACCAATCGAAAGTTCTATGCAATGGTTTATGCCTCTTGTTGCTGGCTGGTACACTTTTATATCACAAGAAGCAGGCTAGAAGCTATAAAGGTTCATGTCCTATTCATGTACATACACATACATATACACCAGTGGTGGGATTCAAAAAATTTTACTACCAGTTTTGTGGGCGTGGCTTGGTGGGCATGGCTTGGTGGCATTGCATGGCTTGGTGGGCATGACTTGGTGGGTGTGGCTTTGTGGACATGGCAGGGGAAGGATACTGTAAAATCTCCATTCCCTCCCCACACCTGGAGGAAGGTTACTGCAAAATCCCCATTCCCTCCCCACCCCACTAACCTGTTTTCCAGCTCTGTTCTCCTGTGCAGGGCAACCAAAGAAGACCCAGCCAATCAGCTGACACTCAGGAGGCACAGAATAGACGGGGGCGGGGCCAGTCAGAGGTGGTATTTGCTGGTTCTCTGAAGCCAAGCCATGCCCACCAAGTCACACCCACAGTACTTGTAGTAAAAAAAATTTATATATATATGTATATATTATTTTAAGACAAACATACACCGACAATACATAAAAAAAAATAAAACCATTTTCCACTTTGTACATACAGTGTGTCAGTTGGTTTAGGATCTTTTGTGCGATCCTTTCATAATTGTTCACAATTTATATCAATCTCATATTGTCAAACTAACATATGCTTATCTATTTATCAATTATTAATTATCCTTCAATTTATTCCAACAATATTATATTATGTTGTCATCCAATGGTTATATATGTCTACATTGTATTTTGTATCAATCTATTAAACGTCTATAACAAAATTATCTATTCTGTTACCTTATCATGACTTTTTATCCAACCATTGATAAAACTTGTTATGAACTAATAAAATGCTTAAATAAAGTTATCAAAACCTTTAGAAAAGAACAGGGTTCTAGCCCTGCACTTCTGATTGGCCGATAATAGCGATATTGGATTGGTCCGTTCAGGAGAATCTGATTGGCTGTTAACGGGCCTCTCTCATTGGTTAAGGGGGTTAACGCTCCACGTTTCTTATTGGTTACTAGATCAGCAGCTTGCCTATAAAAGGGCTGCTGCTGCCCTAGAGTTTTGCTCTGTTCCACAATGATTAATAAAGAGTTGAAGTTCACTGTTCACCGTCTCATCTCCGTTCCTTGCACCCATGCGCAGAACTTAACAAAACTAATCCCATCTCATATAGAATTGCTTGTCTTCTTGTTCTCTAATTTCAAATGTCAGTTTACAAATTTCAACACAGTCCATAATTTTTTTTAATAACTTCCTCCTGCATAGGTATTTTGTCATTTTTTCAGTTCTTCGCAAATACCATTCTAGCCTCTGTTAAAACATTTACAATCAAATATTTCAATTCTTTATTGTAAATGTCCAGCATGACTCCCAATAAAAAGATCTCTGGTTTAAATCTTTATGTTGTTTTATTATTTTTTCCAACCATGTGTGAATTTAGTCCAATATTTCTTTGCGTCCGAACCTGTCCACCACATATGGTAATATGAACCAAGTATCTGATGACATTTCCAGCATTTATCCATTGTATTCTTAAACATTCTCGCAAGTCTTGTCGGGGATAGGTGCCACCTGTAAAACATCTTATACAAATTTTCTTTATATGCAGTTGACATTGTCATTTTATAATTTTGAGACCACAGTTTTTGCCATTTTTCTAAATCAATCCCATATCCAAAATTTTTCCCCCAAGCAATCATTGTTCCTCCTCCAATTTAAATTCTAATAGATGTCCATACAGTTTTTAAATTATCTTTTCATCAGTACCCATCAAAATTTTATCTAAACCAGTCAACTTATCATAAATAGCTTCTGCTTTAGAATCTTTATCAAACCTAGATTGTATTTACAAATATGAAAATCAATTCATTTTTACACCTCATTCTTCCAACACTTGCATAGATTTAAGTTCACTCTTTTCATTCAATATCTCACCATATCTAATTGTTTGTTCCTTTTTATATATTATTGGATAAGAAAAAGCTTCAATAGTTGATATCCATGTTGGAATTTTTAAGTAATATTGTCTTTTTATTTTCTCCCAGTTCAAAAACAATGCCTCTTGAATATAATGTCTTCTAAAATGCTCCTGTGTTTTAGTTTCCTTATACCAGAGAAAGGCATGCCATCCCAACAGCAAGTCATGGCCTTCTAAAGTCAATAATCTACTGTTCCTTAGTGTTATCCATTCCTTTACCCACATCAAACTTGACGCCTGGTGATATAGCTCGCAATTGGACAAGGCAAACTCTCCTCTTATTCTTGCATCTTGTAACAGTTTTAATTTTATTCTTGCTTTTTTATCTTGCCAAATATATTTCAACACAATTCTATTTAAATCTTCAAAAATTCTTTCCCTAGTCGAATAGGAATTGTCTGGAATAAATATAAAAATCTAGGCAATATATTCATCTTAATTGTAGATATTCTCCCAATCAATGATAGCTGCAGTTTTTACCATTTTATCAAATCTGTCGCAATCTGCTTTTTGAGTTTAACATAGTTATCTTCCTTCAGTGTACTACATCTTGGTGTAATATGTGTCCCTAAATATTTAACCTTGTTCATGACTTGTATTTTTAAAATTTCTTCCAACTCTTTATTTCATCTTGATAACATATTCTTTGTTAATATCTTTGTTTTGTCTTTATTTATTCTCAAACCTGCTACTTTGGTAGTAAATTTTTTTGAATCCCACCATTGCTACCGGCATTCAGACATCCCATGAGTAAAGATTACACTGCCTGAAAAAAATTATTTTACAGAGGCAGTCAGCCACCTCGGTGAACTTTGGCTTACATGTGCCATACGCTAAAAAAATAAAAATCATATGCATATGCATATGATATACATATACATATTCATATACAACTTGGTGTATTCAAACTTGGAAATCCCACTTCCTATGCTCTACTTTCTACAATTTATGTTTGTATGAGAGATTCTATGTGCTGGCTGCCCATCTAGGCAGCAGTTACCAGTCAAGTTTCATAGGTATCAACTAGGTCATAGGTCAAGGAGCAAAAAGCAGGAAACAGAAGGCAGGTTTGCCAAAGGGGAAGGCAAATCTTTTGCTAAGATGACCCCAGTGAAGCCTGGAGGTGGGGAGGGGGAGATAAGAAAAGCAGCATAACAACAACAACAACAAAAAGGACATGCATGGGGGCTGGGGGGGTGGGTCAGAGATTATAGTGCAATGCGGCCACCCTGCTTTCATCAATTTGACCAAAGCAACAAGATCCTGGGGAGAAATCCTCTCTTTGAAAGCTGTCCAGTCCAAATCCACTTTAAAGCTAATGAAACATATGTAGATTATTTCCTAGAAAACAAAGAAATGGGAAGTTAAGTGGGAATTAGAAATACTCAGAAGGTAATGTTGAGATCTTCTTCTTCTTCTTCTTCTTCTTCTTCTTCTTCTTCTTCTTCTTCTTCTTCTTCTTCTTCTTCTTCTTCTTCTTCTTCTTCTTCTTCTTCTTCTTCTTCTTCTCCTCCTCCTCCTCCTCCTCCTCCTCCTCCTCCTCCTCCTCCTCCTCTGATATGACTACATCATTGATATGACAGACTCCTGATCTGATTGGGCCCATTTTTCTTCTGTTCCATGGGATATCCAGTTGGCACTCACTATCATTAAGTTGTTTGAGAATGCAGGTCACAGTCCAATGCAAAACAATTACAAATGTTTAATACAGGGTAATCCATCCAATCTCATCAAACACCACAGCTGTGCACACATTTTAACAAAGATTGATCATGTTTTTTTGGAGAAGATGAATGTGTTGGCAGAAAGATTAAGCACCAACTGTTGGTGTTTCCGAAATAAACAATATATTACAATCAAGCCAAGCAGGGGGCTTGCGAAGGATTGCTCACAGGGTAGTTATTATGCAGACATGTCTGAATCTGTTTCCTTAGTGGTCACCTTCTTGTCTTGATGCAAAACCCTCCCTCCTCTACATCAGAGAAATGCTTTTCAATGGAAAAGGAGGTTGTTGGATAAAACTAACCGAGTTTAAGTCTTAAATATAAATAGTCATGGGGCTTTGTGTGGGAGCCAATTGTGACTGCAAAGCTTGTGTGAAGATAAGCCCCTTTTCACAATGGACAGGCTACTGATCTTTTGGCTGGTTAAAATTCAGCTGCTGTTTTGAAGTAAGAAAGAAATAAGAAAGAAAAGAAAAGAAAAGAAAAGAAAAGAAAAGAAAAGAAAAGAAAGAAAGAAAGAAAGAAAGAAAGAAAGAAAGAAAGAAAGAAAGAAAGAAAGAAAGAAAGAAAGAAAGAAAGAAAGAAAAGGAAAGAAAGAGAAAGAAAGAAGGAAAAAGAAAAAGAAGGAAAGAAAGAAAGAAAGAAAGAAAAAGAAAGAAAGAGAAAGAAAGAAGGAAGGAAAAAGAAAAAGAAGGAAGGAAGGAAAGAAAGAAAGAAAGAAAGAAAAGAAAGAATTAGAAGGAAATAAGGAAAAAGAAAAGGAAGGAAGGAAGGAAGGAAAGAAAGAAAGAAAAGAAAGAATTAGAAGGAAATAAGGAAAAAGAAAAGGAAGGAAGGAAGGAAGGAAGGAAGGAAGGAAGGAAGGAAGGAAGGAAGGAAGGAAGGAAGGAAGGAAGGAAGGAAGGAAGGAAAGAAAGAAAGAAAGAAAGAAGAAAATGAAGGGGAAAAAAAGTAAAAAAAGAAAGTAAAAAGAAAGAAAAGGAAGGAAAGAAAGGAAACGAGGAAAGAGGAAAGAAAGAAAGAAAAAAAGAAAGAGAAGGAAGGAAAGGAAGGAAGAAAAGTAAGTTAGTTTGTTCCCAGATGGTCTCCTGCTTGGAATAACCCCGAATAAAGGTAGTCCTCAACTGACAACAGTTCATTTAATGACAGAAAAAAAGTGACTTTAAACCATTTTTCACACTTAACAATCATTGCAGCGTCTACATAGTCACACAATCAAACTTCAGATGCTTGGCAACTGACTCACATGTATGGTGGTTGCAAGTTTCCCGGGGTCGTGTGATTACCTTGTGTGACCTTCTGACAAGCAAAGTCAATGGGGAAGCCAGATTCACTTAACAACCATCCTACTATGCTACTTAACAACTGTGGCAAGAAAGGTGGTAAACATAGAACAAAGTTCGCTGAATTTTGCTGAGCAACAAAAACTGTGGTCCTAAGTTGAAGGCTACCTGTGCTAACAAAGGAATCTTAAACTGCGGAAGAACCTGGTATGGACCTCAGGTTCATCAAGATGCTGACTGTGGTTCATGAACCCTTTGCAGGAATCCGAGCTGATTTATGGTTGTTTGAAAAACCAGATGAGTCTCGGTTCTTTGGAATTCAGGTGCGTGAAAGTGATGCCAGAAAGGGCCTGGAACAGGTTATCTCCCCACTGAGGATCTTCCTGAAACCCCCCCAAGCAGTTATGTCTTTTATCCTAGTGGTCAGAATCATATTATGCTGAAAATTGTCCTCCAATTTCCCAAAAATCTTTCTGCCCCACCTTGTAGAATATGTGTTGAGGTAATTCCCCGTTAGGAGAATGAGCGCATACAGGGAGACGTATTTTGAGAGTAGTGTTTGAGAATAGAGTTTGATACACTGTACAGTAAATGTAGGTTTTTACTTCCAGACAGTTTAAGCAAAGTCGTTCACATGTAAATCAGTTAGTTTTTCAATCCAGGAATAATCCAAATATCAAAGTCCAGTGTCAAAAAAACAGTTCAGTAACAGACTTACATTAAATCCAGTAATATCCATCAATTAGAAGAAATGAAGGAACGGCAATACTTTCCAACAGAAGGAAACAGAGAGACTTACTCACACTCTCTTCTGAGACTCAGATTAAGGCAATACAGGTTTCTGGCTCCATCTTATGGCCATTTGAAAAACCACACCCAACTACAGTTTTGCATTTTCTTAAAGATATAGTACTAAAATGTCTATCCTGGCTTATATATTTCTAACCCAAATACCTGTTAGGTGACTTATATCCCCAACAATATGTTTCAGCTCTATTCCATGGAGTTGGAATGTATCTGATGAATTTCACTTTTGCTACTTTGAGCTTATTATTATGAAGTGGCAACGGACAATGGTGTTGATTTTTCTGACCTCTCTGTGATGACCCAGAGTGTAACAAACTCTAAAACATAAATAAATGTCCTTTAATGCCTCCAACTTGGCCCCACTGTTCAATAATTGGAGATAAAACGTATTCAAAAATAGTCTTCAAAAGAAAGCAATACAGTCCGAACTTAATGAGCAGATAGAGGTGAAATAAAAATCTAAAACAAACTACAATGAAGGAAATTCCACAATGGACCAGGATAGGTAATTACCAACTTCAAGGAGATAACAAGGCATAATCTGTTGGAAGGACACCAACCAAGATAACTTCAGCCCAAAATAACACACGCTTTGCTTCTGGCAATGCTGTGCTTCAAACACCCCTCCTTTATACTATTCTCCCCAGCTGCAACCAATGAGGAGGATCATGGCTGCTTCCTCTCTCGTAAGCCAAGTTGTTACCTTCTCCATTCCACCCTGCATGTCCTAGGTTGAAGAGGGGATGGGCCTGGTTCTTTCTCTGACTGTCCAGCTGGTCTCTGCTCTCCCCCAGCCTCCTCCACAACCTCTGGAGCCACACTTCCACTCGCTGTTGGCTGTTCCTTTTCTCCCTTGAGTCAGTCCCTACCAGGGGACTGACACCCTCTCTCCATCATGCTGAGCCATGGCATTGCCTTTCTCATTCACCCATTTTCATCCTCTCCTGGGGACATCTCTATCCATACTCAGGTCTCACAATCCCATTTTTTTTTTTAATATATTGACAGATAACTGATAGTTTTATTAAATAGTAGAAAATACAAGCAATGTAGATAAAACTAACTTTATTTAAACTATTACAAAACAGGCTAACAAAGACACTAATTGTATACAAAACTTAAAAACAGAACAATACCATTCCATACCAACTGTACTGCTATTTGCTTTATTACAAAAAAAAAGTCCAAGTTCAGTTTTTTTCACTTAACAGGCATTTTTCAGCACCTTAGATCCAAACAAACTATGTGATCCATTTATATTGCTATTTGAAAGGGTGTGGATGGCCAATAATAACCTAGCTTTACAAGATACACATGGCATTCTTCTATCACACAGCAAGTGAAGAGAGAGAACCTGCCTTTGGAATTTGGAGAATTGCATGGATTTTTTTTCCTCCTTGTTTATCTTTATAAGGGGTGGCACAGTGGCTCAGTGGTTAACAGGTTGGCCTTGTTTGGCTAGAAAGCCAGCAGCTCAGGTTTGAGACCCAAGCTCCATGCAACAGGGTGATCTCCTGTCCTTGCTGCCACCAATGTAGCAGCTCGAAAGCATACAAATACAAGTAGATAAATAGGTATCACTTTGGTGGGAAGGAAACAGCCTTCTGTTGATGTCCTGCTGGCTACATGAGGATGGAAATGTCTTCAGACAACACTGGTTCAATGGCCTTGAAACCGAGATGATCAAACCCTTGCTCAAGCTGGAGACCCTATACAGGTAGTCCTTGACTTATGACCACATTTGAGCCCAGAATTTATGTTGCAAAGTGAGGGATGTGTTAACTGTCTGTTTTGTCCCATTTTATGACTTTTCTTGCCATCTTTGTTAAGTGAATCACTGCAGTTGTTAAATTAGTAACACAGTTTCCCCATTGACTGCTCATCAGAAGGTCACAAAAGATGGTCACATGACCCTGGGACATTGCAACCCAACTGTCATAAATATGAACCAGTTGACAAGCATCTGAACATAAATCACATAACCATTGGGTTACTGCAATGGTCGTAAGTGGGAAAAGTAGCCATAGGTTACTCTTTTCAGTGCCGCTGTAATTTTGAACAGTCACTAAATGAACTGTTGTAAGTTGAGGACTACCTGTACCATTCAGACAACTGACTGTCCAATCTCTTCTTAAAACTCTTCAGTGATGGAGCATGCATAACTTCTGAAGGCAAGATGTTCCACTCATTCATTGTTCTCCTTAGTTCTATATTGCTTCTCTCCTTGATTAGTTTCCATCTGTTGCTTCTTGTTCTGCCTCCAAGGGATTTATGACAATTTGTTATGGCCAACTCACCATGGCCAACTTGTCATGGCCAACTTACTGTGGCTAACTTGCCATGAGACAACTCTTCATGGCCAACTCATCAAGGGATGATTTGCTGCGAAACAAGTGTAATATCAAAGAACTGGTGGGATAAAACCATTTGAAAAAGGATGCAAAAGGAGGGATAGAATGAAATGTAAATGCCAAATATTGAATTTTTTAAAATTTTATTTTAAATAATTAAACTGAATTGTTAAATTGTCTTGTGGTGAGTTATGCTGTGGCGAGTTGGCTGTAATGAGTTGTCCCACAGCAAGTTTACAGATTACAGATTAACAGAGTTGGAAGGGACCTTGTAGGTCATCTACTCCCACTCCCCACCCAAGCAGGAGACCCTATACCATTTCTGACAAATGGCAGCCCAATCTCTTCTTGAAAGCTTCCAGGGATGAAGCTCCCACAACTTCTGAAGACAACTTCTGTTCCATGGATTGATTGTTTTCACTGTCAGAACATTTCTTGTTATTTCCAGGTTGAATTTCTCCTTGTTCAATTTCCATCCATTATTCCTTGTCTGGCCTACAGGTTCCTTGGAAAATAGCTTGACTCCTTCCTCTCTGTGGCAGCCCCTCAAATATTGGAACACTGCTATCATATCTCCCCTAGTCCTTCCCTTCACTAGACTAGCCATGCCCAGTTGTAAGTTGGCCATGGTGAGGTGGCTATGGTGAGTTGACCATAGCAAGTTGGCCATAGCAAGTTGGCTATAGCAAGTTGTCCTATTCTGGCCTTCAAGAGCAGTCATACTGCACTGAAGGATACCCAACCTCAGAAGATCAGCTTGCTTCAAGTGCACCAGTAGTCCATCAAATGCACTGACCTATTTTTGCATCTGCCCCATAACTTACTGAAGATGATGAAAGAAAACATACATTATGAAGAGGGGATAAGTTTACAAACTGTTTGATGGGGGGGAAGGATGGCTAATCTTTATGCCAGATGTTTAATGACCCAGGGACAGATGTCTTTTTATTTGTTCCACCATGCCCTTGAACTGTTAAGGAAAGGGCTGATTACTCATGAAGGATTTCCTAGAGGAGAATCTCTGCTGTTCTCTTGCTGGGTCTCTGGGGAAGTCAGTAATAATTTCTCCACTTCCTACAGGATTAAAAAAAAAAAAGGATGACACTTCTTATATCGTCATTTACCACCCACCGCCCACTGTGAGGATTAAGAGTTTTGAAACACAAAGGCATGTATTAGTTAATGGGGAGAAGAGCTCAGAAATGTGATAAAATGTGCCCGTGACTAAATGCAAGTGGCTAGATTGATTTGCATATATGTTTATAGTTGAAGTAGTAATAGATGTGGCTGTAGAATGAAAGGCATTTTGGAATTTCTTTCTAACAGTATAACAGAATTGGAAGGGACCTTAGAGGTCTTCTAGTCCAACCCCTTGCCCTATACCATTTCAGACAAATGGTTGTCCAGTCTCTTTTTAAAAATCTCCAGTGAGGAAGCACCCACAACTTCTGGAGACAAGTTGTTCCACTGATTAATTGTTCTAACTATCAGGAATTTTCTCCTTAGTTCTAGGTTTCTTCTCTCTTTGATTAGTTTCCATCCATTGCTTCAGGCACTTTGGAGAATAGCTTGACCTTCTTTTCTTTGTGGTAGCCCCTGAGATATTGGAACACTGCTATTATGTCACCCCTGGTCCTTCTTTTCATTAAACTAGACAAACCCAAACCCAGCAGCTGTTCTTTAGATGTTTCAGCCTCCAGCCCCCTAATCATCATTGTTGTTATATTTCTTCTAGCACTAACATTTTTTACAATGAAAAACTGAGACTACTGCACCTCAAATGTGCTCCTGCAAGCTAATGCTTTATAGCAGCTGTGGTGGCACAGTGGTTAAAGTGCAGTATTGCAGACAAACTCTGTCCACCATCTGGAATTCAATCCTCACAGGGGCTCAAGGTTGACTCAGCCTTCCATCCTTCCAAGGTTGGTTAACTGGGGACTCAGATAGTCGGGCGTAATATGCCAACATTGTAAGCCACCCAAAGAGAGCTGTAAATCACTATGGAATGGTATATATTTCTAAGTGCTATTGCTATTGCTAAACCTTTTCCCAGTTCTTGATTGTAAAGAGCAGATACAGTAGATAGATCCCTCAATATAGCATCTGATCAATGTAGATACCTTGTGGGATGTTTACTCCAAATTGCCTTCCCAAACTGTAAACAATAGAAAGCTTAGAACAAGGTCAAAGGCCATGCATGATTTTAAGAATGGAGACGCTGGGCACTTTTACTGTGGCACAAAGCCTAGATTCAAAGCACAAAGATTGGTGGGATTAATCATTTCTTTCCCAAAATGTTTAACATCAACATCTTTGAGGCATTTGTATTGTCAATGGATAGAGTTATTCTTTCTTTCTTTTAGGGACGGACCTCATAAATCTACAGCAAGGAGTGACACCTCACTTATCTTGACTAATCTGAAAAAACTAAGCAGAATCTGGCCTGATTTGCAGTGAGGTATTAGATTACCTGGAATGCCAGGGTAAGATAGAAAAAAATACCCTGGAATAAGTTATAAGAGTTACCTGCAATTGTCTATATCAGGGGTCCCCAAACTTGGCAACTTTAAGACTTGTGGATTTCAATTCCCTTCTGGGAGTTGAAGTCCACAAGTCTTAAAGTTGCCAAGTTTGGAGACCTCTGGTCCATATAGCTCTCACAGCACACCTACTCTGTGAAGGGGTTGATGGTTAAGCATAGGTTGCAGATGGCTACAAATGGGCTGACATGCATACCTTCCAAATCCTATCTTTGCATTGTGCAGAGATCCACATTGTGTGTGTTGTTTGATAGATCTCACTTCCTCTTCTGTGGTTTGTGTCCCTTAGCCACAATCTGCAAAAATATAAATGGAACACCTATGCAATTATCCCTGAATGACAGAACCATGTGTTCCCCGACACATAGAAGTCTAATTTAGACTTTAGATGGATCAAGATCAGATTGAACAACTCCATTGCATAATAGTTTGCAGGAGCTTCTGGAAGACAGAGAAAAAGGAAAGAAGGAAGGGAGGGAGGGAGGGGGGGAGGAAGAGATTGTTAGAAATTTAAAGCATTATCTTTCAATCTTATTTATCTTAGAAAATTAAATATTTTATCTTTTATCACTTTATCTTACAACTAACCCTATAGCCTATAACTTTAATTCTGGAAGTTGAAGTCCACAAGTCTTAAAGTTGCCAAGTTTGGAGACCTCTGGTCCATATAGCTGTCACTGCACACCTACTCTGTGAAGAGGTTGATGGTTAAGCATAGGTTGCAGATGGCTGCAAATGGGCTGACATGCACACCTTCCAAATCCTATCTTTGCATTGTGCAGAGATCCACATTGTGTGTGTTGCTTTAAATTTCTAACAATCTCTTCCTCCCCTCTCCCTCCCTCTTTCCCTCCCTTCCTCCCTTCTTTCCTTTTTCTCTGTCTTCCAGAAGCTCCTGCAAACTATTATGCAATGGAGTTGTTCAATCTGATCTTGATCCATCTAAAGCCTAAATTAGACTTCTATGTGTCAGGGAACACATGGTTCTGTCATTCAGGGATAATTACATAGGTGTTTCATTTATATTTTTGCAGATGTTAACATTGTGGCTAAGGGACTCTGAAACAGCAAACCACAGAAGAAGAAGTGAGATCTATCAAACAATACACACAATGTGGATCTCTGCACAATGCAAAGATAGGATTTGGAAGGTATGCATGTCAGCCCATTTGCAGCCATCTGCAACCTATGATTAACCATCAACCCCTTCACAGAGTAGGTGTGCTGTGAGAGCTATATGGATCAGAGGTCTCCAAACTTGGCAACTTTAAGACTTGTGGACTTCAACTTCCAGAACTTCAACTTCCGTTGTGTGTATATTAAAGGAGATGGTGCAAGATTTGTGCTTTCAGATTTGCAAGATTCAAGTTTGTCTTCCCAGGTAGACGAAAAAGGAAACACAACCAGATGAACTAAAATAAATCCAGTTGCCATGTCTTAACTTCCAGACAATTCTACCTGGATGATTGAGAACCTTTATCAATACAACTAGATGAAGTAATTCTACTTTATTGTAAGATTACAATAACAGAAGCTTGCAAGTCTAAAAATATAAATCTCCTGCCATCTGGATTTTTTTTTTTTTTTTGGAACTAAAACTCACAGTCTAGGCAATTCAACTTCCTATAATTTAATTTCAAATTCAGTTTCCTACAATTGCAGTGTGAGGAGCTAAGGAAATTGCAGGTCCCTGGAGACAGGAAATTACAAGACAAGAAATAAAATCAACTTTTAGCCAGTTTGTAATTAGGATAGTATATAATTATCTTTATTCTGGTGGGTGGGGGTGGGGATAACCAAAGTGATTTTGATTTTGGAGGGGGGGGGAAATAAAGCAACTTATTTCCAGCCAATTTGAAGGGAATTGATTATTTTCAGCACTGATGCTTCTACTGTTCTATCAGAGGTATGATGGATAGGAGTTATGCTACTATGTTTTCCTATCACACATCTTACTATTTGTTTTCCAAATGATAGGTCTTGCAACATTCCTGGGGTGGATTTTCAATGCATCTCCAGTCATTTCTAGGAGAT
Source organism: Hydrophis major (assembly GCA_033807585.1). Taxonomy (NCBI): domain Eukaryota; kingdom Metazoa; phylum Chordata; class Lepidosauria; order Squamata; family Elapidae; genus Hydrophis; species Hydrophis major. The sequence continues at coordinate 13,401,432 of CM066330.1, forward strand.
TTGTAAAATTTAACTTCCTGGGCTGCTTGAACTTCTGGCTGGTTTTTGTACATGACATTGAATATATACTGGGTTTGGCCAGAGATCTCACAGAAGAATTGCTTATTTTCTTCATATCTCTAGGACTAGACAAGATTTCCAGACTCTCTATGATATAATCTCTTATTGAAGATGTTCCAACTAGTTCAAAAGTCAGCAGAGCTGTACAGAATTTGGAGTATTTGCAGGCAGCTAGAGACTTAAGCACTCTTGATTTCTGCATCTGCTTGGCTGGGACATTCAAAGCAGATATATCTTCTCTGATTTACTATGCAGTGTACATCTAAAGACTAAGAACATTCCTAAGAACTATAGTTTATTTTGCCCAGAATGTGAAACTCTGTTTCTACATTAGACTTCATTGTTTGCCTTATTTAGAAGAGGGGGAATTTGGAGCTGATCACTCATGATGGATAGTAGAGAGATAAAAGAAAGAGAAATAAATAAAGAAGTCCTTGCAAACAAGTATGTAATTAACTTAGTCAGGGATTTTGCATATTTGATTTGCAAAACATTTTAATTGCTTTGGAGAGAACATGGCTGGGTCAATGTGAATCAGGCTAGAGGGGGAGGCCATAAGCTTTGCAAAATTACAGCTGCACCTAAAATGTTTTCTCCCTGCTTTCTAAAGCAAGTTGCCTTGTCCAAATGACATCTAAATGTCTTGAAACTTGATCTTGAGATGTCTGTGGATGCCTTGGTGGAGATGAGCACAGATATGCTCTTTGTAGAGAAGCAGCATCCATTCGTGTTCATTTTAACCTTTCACCTCTGGGAGACCTCAGTGCAACTCCCAGTTCAATCATGAACTTAATTAGTACCATCTGCTCCCTCTGACCTAATAAAGTTCTCCATGTGTGAGAGCACAGAGACATCAGTCCTAAAAGCAGTGTTGTCCAGAGATTCCTGAGGTTTGGTCAAACAAGAGGACAAAAGCACAATGACGTGGCAGGGCAAGCTCTGTAGATCTGTGCAACATTATATGAAAAGGATGGAGACTGCTTTGTGATATCAAGTGAGATACTAATACCACTCTATCAAGCCTTAGAAAGACCACACCTAGAGTACTGCATCTAGTTTTGGTCACCACATTATAAAAAAGATGTTGAGACTTTAGAAAAAAATACAGAGAAGAGCAACCAGGATGATGAGGGGACTGGAAGCTAAAATATATGAAGTATGTTTAAAGGAACTGGGCATGGCTGGTCTAGGGAAGAGAAGGACCAGGGGAGACAGGATAGCAGTCTTCCAATATTTGAGGGGCTCCCACAGAGAGGAGGAGGTCAATCTATTTTCTAAAGCACCTGTAGGCCAGACAAGGAATAATGGATGAAAACTGATTAAGGAGAGATTCAACCTGGAAATAAGGAGAAACTTTCTGACAGTGGGAACAATCAAACCAATGGAACAGAAGTTGCCCTCGGACGTTGTGGGAGCACCGTCACTTGAGACTTTCAAGAAGAGATTGGACTGCCATTTGTCAGAAATGGTGTAGGGTCTCCCGCTTGGGCAGGGGGGTTGGACGAGATGACCTATAAGGCCCCTTCCAACTCTGATTATCTGTTATCTATTATCTATTATATCACAATACAGATCTTTGTCAGTTGCTTGCCCCTAGCTTCTCCTTGCCCTTATGTAGGAAGGGTATGAGGACCTCTCTTTACTTGGGTATGAATACTCACTGATTCAGATGCAAAGGTTTTCAATAAAGCCCCAAAGTCACATGAGCAGAACATGATTAGATATGTCTAGCCTAACAAAATAACCACATTTGTGTCATAGAATAGAATAACAAAGTTGGAAGGGAGCTTGGAGGGCTTCTAGTCCAACCCTCTTCTTAGGCAGGAAATCCTATACCATTTAAGACAAATGGTTCTTCAATCTCTTAAAAACTTCCAGTGTTGGAGCATTCACAACTTCTGGAGATGCAAGTTGATCCACTGATTCTGTTAAGTTCTGTGCATGGGCGCAAAGGATGGAGACGAGCTGGTGAACAGTGAACTTCAAACTCTTTATTTACATGTGAAAACAGCTCAGCTCAATGGCCGCAATGGGCCCCTTTATATAGGCAAACTCTTAACTATTTTACCAATGAAACACAGGGAGCGCTAGCTCCATTAACCAATGGGAGAGGCTCGTTAATAGCCAATCAGATTCTCCTGAACGGACCAATCCGATGTTGCTATTAACAGCCAATCAGAAGTGCAGGGCCAGAACCCTGCACTTTGCTTCAAGCTCTTAATAATCTTTATTTAAGTATTTATTGATTCACAACAGATTCGTTGTTCTAACTGTCAGGAAATTTCTTCTTAGTTCTAGGTTGCTTCTGTCCTTGATTAGTTTCCATCTATTGCTTCTTGACCTGCCTTCAGGTGCTTTAGAGAATAGCTTGACTACTTTTTCTTCACCCCTAGTCCTTCTTTTCATGAAACTAGACATATCCAATTCCTGCAACCATTCTTTATGTGTTTAGCCTCCAGTCCCCTAATCATCTTTGTTGGTCTTCTCTGCACTCTTTCTAGAGCCTCAGTTGGATGCAATATTCCAAGTGTGACCTTACCAAGGCATTATTACACTTCACACGATCTTGATTCTGCAGAAAGCAGTCTAACAAAGAGAAGGACTAGGGATGAAATGATAGCAGTCTTCCAGCACAGGCTGTCACAGAGAAGAGAGAGCCAACTTATTGTCCAAAGCACTTGAGGGCAGGACAAGAAGAAAAAAGTGGAAGACCATTAAAGAGAAATTCAACCAAGAACTAAGAAGCAATTTCTTACAATGAGAATTATTAATCAATGGAATGTAATACCTCTAGAAGTTGTGGGTGCTCCATCACTGTACTTTTCAAGAAGACTGGTGTTCTGACCAAGGCTTCCTGAGACAGTAGCAATCACACGCTGTTCCCCAAAATATTTTTTTTTATTTCAATGGCTTTGAATTATATGCATTCACAGCCCATCATGAGTCCCAAACAGTTTATGAATAGTCCAACAGAAGTCTGCCACAGTCTTTCAGGATAAGGCTGATAAGCACCCACCTTTATCTCCCTTGAAATGCTACCAACGACTAAATTGCCAATTAGCTGTACAAGGCCAAACAGAGCACAAAGTCAACACACAGCTAGAGATTTTAAACCGACTAGAACAAACCAAGTTGCTTCCTGCAAAGGCTCATGTCCCTTTGCTCCTCCATTATGTCTTATGTGAAGGGCCAATAATCTTACGCCTTACTCCTGAGTCACCCCTTTTGTCTTAACTGTTCTTGCCTTCTGGCAGCTCTGTGCAAGTGTGCACTGGGAACAAGCTCCCCCTGTTCCTCTGCCTCACTGATGTCAGATTCTGGAGGCTCCGGAGTCAGCACATAACTCTCAGATGGCCCTGCCTCCATCTCTGTGTTGGATGCAGATCCTTCATCCAAATCCTCCTCAGACTCCAGAACTGGCCCATGTACCTCCACACTGTCTGACTCTACTGCCAGCTCCACAGGCTGTCGGGAGACCACAACAACTTCTACAGCCAATTGTCTGGAATGACATAAGATCTCCTGCCATGGGCAGGGGGTTGGACTAAAAGACCTCCGAAGTATCCTCTAACCCCATTATTCTATGTTCTATGATGAAGACAAATGATAGACTATCACTTTTTTAAACAATTGGAATTATCGAATTACAGCCATTCTTTGAGGTGACAGTGGAAGCGAAAAAAGGGACTTATGACCACTTTTCACACTTATGACCATTGCAGCATCTTCATGTTTATATGATCAAAATTTGGTAGCTTAGCAACTGGCTTATATTTATGATGGCTGCAGAGTCTGGGGGGATGGGCACTGATGTGATCCCCTGTTGTGAGTTTCTGACAATAGAACAGAATATAGAATATAATTCTTTATTGGCCAAGTGTGATTGGACTCACAAGGAATTTGTCTTGGTGCAAATGCTCTCAGTGTACATGAAAGAAAAGATACATTCATCAAGAGCCAAGAAACTGTTGTAAGTCAAGGGCTATCTGTACAATTGGTGTTTCAGGCGTGGGATGGCACTGGTGGTATTTCGGCTATATAGGGCAGCGTGGGAGCCATTCCCCATCTTGTTTCTTTAAAACACCCCTGTTGAGGTAATTCCCCGTTAGGAGAATGAGCGCACACAGGGAGACGTAGTGATAGTGGTGAGGAATAACACACAACGAGCACACAGATACACTGTATAGCAAAATGTAGGTTTTTACTTCCAGTAAATGATTAAGCAAAGTCCAACAAACAGTCCAAGTCATACATGGTTATAGCAGTCAGTTTTCAATCCAGGGATAATCTAATAACAAAGTCCAGTTTCAAAAACAGTTCAGTAAATAGACTCACATCAACAATCAGCAACAGTCAATAGGGAAAAATGCAGGAACGGCAACACTCTGGGAAACCAAGTTTCTGGCTACATCTTATGGCCGTTTGAGGAACCACACCCAATTACAACTTTAGCATTCCCTTAAAGAGACAGTATTAAAATGTTTATCCTGGTTTATATATTTCCAACCCAACTGTTAGGTGACTTACATTCCTAACAACTCCCAATTTTGAAAAATACCTTTTGGATTAAGTGACTAGTCCTCATGAGTATGGAAGCATTTTACTGGCTCCTGCTTTATTATCTCCACCTACAAAGTGTTAAGTTGATTATTCTTTACACACAAATCTACACCTGAAAATAAGTGAACCCAGGAAAGGAATGGAATGGAATGGAATGGAATGGAATGGAATAGAATAGAATAGAATAGAATAGAATAGAATAGAATAGAATAGAATAGAATTCTTTTATTGGCCAAGTGTGATTAGACACACAAGGAATTTGTCTTTTGGTGCAAATGCTCTCTGTATACCTAAAAGAAAAGATACATTCATCAAGAGTCAAGAATCATCAGGTACGACACTTAATGATAGTCATGGGGTACAATAAGCAATCAAATCATACTAAGAAACAGTCAGTAAAAATCATAAGGATACAAGCAACAAAGTTACAGTCATATAGTCACAAGTGGGAGCGAATAGGTGAAAAGAAGATGGGAGGATTAATAATAATAATAATAATGCAGACATAGTGAATAGTTTGATAGTGTTGAGGGAATTATTTGTTCAGCGGAGTGATGGTGTTCAGGAAGGGGAAGCAAAGTCAATGGGGAAACAAGATTCATTTAACAATTCTGTAATTAACATTGCAGTGATTCACTTAACAACTGTGGTAAGAAAGGTTGTAAAATGGAGCAAAATTCTTTACCCCTGTTTTGCTGGGCAATGGAAATATTGGGTTTGATTGTGGTTGTAAGTCGAAGACTACCTATATCTAATTCTGGTTTCAAAAGGTAAGCCAGATATCAAGGCTTAAGAATAATGAGCTTCAAATCCCATGTTTAATTTTCCCAGTGAATTAGCAGTTGCATGCATTCTGCACCTCCTTTGTGGTTAATGTCTAGTGATAGACTGTGGAGAAAGAATGAAGTCCCTGTACAATGGAAATCAAAACAAAATCCTCTTGTTTAATGGCATTGGAATGTTTCCATTCCAATATTAATTTCATTCATGCTCAGTTGACACTTTTTTTTTTTGTAAAGTTTGTCTTCCACCTTGTTGAAAACTATCATGCATCCAGCAGCAATTAGAGATTTTTTTTTAATTTTAAGAAACAATACAAGAAGTAACAGATTGTAAATGTAATTAAATCAATCAGGCTAATTCATTAAGAATGCACTTTCTGCTTGAATATTTATATTGTGTTTGTAATGAAGCAAATCTACCAACAGAATTTATTGGAGAACACAAGCATCTTATAAACAAGGAAAGTCTCGCAAGCTTAATTATATCCTGTGTGTCTCATACAAAGTTTGATTTTCCTTTTAAGCCATTAGCATTTGATGTTTCTCACCTTCTGAGATTGGGTTTGCTTGTTTGCTAGGGGTAGTGCAGATTATTTGAAAGCACTCTGTCATGTGTGTGGCACTCTCTGAGCAGTCAGCTGTCACATCTTGTGTGATGACCTGGGGCATGGCACAAAAGCAACAAAGTCACAAAAGTAGGTAAAGTCCCTTTAATTCCTCCAACTCGGCCACCAATGTCCAGTTATCATTGGCTGGAGAAAAAACTCTCCCAAGAACAGTTTTTAAAGGGAAGAAATTCCATCTGAACCCAAAGTACAAATAAATTATAAATAAAAACCAACACAAACCACGCTACAGCAATTAATGAGACAGGGCAGGATAAGGAATTGAAGAACTCAAAAGATAATGAAACACATATAGTTGGGAGGACGCCAGAACCCAGATAGGACTTGACAAACAAAGATAATGCACACTTTGCTTCTAGCAAGGTTCTGTGTGCAAATACCCCCTTTATCTTGTTTTCCCAGCTGCAGCTAATGAAGGGAATCAGGGCCCTTTTCTCCCCCGTAACCCATGTAACTCATGTTGCTCCCTTCTCCATTCCTCCCTGCATGCCCTAGGATGCAGAGGGGGTGGGCCTGGGTCTTCCTCTGAATGCCCAGCCGGATTGTGCCCTTCCCCAGTTTCCTCCCCAGCCACTGGAGCCACACTCCCATTCCCTGTCAGCTGTTCCACCTCCCCCTCGGAATCAGATTCCAACAGGGGCATGACAATCTTGTTTATATGGTCCCATTGTTAGCATAGTCCCCCAATGTTAAAAGTGAATACACAACAATCTTTTCGCTTTCCAAAAGAAAGTGTATCCAGGGTATGTTTTTTTAAAAAAATGTCAGGATGTGAAATTGTATGTGAGGGTGATCTTGAGGGATGAAGAAGAGACGCAGCCTAGGAAATGATCAGATAAGAGAAAGGGAAGCCCACAGTTGCTTAATGGTCAGAGGAAGAAACTTAGGAAAGATCCATCCTAATGTACCAAGCAGTTCAAAGAATAATGTTGCAAGATTCAATCTGGATCGGTCACCAGGACCAGAGGGTTAGTCTTCTGAGCTTTCGAACTCATGCTGGAGCCCATTCTCAGGGAATTTCTCTCCACTGGTATATGTGCTTTGAGCTATTCCCTGAATCCTGTTTATGTGGTGCCTTCCTATTGCTTGATTGGTATGTTGATGACCGGCAATTGGCCATCTAAGTATTTTAAATAATAAATAATTATTAATAATAAATAATAATTGTAAGTATTTTAAATGATAAATAATGAAACAGACTCCAAATTCACTTGATGGAAGAATTAAAGGCCCATAGCTCATACACCCCCAGTCTCAAATGACAGTTCAAGCATCTGCATTTAAAAAATTCACCCTACAGCTACTAGGCATAGATTCCAACCATACAACTAGCATTTATTAACTTGAGATTTATGCTGAACATCAGTACATCCATGGCATACTATTCCAATTGATTTGTGCCATACACATTTAAGCCAAAGTGTTTTCCCCTGCAGGATATTTATATATAAATTCCCAGTTTCTTGTAACCATCCTGAAACTCTTCACTGAAGTGACCCAGCTATTGTGTCAAAGGAATTGTGCCATTTATTTTGTAGATCCAATATATGCTCTTCTTGTACTAAGGCTACGGGGTGACTGTAATTATATTTGCATTATCGGTGAATAATCTGTTCTATTATTAATAGGTTTTTGATGGATGAAACCCTGCAGGTTTTCTCCTTAGAGGAGCATCTCCTTGACCTTCCTGTCTATATGCATATGGATTCTGTGAGATATTGACTGCCAAGAGATGAGTTACTTTGAGTCTTTGTCTCTACTTCTTGCTGGCTGCTCACAAATGTTCCAACAGTGTCTTCCTCTATTGTCTCCGATCTAGGCATATTCTCCTCTTATACTTGGCATGCTATCCTGATTCTGTAAATAGATGGGATTTGCTTCCAGGCACCATGTGGGAAGACTGATGATCAAGTCCTCAGGCCATCTCTGGATCAGTCTATTAACATCTATTACTTGAAAGGGTTCAAAATAATTTTCATGTTCAAATTAAGGCACCACATTGTGAATATTTTGAATAGAAATGAGAGATGACAGAAAAACAGAATAACAGAGTTGGAAGGTCTGCTAATCCAACCTCCTGTATACCATATACTGTATACATTTCCAGACAAGTGGCTGTCCAGTCTCTTCTTAAAAACCTCCAGTGATGGAGCACCCACAATTTCTAAAGGCAAACCGTTCCACCGGTTAATTGTTCTCACTGTCAGGAAACATCTCCTTAGTTCTAGGTTGCTTCTCTCCTTGATTAGTTTTCATCCATTGTTTCTTGTCAACTTTAAAAAAAAACACCCACAAATAAAAGGTAGAATTGATACCATCATCTGAAAGTTTCTTTGATGCAAGAAACTGTTCTCCTAATTATGCAGCACTGTAATTAGAGATGCCACAAATTCTTCCTAAAGCAGGATTTATTGTAGTTTAGAGAAACCATCGACTGCCAGATTACAGTGGATTAGAAGTTCAAATCACTGGAATCCAGTGGATTCTTCAAAATACTTTTTATAAGAGGTCCCTGATGCTTTCTGAGATTGGTTGTTTTCTTGCAGACATTTCATTACCCAAACTAAGTAACATCATCAGTGCTAGAACAGAGTAGAGCGCAAACCCTATTCCCTACTAACACTAATAATGATACCTAGTTTGGGTGATAAAACATTTGCCAGAAAACAACCAAACTCAGGGAGCACTAAGGACCCCACAGTTCAAACCTGAGCTACAAATATTCTCCTCTATCGGCACTATTCCCCCCCCCCCCCAAATCAAACACTTCTGTATGAATACTACAAAATTACAGAGCCACAAAAGAGAAGAATATGGAGAAGAAGAGAATATGGTTTTTCAACACTGAACCACTCAACATAGATTGCATTAGAATAGAATAGAATAGAATAGAATAGAATAGGGGATAGGATAGAATAGGGGATAGGATAGAATAGAATAGAATAGAATAGAATAGAATAGAATAGAATAGAATAGAATAGAATAGAATACTTTATTGGCCAAGTGTGATTGAACACACAAGGAATTTGTCTTTGGTGCAAATGCTCTCAGTGGACATAAGAAAAAATAAAATGCATTCATCAAGAATCATAAGATACAACACTTAGTAATGGTCATAGGTTACTAATAAGCAATCAATCATATTAGGAAACAAATAAAACAATATAAATTGTAAGGATAAAAGCAACAGTGTTATAGACATAAGTGGCAAGAGATAGATACTAGGAAGAATGAGAGGAATAATAGTAATACAGTCTAAGTAAATAAGTTGACAGTGCCGTGGAAATTGCTTGTTTAACAGAGTGATGGCATTCCAGAAAAAAAACTGTCCTTTTGTCTAGTTGTTCTGGTGTACAGTGCCCTATAGCACTGTTTTGAGGATAGAAGTTGAAACAGTTTATGTCCAGGATGTGAGGGGTCTGTAGATATTTTCACAGCCCTCTATCTGACACATGCTGTATACAGGTCCTCAATGGAAGTGTCATAATCTTCAACCAGCACAGCCTTGTTATATAACAAGAGAATCATCGACATAGAGAATTTGAGAAAAGACCAAAAAACGGCAACAGCTTTTATCTTCCCTAGATTTTGTTATCTGTACACCTGCTTTAAAATGTATTTCCATGTGTTTATCCATATTAACCACACAAAGAAGCGGTTCATAGCTAATCAGCCGTGAAGGTTTCTCTCTCCTAAATCTTCCCTAAATAAATAAATAAATAAAAGTAAGGAAAGATATATGAAATCTTGCTTCCTGTAATTGCCTGCAACCTCCGGTGTAGTTTTGGAATCAATCAATATAACAAAGGTTTCAGCCTATAGCATCATTTTGTCTTCTTTCAGGATGTTAATAAGATCAGTTTCCAGAGCTTGCAGATGCCCCTAAATTTTATCATAATGGAGGAGTAAATGCTGCTGTCAGGCTTCATGAATATGCACTCCAGAATAATCCAGAGATCTCTCACCAAGAGAGTCAATTGTAAATACATATTTACAGCTGTCTCTTTGGATGAAGGCTCTGGAAGAGTATTTCAGCCTCCAATTGGCTCAGCTTGACATGCAAATAATTGGCCATGGAGACTTCTTACACCAAAAGGTTCGTTATTGATTTTTTTTTTAGCTTGGCTTAAAAAAGAAACAGCAAATTCCTCGGGAGGTGTATTTAGGGAGACAGACCTACCCCCTCCTTTGGAGAATCTTGCAATTAAAATGCTAAACTGAAATGGTGGTACTGGTGATTCCTGAGCAAAATGGATATATCTTGCAGAATGAATGAAGTGACTTAAAAACAATTAGCTTTGCCTTTAATTAGATGTAGATAAATGAAAAAATATTCCATTGAAACAGATGCTGCCTTGTTTAATTAACTGATAACTAATTGTCTGCCATAGATATCAGATGATTGTTCTTCTCACCCTGACTCCCTAAAAATATAAGGGTGTATAGAAGGTTCCTTTTTTTTTCCACAATGGGGTCGAGATAAATGTATCCTGTGATGATTCGGGTACTGCACAACTGTAAATAAAATAAAAGGTTTGTTTAAAAGCATTTTCTTTTTAGAACTCCAGTAGGGTTCTTAATACATGTCAGCAATAAAAGTAATATTCGGCTGCTTGGTTTTGTCTTTTCCGGCTTCCAGTGGGAAAAATATACATCTATAAAAAGTCTGCTGCCTATTGCTGCCTTTATGAGGAAGTCTTGCAGTCTCATTTTAAAAAGGAAGGAAGGGAGGGAGGAGGGAGGGAGGGAGGGAGGGAGGGAGGGAGGAAGGAAGGAAGGAAGGAAGGAAGGAAGAAAGGAAGGAAGGAAGGAAGGAAGGAAGGAAGGAGAGGGAAATGCATTTGGGGAAAACCTTTCCTCCTTCCTTCCTTCCTTCCTTCCTTCCTTCCTTCCTTCCTTCCTTCCTTCCTTCCCATCCACAAACTCACAGTCTCCTCATGATTGGATCAAGTCACTCAGCTGGCTTTCATGCCTGTCAAAACTAGAATCTACAGTCTCTGGGTTTCTTTCTTTCTTTTTTTGAAAATAATTTTATTGATTTTCTACAACAAACAAGACAAACAAAACATTAAAACATCAACTCTCATATGTACATCCAGTGTGTCGGTTGGTTCATCAGTTTTGTGCATTCATTTTGTAGTCTCAATTACAATTATGTTACATAACAACTCATATTGTCAATCCAAACTTATATATCCTAATATCGTTATTAAAAAAGAAAAAAGAAACTTTTGACTATACTTTTAATCATTCATGCTTTATGAGATAACAATACTTTAAACAGTTTATTCTGTAACAAATCATATAATCATACCAAATCAATCCTAAAAACACTTTATAAATATAGTGTCAAATAATAAAGACAAGAAAAAAAGTAAAGATATTCCTTACTGTCTAACATTCTAAATATTCTATTATCATATTCTATCATCTAGCCATTGATAAAAAAGATCCCAAATTTCATAAAATTGTTTATCCTCTTGCTCTCTAATTTCAAATGTCATCTACTCATCTCAGCACATTCCAATATTTTCTTAATAATTTCTTCCTATAATGGTATTTTCTCATTCTTCCAGTTTTTAGCAAATACAATCCTAGCCGCTGTTAATACATTTACAATCAGGTATTTCAAATCTTTACTATATATATCAGGTAAAATTCCCAATAAAAAATATCTCTGGTTTCAAGTTTATGTATTTCTTTGTCATTTTTTCCAACCACATGCGAATTTTAGTCCAATATTTTCTGGCGTCCTTACAAGTCCAACACATATGGTAATATGAGCCAGGTATCTGATGACATTTCCAGCATTTTTCAGATTTGTTCTTAAACATTCTTGCTATTCTTGTTGGAGGAAAGTGCCACCTGTAAAACATCTTATACAAGTTTTCTTTATATGCTGTTGACATTGTCATTTTATAATTTTGAGACCACAATTTTTGCCATTTCTCTAAATCAATCCCATATCCAAAATTCTTCCCCCAAACAATCATAGTTTCTTTAACTTGTTCTTCCTCTAATTTAATTCCCAGTAAATAACCATATAATTTTTTAATCACCTTCTCCTCAGTACCCATCAAGATCTTATCTAAATCAGTCTGTTTATCATAGAATCCCTCCGTTTTAGAATCTTCATCATACCTTGAATGTATTTGCGCATATGAAAACCAATTCATCCTTATACCTTGTTCCTCTAAATTTTGAATCGATTTAAGTTCACCCTTTTCATCCAAGAGTTCCCCATATCTAACTGTTTGTTCCTTCTTATAAATTATAGGATAGGAAAATAGTCGATAACCAAACTGGAATTTTCAAATAACATTGTCTTTTTATCTTCTCCCAGTTTAACCACAAAGACTCCCATATATAATGTCTTCTAAAATAACCCTGTGTTTTAGTTCCCTTATACCATAAAAAAGCATGCCAACCCAACAGCAAATCATGACCTTCTGGTGTCAACAATCTACCCTTTCTTAATGTTATCCATTCTTTGACCCACATCAAACTTGCAGCTTGATAATACAATTCCCAATTAGGCAGGCCAAAACCTCCTCTAATTCTAGTGTCTTGCAAAAGTTTTAGCTTTATTCTTGCTTTTTTACCTTGCCATATAAACTTCAACATAATTTTATTTAAATCTTCAAAATAGTCTTTTCCAAGCCTAATTGGTATTGTTTGAAACAGAAATAAAATTCTGGGTAAAATATTCATCTTAATTGTTGAAATTCTCCCTATTAATGACAATTGCAAGTTTTCCCATTTCTTCAAGTCTGTAGCTATCTGTTGTTTAAGTTTCATATAATTATTCTTTTTTAATGTGCTATATCTTGCTGTCAAATAGATCCCCAGATACTTAACCTTATTCGTAACTTGGATTTTCAAAAGGTCTGCCAATTCTTCTCTTTGTCTCAGTAGCATGTTCTTTGTCAAAATCTTTGTTTTATCTTTATTGATTTTCAAACCAGCCATCTCACCATATGTCTCTATCTTTTCCAATAACTTTGGATCTGTTTCTAGCGGATCTTCCAGAATAAAAGCTAAGTCATCAGCAAAAGCTTGTAGTTTGAATTCTTCCTTTTTAATTTTCATTCCTTTTATGCTTTTATCATCCCTAATATTTCTATTCAACACTTCCAAAGTCAACACAAATAGCAAAGGAGATAGGGGACATCCTTGTCTTGTGCCTTTTCTTATATTAATAAAATCTGTAAGTTCTCCCTCCATCATTACCTTTGCTGTCTGTTTATTGTATATGGCTTCTATTGCTTAAATAAATTTTCTGGCAAAACCCATCTGTTCCAATAGTAATAACATAAATCTCCAGTTCACGTTATCAAATGCCTTTTGAGCATCTAGGAATATCAAAGCCATTTGCTTTTCAGGATGAGCCTCATAGTATTCCAAAGTATCCAAGATTACTCTCATATTGTCTCTGATTTGTCTCTTTGGCAGAAATCCATTTTGATCTGGGTGGATAAAATTATTTAAATATTTTTTAAGTCTTCTGCTAAAATTGAAGCAAAAATTTTATCGTCTGCATTCAATAAAGAAATAGGTCTATAGTTCTTAATTTGCAGTGGGTCAGCCTCTTCTTTTGGAATAAGTGTAATGTAAGCCTCTGACCATGTTTTGGGTATCACCTTCTTTGACATAACTTCATTCATAACTTCTAACAATGGGATGCTCAATGATTCTTGAAATGTTTTATAGAATTCTGCCGGAAGCCCATCTGGACCTGGTGCTTTCCCATTATTTTATTTCTTAAGTGCTTCATTTAATTCCATCATTGTTATATTGCTTTCTAGCATTTCTTCGGTCTCTTTAGGTATCTTCGGTAAATTAGCATTCTGTAGATACTGTTTGACTTTTTCCTCATCAATATTCTCTTGTTTATATAGTTGCCCATAAAAATCTCGAATAATTTCCTTTTTCTCCTTATTACCATAACAAACTTGGCCTTGATCATCTATTAGCTTCAATATTTTTCTTGATTCCTTCTCCTTTCTCAATTTATATGCTAGCCATCTACCTGGTTTATTTGCATCTTCAAAGTAATTCTGTTTAGAATTTCTAATTTTCTGTGCCAGTTCTTCTTTCTAAACATAAAATTCCATTTTATGTTTAGTTACATCCAGCTTCAATTAAATATATTTTTTCTGTGGCATTTTCTGTAATTCTTTTTCAAGTCTTTTATACTCATCTTCCAAGGCCTTAGAAGCTTCCCTTTTCCTAATATTCTTTTTTCTTGTATAATCTATTATCAAACCTCTAGCATATGCCTTCATTGTATCCCAAACATTCTGCGTTGAAGTATCTTCTTTTTTATTTTCTCTAAAGAAAAAAGCCAGTTCCTTCTCCATCCGTTGTATAAAATCTTTTTCCTTTAAGATAGTATTATTTAATGTCCATCTCGATCCTTTTTTTTTGTCCCTTCCATTTAATTGTCATTGGGCTATGATCTGCCCAAGTACTTGTTTCGATATTTGTTTCTTGAATATTGGATATTAATTCTGTTGAGATCCAAATCATATCTAATCTGGACCATGATAAATTTCTATTTGAATAAAAAGTATATTGTTTAGCTTTAACATTTCTTTCTCTCCAAATATCTTTTAAAGTTAATTCGTCTGTCATTTTAAAAAAAGATTTAGGGAGAGTCTTTCTATTTTGCTTTGTTGTTGTTGCTATATAGTCCATTTTATTGTCCACAATTCCATTAAAGTCTCTCATCATAATTATATTAACATAGTCCAGTCCAATTATTTTCATGTGTAGCTTTTTATAAAACTCTTCTTGTTTATCATTCAGAGCATAAATTGCAATCAGGAGTATTTTTATATTATTGTCCATTATTTCCACCATTAATACTCTTCCATCTTCATCCGGATAGATCAGTTTTGCTGGGATAGCCTCTTTAATGTATAGAACCACTCCTCTTTTCTTACATTGAGTCAAAGAAGTAAATATTTTCCCTAGTTTTGGCTGTACTAACAATTGTTCATGTTGTTTTTTAATATGAACTTCTTGTAGACAAATTATATCGAATGTTAATTTCTCTAATTTATGAAAGGTTTTCCTTCTTTTAACAGCTGAATTGAGTCCATTTATATTCATTGTAATCAGTTTTTTTTCTTCCATGATTTTGCTTTATATTTAGGTCTAACAGCTCTCATGGATCTTACTTCACGCTGTTCTTTACTATCCACCTGTCCACCTACTTCACCTTTCTCTTTTTCAGTCTCCAGTTGTTCCTCTTGAAACTCAATTAATGAGACCTCTTTCTCTGCCTCCTCTTCTCTTCTTCCAAAAAATTCTGCATGGAAAAGTTCTGCTTTCTCAATTGAGTCAATTCTATGTCTCTGCTCTTGCCACATAAACATTAATCCTTCTGGAATCAGCCATCTATAATTCACTTCATTTTCCAGTAACATTTTGGTCAGAAATCGATATTCTCTTCTCATCTCTCTCACTCTTCTGGGTATTTGTTTTAAAACCACAATTCTTTGCCTTTGTATTTCAATGTCTTCTCTCTTACCACTTGTAGTATTTGTGTTTTAATGGATTTTTTGGTAAATCTAATATGGACTTCCTTTGGTAATTTATTTCTCATCGCGTATTTTGTATAAACTCAATATACCTCATCTACTCCATCCATCATCTTTTCCTCTGTAATTTCCAAAGCATCTGCCAAAATTTCTATCATTATCGCAGCCAAATTTTGTCCTTTTTCTTCTTCTATATTTTGAAATCTGAGATAAAATTCTGACCTTTCCATCTCCCACGTCAACATCCCACTTTTATCTTGTTCAACCACTGTTAATCTACTGTCAATATTTCCAATCTTCTCCTCTCTTTGTTTACCTTCTTCCTCAATTTTTTGGAATTTCTCCTCATACTTCACCATCATTTGTTTATATTTTCCACTTTTTCATCAGTCTTCTCTGTTCTTTGTTCAATGTTCTCTATTCTTTGTTCAATGGTGTCTGATTTTGTCTTGAGATCTTGGATTCCTTGCATAATCATCTGTAAGGTTACTTTTTTTTGTTCTTTATCTTGCTTCAACATTGTCTGAATTAAACGTTGTCCTCCAGCTGGTGGGGAGGCAGAGGTAGAAGTAGAAATGCCAGATAATATTGGTTTCCTGCTCATTTTAATGCTTCCAAATCTTCAAATTCTTTTTAACTTTTAATCCAACTGGTACAATAGCCAATTATAATCCAAAATGGAAAAATCCAATAGTAAAAGGCCCAAAACCAAAGAAGAAAAAGGAAAAAAAGGAAAAAGAAAGATCTTCAGGTTCTTCTAGACCCTAATCCAATTACGAAGTAATCCACCATAAAAAATGAAAAATAGAAAGAAAAAAACCCCCCAAAATAATAATATTGATTAAGAAAAAAAAGAACAAAAAGAAAAAAGAAAAAAAAATTCCTTCAGGTTCTTCACACTTTAATCCAGTTGAGAAGTCTCAATAATCAAACAGAAAAAACAGAGTGGTCCAAAAATATGGATAGAAAAAGCAAAAGGATCCCAGTAAAAATAAGGAGAAAAAAAGAAAAATAAAGAAAAAGCTCTGAGGCTTTCCCTTTGAAATAAAAAGCAAAAATAAGAATATTACTAGAATTGGAATTTACAAAGAGGCTGGTGAGTAGGGATATCACAAGTAAAGAAAAAAATATATAAGAAAGCACACTGCACTTTATTTAGTTGTCCAAGGCTCTTATTATGACTCTCTTCTCCACCAGCTTCAATGCCAAGCCTCAAGTGTTGAAATATTGATAAGAGTCCAGGAAAACACCTGTAATAATATTTTGCTGTGTTCTCCCTCTATCTTATCACATTAAAATGTCCTTGAGAAGGAGTCTTCTTACAGTTCTCTCCAATTCAAATAAAATATTTTCAAGCCTCTAGTTGGCAGTGTTACAGTTTCTTAATACTCTTTCCTCCCCGCCAGCCAGAAAAAAAGGATAATTTATACAAAAAAAAAAAATAGCCAAAAGGAGCCTCTATCCTAAAAAAAAAATTTAAAAAATCAAAAGGAGCATAAAAATATATGTAAGAGAAAATTCAGTCCGGTTACCTACAAAGTCACACTAAAGTCCCCCCAAAAAAAGTAAGAAAAGGAAAAAAAAATCCAAGCCTCAATTTGACATCACTTTAAAAAACGCCGCTCATACAGTTTTTGTCAAAAAAAAAATCTCACAGGTTTCTTCTCTATTCAGGGTGCCCTTTCAAATCTCAGCGAATTTACAACAAAAAAGAAGTTTCTCACCCAGCCGACACACTTTCACTTCCAGCCACTTTCTTTCCGGAGCTGTCCCGACTTCAGCAGCTATGGAGGCTGCCTCTCCGCCGCCAGCAAAAGGGCTTCTCCCGGATCAAACCAGAGATTTTGCGATATCCCTGGGATCCTGGGACTATGCCCTTCACAATCACCATCTCTACAGGATGGTTTAGGTCTGTTGGGACTGACCAGGGGCGAAAATATCGGCTGCAATCTCAGAGCCCCGAGATCACAGCTGTATCGCTGAAACAAAGCTCTGCCTTCCTACAGTCTCTGGGTTTCTAATCTAGTGCTTTAACCAGTAAACCAAACTTTGATGAATGGGAGAATAATAAGATACCACTGGATATTTTCTATGGAGATAGCTGGGAAATCTGTGATGAAGTAATTAAAACCTTCAGACCCAGGAAAATATTTGTCAAACTATGAACCCTGGCTGCTCTTTGAACCTAATTTATTTATTTTTTATCCCCAGTTTCAGAAATAGTTACGTTCGACTAACATAAAAGCAGGAGAGATGCCAACAGAATTTCTTGGCTCTTCCAACCTTATTAAATACTTGGTTAATGACCAACAGATGCTGAATGTGGAAGGCTTAACTCAGCCTAGAACGTCCGACATTGCGCTCTCCAGGGTCCTGAAAGTGTGTTTTCTCAGAGCTCAGATTTCTTGGTGCCTTTTCGGCTACAATCATTAGATATGTTGACCAACTAGATATCTTGGCAACAGTCAACCAGACCAACAGGTACAGTAAGTGACTTTAAATATAAATATCTGGAAGCTCAAATCATCCATCCACTACATCATCTAAACATATAGAAAGACACATTACATGGTGTCAGATCACCAATTAATATAATAACAGTGAATGGGACCAGCTCCTACAGCTCCATCTCTTTGTACATGGTTTCTCATCTTTTAACCGAAACCTAGAGAGGCAGCATGGTGTAGCCAGTAAGGCATTAGATTAGAAAGTGGGAAACTGTGACTTGTGGTCCCAATTTGGGTATAAAACCAGCTTGGTGATCTTGAGCCAGCCACTCTCCCTCAGCCCTAAGAAGCAGGCAGTGGCAAGCCACTTCTGAAATCTTGCCAACAAAACTGCAGGGATTACTCCAGTCTGTTACCAGGGGTCAGCACTGACTTGAAGATACCAAAAGCACAGAAACAAAAACCCAACAACAACTGAAGGAGACTTTAATGAAAACTGGGATGGAATGAAAATCATAGGCCGTGTCAACACTTGCCACACACATGAATTCATTGAAGCCTGGTATTCTACAAAAGGGACAATGAACAAGCATATTGATTTAGATCCAGCATATGAACGTGTAAGTAACCATTCAAATGACAAATCAACAACAGAACTGACCAGCTCCTCAGCAGTTAAAAATAACACAACATAAAAAGCCAGCACAGTTCTAGGTTGCATTAACAGAAGAATAGAATCAAGATCACAACAAGTATTAATACCACTTTATAATGCCTGGGTAAGTCCACATTTGGAATACTGCATCCAGTTTTGGTTGCCATGATATAGAAAAGACTAGAAAGAGTTCAGAGAACAGCAACAGTATATATGTCTAAGTGCTATTGCTATTCAGATAAAAGATAATTAGAGTTGGAAGGGATCTTGTAGGTCATCTAGACCAACCCACTGCCTAAGCAGGAGACCTACACTATTTCTGACAAATGGCAGTCCAATTTCTTCTTGAAAGTCTCAAGTGATGGTGCTCCCACAACTTCTGAAGTCAACTTCTGTTCCATTGGTTGATTGTTCTGTCAGAAAGTATTCACACAACTGAAGTATCCTATTTCTTAACTATACAGTGCATGACATTGTTCTGCACTTGGCCTCATCCAAAGGAAGGCTATCCTTCATTAGATCATAAATGATATTTCTGACCAGTTCTTTGTTCATGCCTCCACTCCAGATAGCTACTGTGAATCCAGCCCAATCGTCACAGGCCTCCATGACTTCTGGTTCATCCCACTCTGAGCTTCTGGATCAATAAAATGATTTTGTCTTTGGTATTATGAGTTGGTCAAAAGACTACTGAAAGACTGGGTGGGTGGAGGGGTTTCCATGTCTTTTTCCTGATTATTATTGCATTTTTGACAGACTCCCTGATGGAATGGTACAACAGATTTCTCTCTTTTCTTTTCCTTAAAACAAGAAAAGAAACAGGTGAAATTGAAAAAACTTACAATCTCTCTCCCTCTCCCTCTCCCTCCCTCTCTCTCTCTCCCTATCCCTATCCCTCTCTCTGTCCCTGTCCCTCTGTCTCTTTGCCTCTTTGCCTCTCTGTCTCTCCGTGTCTCTTTGTCTCTCTCTGTGTGTGTCTCTCTGTCTCTTTGTTTCTCTGTCTCACTCTGTCTCTCTGTCTCTCTGTCACTCTATCTCTCCATCTCTCTGTCACTGTCTCTCTGTCTTTCTCTCTCTGTCTCCCTGTCTTTCTCTCTCTGTCTCTCTGTCTCTGTCCCTCTCTCTGTCTCTCTCTCTCTCTCTGTCTCTCTGCTTCTGTCTCTCTGTCTCTCTGTTGCTGTCTCTCTGTCACTTTGTCTCTGTCTCTGTCTCTGTTTCTCTGTCTCTCTGTCTCTGTCTCTCTGTCTCTGTCTCTCTGTCTTTGTCTCTCTGTTTCTCTATATCTTTGTCTCTGTCTCTGTCTGTCTGTCTGTCTCTGTATCTCTGTCTCTGTCTCTCTATCTCTCTGTCTCTGTCTCTCTGTCTTTGTCTCTCTGTCTCTTTCTCTCTGTTTCTCTATCTCTTTGTCTCTGTCTCTGTCTTTCTGTCTCTCTGTCTCTGTCTCTGTCTCCCTGTCTCTCTCCCTGTCTCCCTGTCTCCCTGTCTCTCTGTCTCTTTGTCTCTCTGTCTCTTTCTCTGTTTCTCTATCTCTTTGTCTCTGTCTCTGTCTTTCTGTCTCTGTCTCTCTGTCTCTGTCTCCCTGTCTCTCTCCCTGTCTCTCTGTCTCTTTGTCTCTGTCTCTCTCTGTATCTGTCTGTTTCTCTGTCTCTCTGTCTGTCTCTTTGTCTCTCTCTCTCTCATACACACACACATGGAGGGAGGGATGTGTGTGTGTGTGTGTGTGTGTGTTTGAATCCATCTGAATGGAGTCACTGTTGGTTCCTTTTAACACTGCTCACTGTTTTATGTTGCTTGATTTTAAATTAATATCATGAGTTGCTATTGGGGGGGTTATTTGTGTGGTATTATGGTTTACTTTTCTGTCATGTGTCCCACAGAGACACACGGTTCAAATTGGATAGCTTTATAATCTGGTAAATAAATAAGTAAAAATTTTATCTTCTAGCTCAGGAGACAGGAAGGACCTGGTAACACGTTCTCCTTACTTAAACCAATTCATGGCTTCCTCTGGCAACAGAAGGGACTGCAGAAGTCAGCTCAAGGGGATTACAGACTGCAATTTAAGCTATAAAAACACCTTGTGGCAAGTTTCTCACTCACATATGAAAATTGCTGTCTCAGTCTCATGCCTTACAAAAGGCTTTTGAACCATTGATGCTGCATTCAGTCTGAAAAACCTAATAACATTTTTTATGACTCAAATCCCAAGTGTTTTCTACTGAGGGTTCTTTTCATTCAGCACACCATCTGTATATCAGGATGTGTGTTTTTTTTTAACAACAGCAACAAAAACCCAACAACATACCAAATCTTTTAAGTATGTACATCAGAGATGGTATTCAGCAAGTTCTGACCAGTTCTGGAGAACCAGTAGCAGAAATTTTGAGTAGGTCAGAGAACCAGAAAATACCACCTCTGACTGGCCCCGCCCCATCTATTCTCTGCCTCCCAAGTCCCAGATGGTTGACTGGGTCATCTTTTGTGGCCCACCATAGGAGAATGGAGCTGGAAAGCAGGTTAGCCATGCCATGCCCACCATGCCACACCCATAGAAGCAGTAGTAAAAATTTGTTAATCCCATCACTGATGTACATGTGTGTTTTTTTTATAGAAAAGGGATAAAATAGGGGCTTCTGGTTTGAGCTTCTTCAGCGACAGACCAAAACCTCCTCTCTGCGAGGCTTTGATCCGTGCTCGCTGCTGGAGTGTGTCGAGACGGCTGGCTTTGGGAGTTAGCCACCCCATAGAGGTGGTGAAGAGAGGGGAGACTGCCTGCACGGTTGAGGAGAGCCGCATCTCCCCTCCCCAGCTGGCCATTACTCCCTTTCCAAAAGGCGGTTGCAGCAGTGATCAGAAATGGCCACCACAAAGAAGAACTCGACTGGAAAAGAATGTGCAGGAGGAAGATAAGAGGAGAAAGTTTTGGTTGACCGCAAAAGCAACAAATAAGGTACCCTGGAATTGAAACTATTAAAAAACAATAACATTGTTCCCAAAGAAGATTTTTAAGCTGCGAAGGAGAAAGAAAAGGGAAAAATTTTGGGTTTTTTTTTTCTCCTTTTCCTATACTGACAGCTAAGAGACTTAAGCAAGAAATTGGAAAAAAAAATCAACTTTGACATCACTAGGCATTTAATGCTGAAAATAAAAAGTCAAAGGGATAATAAAGATTTCTGGATAATTAAAAGCTTTTGAAAACAGGAAAGGAGAGAGGAAGAATAAAAGGGCAGGATCTGGAAGGGAAGACTGCCTGGAATTAAAAAAGATAGCAAAATCTCAACAAGACTTCCAAAAGATACATTCTAACTGAAATATTGCAACAAAAACCCTAGGAAGAGAAAGTCGAAAAGGAAATAAGAAGATATAACTCAGGACTATCTGGATTACTTGATGATTTCTGGATTCTTGGTTATTGTTTTGAATGACTAAAATCAATCTTGCTTGTTTAAAATGGCCCCACTTTTAGAAGAACTGAAAATGGAACTTAAAAGTACAAAGAAGATGCACAAGAAGGGAGAGGTTCTTCTGGCTTCATATTTCAGTTTTTAGAAATGGAGATTTGGAATTATGAGAAACAACAAGAAATTCCTACAGAACAAGAAGATTGTGACAAAGAAGAAGCCATCTTTAATGAATAAGTAATCTTAGATGGGGGGGAAAAGGAAAGTGGGAAAGAGAATGGAAAGTTTAAGATTGGGAAAAACAACTCCAAAAAAAAAAAACAGAGTGAAAAATAAGTATAAAATCAGAAAGCAACAGAAGAGGGAAATGCAGAAGAGAGAAAGGGAGGGAGAAGATGAGAGGGAAGAAAGGAAGGAAAAGAAGTTATAAAGGACAGAAGCAAAATGTAGAGAAACAGGGCCTATTTAGAGATAATGGGTGAAAATTTAATGGAAAAAGGGATTCTGCAAAGGTTCATAAGATAGTATGGTTATATTAGAAACAGAAATAATTTTAGAAAATTTGAAACAATGTATGATTAAAATGTGTGATAAAATAGCTATCGTAATTCAGTGGAATGCTTGTCAATAAATAAATGTAATAAAAGGTATATTTAATGATTTATAAAACATACGTGAAGAGAAATAAGGGAAAAATTAATTATGGAAATTATATGTGTTTTTAAGGAAGTATGATATTTAATTGAAAAGAAGTGTTAAAGATGTTAAGATTTTAACGATTATTAATGATAGAACTGAACTGGAATGGAATGAGGGTTTATAATTACATATATTTGCAATCTTTTTTTTTAAAAAAAAAAGAATATAGTGTGTATTATAAGAATGTACCAAGCAGAATTTGATTGGAAGTTATGTATTATGTATTATATTGAAGGTCATAACCTTAAGGTATATATTGAAGTTTAAATAAGAGTTGAATGGGTGTAATTAAAAGATATAAAGGTGTCATACTCCAATTAGTAACTACAGGAGAATACTTGTTTAATGAGAAAAGATAATATGAAATGGAAACAGAACAGACAAAAGTATAAATATAATGATTTGAGTTGAGATGAGATAATCAAATTAAAATAGAGAAAATCAAAAGAGGGGAAAAACTATATAGAAAATGTAAAATAGTATAAGATATGGAACAGAATACAAAAAGGAATATGAAATTGAGTTTTGTGTCTGTATAAAGAAGTTCAACCCAGGACCATACTATTTTCAAAAAAGATGTTTTACTTGTATTTTGTATGTGTGAAAACCCAAATAAAACTTTATTTTAAAAAAAGAAAAGAAAAGGGATAAAATAAACAAGGAAAGCAAGCAAAATAAAACCCACAGAATAAAACTGACATTTTTGATTGGCGCCAAAGTCTGGGCTTTCTTCCTTCCTGCCTTCACCTGAGAAAGGTGAACTTTAAGATTTTGGAAGCCTGATACAGAAACTTTCACTTGAGAATGTCAAAAGACAAAATGGCTTCATTTCAAAACAGCTGATATATTCTGAGACAGAAAACAATAACCTGGATTGCTTGTATGTTCCAAAGTGACAGGTTTTTTTAAAAAAAAATACTGAAGCCTGATAGCTAGTTTTAGAACTCTAAATGTATGCATCTTTTCAAAAAAGAGCTACAGATAGAATGGAGCAGGTGAACTTAGTTAAACGGCCATCAATGTCTGTAAAATAACATCATACATGCATAAATAGAAAACACCACAACAAATAAGAAAATGAATAATTCCAGTATGCAAAGTTTCACTAAATATTTTGAGAAGCACCCAACACTGTTAGTCTGGGGGCAAAATCCACTGGTTAATAAGAAAGGTGCAAAAATGGGTAAGGTGGTTATATCAATCCTCCTTTTGTTAGATTTCATTAACAAAAAATAATAATTTTGTTCTGCTCAATTCCCACATCACTGTATTCACTCAACTGCAAAGAGGAGCATGGAGGAGGAAAGAGGGGAAGGAGAAGGAAAAGAAAGAGAAGGAAGGGAAGGGGAAGGATAGGGAGGAGGAGGAGGAGAGGAAGGGGAAGAAGGAAGGGTAAAGTGGGTAGGGAGGAGGAAGAGGAAGAGGAGATGAAGATGGGGAGGAGAAAGAGGAGAAAGGGAAGAAGAGGAAGGGGAGGGAGGATGAGAAGGGGGAGGGGAGGAGGGGAAGGAGGAGAGGAATATAGGGAGGAGGAGGAGAAAACAAAGGAAAAAGAGGAAGAGGAGAGATGAGGAGAAGGGGAAGGGAACAGGAAGGTAGATAGAGAGGAAGGGTGGAGGAAAAGAAGAAGGAGATGAGGAAGGGGAAGAAGGAAGGGTAGGGAGGAGGAGGAGGAGAGAAATATAGGGAGGAGGAGGAGAAAATGAAGGAAAAAGAGGAAGAGGAGAGATGAGGAGGGGAGGAGGAAGGTATAGAGGAAGAGGGGAGGAAAAGAAGAAGGAGAAGAGAAAGGGGAAGAAGGAAGGGTAGGGAGGGGGAGGGGGAGGGGGAGAGGAATATAGGGAGGAAGAGGAGGAGAAAATGAAGGAAAAAGAGGAAGAGGAGAGATGAGGAGGAGGAGAGGGGAGGAGGAAGGTAGATAGAGAGGAAGAAGGGAGGAAAAGAAGAAGGAGAAGAGGAAGGGGAAGAAGGAAGGGTAGGGAGGAGGAGGAGGAGAGAAAGAAGGAAAAAGAGGAAGGAAGAGGAGAGGGGAGGAGATTTGTTCACGTATTTAGCAGCACTTCTGAGAATAAATTTTTGTAACACGCTTTCCTAGCATGCCCAGTATTTCGCAATCCCCACCCCGAACAATGTAGGAACCCTGAAATGTCGAGTGACATTGTTATTTAAAAAAAAAGCACTGTGCCCAATGTTAAATATAAAATAGTTATTATTAAGCATCGTTTGAATCTAATTTTGAACACATCAATAAAAACAAGACACAAAACACATACAGTCAATACTCATTAGGATTAAGGGGAAAATAACCCGAAATAAATGCCAAATGCCTGCCTGAATAATAACAATGTCTTTGTTTAGAAGCAAAAGGACAATAGAGATGAAGCTGGCATGACTTTGCCTGGCAGTAGCTGTGAAGTCTGAGATGAGCCACCAAGAATATTCCTTATTCTGCCATGCTCACTAAAAATAAGAAGCAGCTTCAACCACTTGTTGAAGATATTATTCACATAATACCTTCCATGTTTTGACTTTAACAGAATAACAGAGTTGGAAGGGACCTTGGAAGTCTTCTAGTCCAGTGGCCCCCAACCTTTTTTGTGCCACGGCCCGGTACCGGCATCACAAAATGATCCGCAGCCTGGTACCGGCATCAGCACGCATGGCAAGGCGAGCTGAGATACTGGCCAGCCAGCTGTTCCCCGCTTCTCCCCGCCACCTTCAACTCCTCCTTTGTACCTTTGTCGATGGGCTTCGGGACGGCTTCGGGACGGTCGCTCGGTTCACCTTGCCTTGGGTGTTGAAAGAATCCTCGCACCTTAGTTTTGTTCGAAGCCACCACCCCCTTCGATGAAACTAAGGTGCGAGGATTCCTTCAGGACCCAAACGCCGCTTCCCAACTGGAAAAGCTCACCGGAAGCACTTTCTCATCAAAACAAGATGGCAGCGCCCAGCAAACCGGCGGCCCGGTAGAAAATGTTCCACGGACCGGTACCGGTTCAGGGCCTGGTGGTTGGGGACCCCTGTTCTAGTCCAACCCCCTGCTCAAACGGGAAATCCTATACCATTCCAGACAAGTGACGGTCCAATCTCTTCTGAAAAGCCTCCAGTGATGGAGCACCCACAACTTCTAAAGACAAGCGGTTCCACTGGTTAATTGATCCCAGGGTTAGGAAGCGTTGCTTCTCTCCTTGGTTAGTTTCCATCCATTGCTTCTTGTCCTGCTTTCTGGTGCTTGGGAGAATAGGTTGACCCCTCTCCCTCTTCTTTGTGGCAGCTCCTGAGATATTGGAACACTGTTATCATGTCACCCCTAGTTCTTCTTTTCACTAGACTAGACATACCCAATTCCTGCAGCCGTTCTTCCCATATGGCAAGTCTGAACAGATTAGATTAGATTAACAGAGTTGGAAGGGATCTTGTAGGTTATCTAGTCCAACCCTCTGCCTAAGCAGGAGACATACACCATTTCTAACAAATGGTAGTCCAGGCTCTTCTTGAAAGCTTCCAGTGATGAAGCTCCCACAACTTCTGAGGGCGACTTCTGTTCCATCGGTTGATTGTTCTCCCTGTCATAAAATTTCGCCTTATTTCCAGATTGAATCTCTCCTTGTTCAATTTCCATCCATTATTCCTTGTCTCGCCTTCAGGTGCTTTAGAAAATAGCTTGACCCCTTCCTCTCTGTGACAGCCCCTCAAATATTGAAACACTGCTATCCTGTCTCCCCTGGTCCTCCTCTTCATCAGACTAGCCAATTTAGTTCATTGTTTTAATCTCCAACCCCCAAATCATTCTCATTGCTCTGTTTTGTACTTTTACCAAATCTCAACATCTTATTTCATAATTATAATGAGCAAAACTGGATGCAGTATTCTAATTGTCTATTCTCAGCCACTACTAAGCTTTTATAAAGCAGTGCTAATACTTCATGTAGTGTTGATTCTATCCCTCTGTTAATGCAACATTGAATTGCATTGGGTTTTTTGGCGGCGGCTGCAAAATATTTATAGTAAGTCATTGTCCACTAGGACTCCAAGATTCCCTCTTGCAGTTATTGCTATTAAGCAGGGGTGGGATTCAAATTTTGTAACAACCAATTCTGTGGGCATGGCTAGGTGGGCATGGCTAGGTGGTCATGGCCATGTAACTGGGTGGGCAAGGCTTTTTTTGCAGCAATGTCTCCCCCATTTTTGGGGCCTTCTGGGCTTCAGGGAAGCCTTCTTTGGGGGGGGGGGTTGTTTTTGCTCCCAGAAAACTTCCCTGGGGCTCAGGAAGGAAAAAAAACTGAGCATTCAGGGGGCATGCAGAAACCCCCTGCACTCCATTTTGGGGCCTCCTGAGCCTCAGGGTGGCCTCCTGGGGAGGTGTTTTTGCTAGGGCCCAGGAAGGCAAAAATTGGAGGGGAGCAGAGGGAGCCCCCCTCCATTTTTTGCCTTCCTGGGCCTCAGGGAATCCTCCTGGATGAAGGAGTAAGTAAGCGAGGGGAGTCCTGGCACAGCTGACCATGGGAACAGCTGATCGTCAGGAGGGGGAAAAAGGAAATACCTTAAGGAGTGACTTAAGTGATGTCAGGCATGCACGCAATGTTGCACATGTGCAATAAGGACTGACTGGGTAGGGAAGGGTGGGGGAAGAGAGGAGGGGCAGGCAAAGAGGGGAAGGGCCATCCAGGAGCACGATTTGCTTGTTCTCCGAACTGTGCAGAATCACAACAACCAGTTCTATAGAACCGGTCCAAACCGGTAGAATCCCACCCTTGCTATTGAGTCTCTCAGTTTTGTAACTCTTTTTTTTTTTTTTTAAACAGGAGCAAAACTGGCTTGTTCCCCTAAACACTGCAGCTCTTTTAATTATCTAATGCAGCTCTTCCCAATGGCAAGAATTCTTCCTTCAATTTTGCTTTCAGCTTTCAGCCTCCTTTTCCCGGTGCCTCTCGGTAGGCATTGCTCTGGATTTATCTCCCCGCTCCATCATTCCAGCTGCTGTAGCCACATATAAACATGGTCAGAGCTACTAGGAGAAGTGTCTGGCTGTAAAAATGATTTGTGGTCTTTTCATGGGTTGCTGCATGTTCCAAATGGGGGAGGAAAGGCAGCTTTGCAGTCAGAAGGCTTTCCTTCAATAGTCAACACTCAAATATTTTTTTTGCAAAAATGGTCATACAAATCAGTACCATGGGAGCTAAAAACTGGGTATTGAGGGAGAGGTGCTAACCATTGATCTCCTCCTCCCCTATTTTGTGGGGAATGGCTCAGATCTACATTAACTCAGACAGAGAAGAAGCTTTCTTTCTTTCTTTCTTTCTTTCTTTCTTTCTTTCTTTCTTTCTTTCTTTCTTTCTTTCTTTCTTTCTTTCTTTCTTTCTTTCTCTTTCCTTTGTTCTTCCATGCCCTCCATCCCTCCATCCCCTTCCTTCCTCTCCTCCCCCTCCTCCCTCCCTTCTTTCTTTCTTTTTCTTTCTTTCTTAACTTTCTCTCTCTCTCTTTCTTTTTTCCTCTCTCCCCACCCCTCTCTTTCCTCATTCTGCTATCCCTTGTCAGGTGAGCGGTGATTGGCTCATGACATAAGATCTACAGAAACAGTGATGGGATTCAAAAAAAATTACTACCAATTCTGTGGGTGTGGCTTGGCAGGCTTGGCTTGCATGCTGTAAAATCTCCATTCCCACCCCACTCCTGGGGGAAGGTTATTGCAAGATCCTATTCCCTCCCCACCCCACTAACCTGCTTTCCAGCTCTGTTCTCCTGCGCAGGGCAACCAAAGAAGATCCAGCCAATCAGCTGGACCTGGGAGGCAGAGAATAGATGGGGGTGGGACCAGTCAGAGGTGGTATTTGCCGGTTCTCCGAACTACTCAAAATTTCCATTACCGATTGTCCAGAACTGGTCAGAACCTGCTGAATACCACCTCTGTACAGAAGTGAACAACATGAAGATGAAGTTTTAATTTCTCTAAGCAATATTGGAAAGTAGAAAAGGGAGTGAATATCATTTTATTTTTCACACTGGGCAGTTTTAATATTTTACCTAGAATTGCACCCAGTTGGTGAGAACTATCTCTCAGCTCTTGAATATTCACCTATATGTATCTGTTGACCCAATGTCACTCAATACAGCCAAGAAGGCATTCTACACAGGACTTGTAGAAACTGGTTTGGACATGAGCATAACACTAGGAGCCTGTCAGTTCTACTCCCATCTTAGACACAAATCCAGTTGCATGATCTTGGGTCAGTCACTCTCTTTCAGCCCAACCCATGTCACATGTTTGTTGTTGTGAGGAAAAATAGGAGGAGGAAGATTTATTGGAAATGGTCACTGCTCCATTGAGTTATTTGTGAAAATAATAAAGGCAGGATACTAATAAAAATATAATAAATAACATCTGCTCACGTATACAGATTGTTCCTCTCTGGACTGTCCCTTTTATTTGTGGAGCAGAGTGATAAGCTTATTAAAGCTATTTTCACAATGTACTATCCCATAAAACTCTGTTTTTAAGACTAAACCACAAGAGGAAAATAAAAATCTCCCTTTCTGGATTAGACACATAGACCAGCAAAAACATCCCTGGCAAAGAGCCTAAAGATAGTCTTTTCCAAAGGAGATGAAAGCTTTAAAAAGTTTCCATACTCTATCATTTAGAAGGAATAGACGATTCAGACAGCCCAGACTAAAATGACTCAATAATAAGAACAACAACAACAACAATAACAACAACAACAACCAGAATCAGTGAATGGGTATTAAACAAAGCCTTAGACAAAGGAGAAATTTCCTAATGGTGAGAACAATCAACCAATGGAATAACTTGCCTCCAGAAGTTGTGGTGCTCCATCACTGGAGATTTTCCAAAAGAGACAACCATTTGTCTGGAATGGTGTAGGGTTTCCCGCTTGAGCATGGCGTTGGATTAGAAGACCTCCAAGGTCCCTTCCAACTCTATTATTCTATGCTCTATATTCTAAATAACCAGCCCCAAGCCTGGGACCAAAACTAGATTTTTTCAGAGTTTTCCAGAACCTCAGGAATTAAAGGCACTACCCATAACTCTATTGGGAAGCTTTTCCACAAAAGAGAAGACATACATTTTAGGTCCTACAAGGTGGCAGTGTTTGGGGAAGGGGACATGGAGCACTCTCAATCCACTAGAGCAGGGGTCTCCAACCTTGGCTCCTGGAAGCCTGGAGGACTTCAACTCCCAGAGTTCCACAGCCAGCAAAGCTGGCTGTGGAATTCTGGGAGTTGAAGTCCACCAGGCTTCCAGGGGCCAAGGTTGGAGACCCCTGCACTAGAGTATTCTGGGTCCCTCATATGTCCAGAACTTGTATCATGTGGGGCTTTTTTGGTAATAACCAGCCCCTTAAATTGCACTTGGAAATTGACTGGCAGGCAATGCTCAGCTCATGCAGCAGAGTGAATTTAAGCACTATGAAAGGCACCCATTACTGTTTGTGTTGCTACATTTTCAACCAGACTTGTCTTCCAGATAGTCTTCAAGGACAGCCCCAATGATCCAATCGTGAGGTGATCAGAGCATGAGTGAAGAGTCTCCCAACTGGTACATAAAATGCATCTGGTACATAAAATACCAGTGGTGGTATTTAATTTTTTTTTTTTTTACTACCAGTTCTGTGGGTGTGGCTTTGTGGGCATTGCGTGGTTCCATTCTCCTGTGCAGGGCAACAAAAGAAGACCTAGACGATTAGCTGGGACTCAGGAGGCGGCCCACCAAGCCATACCATGCCCATCAAGCCATGGCCACAGAACTGGTAATAAAAATGTTTGAATCCCACCACTGATATAGGGTTTATGAGTAGAGGATTGGATTAGAAGACCACCAAGGACTTTTCCAACTCTGTTATTCTGTAGTAGGAGCACCTAGGGTTGTGGCTCCTAAGGTGGGAGAGTAGCTGCAACAGATCCAAGGCACATATGTGTCTGATGGTTGCCTCTGCCTTTAGTCATTTGCAAGTCATGCAGGTCTCCTATAACAAATTAGTCTGTCTAATCATGAAAGATGAGTAATTCCGTTTCACAGATTTATGGCTAACAAGGTGATTATCATTGTTACATTAGGTCTGTCAATTTAATAAGTTCTCTTTAAAAACCACGGATGGCTTAAATGATTTCATCAACCCTTGCTTATACATGTATCAATTTATTAAAAGGGTATATTGGCCCTGTCACGCCTGGTATTTTTTATTAAAATAAAATTAAATAATTTTAAGTGAATTATTAATATCCTCCATCTCGAAACTGTATTGACATGAAGTCTAGACATTTCAAGAGAGACTCACTATATGAATATCAATACACAGGTTATGTCAAAGACTGTGGGGAGAGGAAAAAAATTAACTTGAGGAAAAAGCATCCAGCGATTGGCAGTAATAATCCAATAATTAGATATTCAATCTTCCGAACTGTTCTTTATCTGAAAGTCATTATGATCTTTTGTAATAGGAACTGTCAGAGCTTTAGCCAACTTTCCATGAGTTTTTGGTGTTACACAGTGGTAGGATTCAATTTTTTTTTACTACCGGTTCTTGGGGTGTGTGGCATGGTTTAGTGGGGTGGCAGGGGCAGGATACTGTAAAATCTCCATTCCCACCCCACTCCAGGGGAAGGTTACTGCAAAATCCCCATTCCCTCTCCTCTCCTGGGGGAAGGTTACTGCAAAATCCCCATTCCCTCCTCACCCCACTAACCTGCTTTCCAGCTTCCTTCTCCTGTGCAGGGCAACCAAAGAAGATCCAGCCGATCAGCTGGGACTTAGGAAGCAGAGAATAGATGGTGATAGGGCCAGTCAGAAGTGGTATTTCCTGGTTCTCCAAACTACTCAAAATTTCCGCTACTGGTTCTCCAGAACTGGTCAGAACCTGCTGAATACCCCCTCTGGAGTTACATGATTTTATGTAAGATACAAATAAAGTATCCACCCTGTATTTTCATAATATTGCTACATTTCCTGTGCCCTGAAGCCAAATTCAGAAATTGAGTTACTTTAGCCTTGAGCTCAATTTGTGCAGGGAAAGGAATGGCAGAAGTTGGGTGCAGAGTCAAAAGAGGGAATCTCTACATAGCCACAAATAAACTAAATCCAACCTCCATTGAATTCCATTGATTCTTATCTAACTCCAAACAGTTCCTAACCCTTAGTTGAGAAGATTCCTATGCATAAGAGTTTTAGCAATAAATCAATTTAATTGGACCTTCCCATGTGGACCTGTTATTTCCCACCTGACAATTTGGCAGGAGGTTTCACGAATCAGATCTGCCAATGAAAATAAAAGACCTTTTCTAAAATGTTAAATCCTCCTGTATGTTGAGGAAATATTGGGTTAAGTGTTTAAGTGGAAGGTGTGCACAAAATTACATCCCATTATTTACTCCTCCGTAACCATCTTTTAACAACCAGCTCTGAAAAGCTGGATTATATAAACTATTTAAGATTCCTGCCATAAGCCATCAGAAAACATGGATTTACCAGGATGCTTCCTGGTTCTCTAATTCCCATGATACTCCCTACTCCTGTTGATTGGTTGTCTTTTTCTGGAAAATTGTGTACCTTTCCAAGCAAAGCACTGGGAAACCACTGCTTGCTATTTTTATTTTCCACAATAGACATGTAAATGAATGGATTCCAAATCTATGGTAGACATACAGTATAAATGATGTTGGAGCAGATGCTTTTTTTTTTTTTTTTTTAATTGTTTGTAATCATTGAGGTCCAAAGGGAGGGAGCCAGTCCGGGAGAATCCCACCCCTGAAGCCACCACTGAGAAAGCCCTTCTTCTGGACCCTGTCAGATGTAGTTCCTTAGGAGAAGGGGCCTGCAACATAGAACCATAGTGGTACAGTGGTTAGAATGCAATATTGCAGGCTAATTCTGCCAATTGCTAGCAGTTTGATTCTGACCAGCTCAAGATTGGCTCAGCCTTCCATCTTTCTGTGGTTGGGAAAAAAAAGGATCCAGATTATTGAGGGCAATATGCTGACTCTGTAAACCACTTAGACAGGGCAGTAAAGCACTATGAAGCAGTATATGAGTTTTGTTAACAAGTGGTTAGAGTGCAGTAGTACAAGCTGTTGACTGCCAGCTGGCCTGCAATTTGGCAGTTCAAACTTCCCCAGGTTCAAGGATGGCTCAGCCTTCCATCCTTCCAAAGTGGGTAAAATGAAGACCCAAGTTGTTGGGGGAATAGGCTGACTCTGTAAACCACTTAGAGAGGGCTGTAAAATCATTATGAAGCGGTATATAAGTCTAAGTGCTATAGTGCTAAGTGCTATACCAATTGCTATTCCTTGCCTCCCCGGTCTAGTAAGTGGAGTGGATGTAACTGGGAAGAGATGGTCCTTCAGATAACTGATCCCAAGCCTTTAAGGGCTTTTAAAGTGACAACCGGCACCTTGAAATGCACCCGGGAGCAAATTGGCAGCTCTCACAGAAGTGATACCTGTGCACACCTGGGTTTGCACACTATGCATTTTTAATAGGGAATAAAAATAAAGATAGAAAAATAATAATACCTCATTCTTGCTATTCATTATAGGATGGAGAACCTCTGGTTCTTTATTTATTGGCAGTGAAAGAGATGTATTTTTCTGATGGATAACACAGAAGAGGGAAAGCAAAGAAGGTTAGGAAAGACAAAAAGAACACAAGCAAAATATATTTTACATTATACTGCTGCATTATTTATTAGCCAGTTGTAGCCACTTCATGTACCACATGAAGAATTCATTACTGTCAATTGTCTTATTGGGTAATTTCCATTGGCAGGCATCAAAACCGCTGCTAATTTGACCAGAAAATATTTAGACACATGGAAATGCAAGTTTTTTTTTTTTAAAAAAAAGTGGCATTGATATGAGCAGCTCTTTCAAACTCTGAAAACGAGGGGCTACTGTTGGCTTTCACAAAGTCATGCATTCAATATAATTCATAGTTAAGGCTTGCAAGAGCATTTGGGAAGACAGTATAAACTGTTTCTCTAAGACTCCTCCCTCCAAATAAAACATCTTTCAGATTTCCTCCCCTCCTCTTCAATTTCAGCATGAATTTTCTTCAGATGAGTAACAATATTTCCAAGCAATTAAATATAGATTACATTGAACAATGTCTGCTAAAATGAATAATTTACCTTGCCTGCAAAACTCTGGGGAAAATAAATTAATTAAAGTATAATTCAGAACTAGGTTAATTATTCTGAATGAGGATAAGAGGCACGATGCTGCCCTTGTTTCTGCTTCACAAACTCTCAAATCCAAGGCATAACAAATAGTTGCAAGCTAGATTATAGATGTATTTATTTATTTAGCATATGATATAGTATACATGGACTAGCAATACATATTAACCTTTTAACTAGATTAGTAGAACCCAATAAAACATAAATGTTAAAAAGAACTATGTCCAAAGGTCTAAGCCATCTAATCATTGAAGCACAGCATCATTTATATTTTTTTTAAAAAAATCAGGTACTGGACTGGTATAGTTGAAAAGCTGGCACCTTTTAAACCATTTTTTAAAATAAATTCTTTATTTTATTTTTAATACAAACAATCTATCTTCCCTTAAACAGTGTGTCATCTGGGTACAAATATTTTGTGCGATAATGATTAAAATTTACAGCCATATTCATTACATTCGTATTAATTCTCTACTCTTAAACTTAATACTGATATACATAATATATCTAATTATTATAACAATCCTCATCTTAAACTTATTTAATTCTGTTAATGTATGTTCTATATTTAACTAATCTTTTTTTGTTTCTAACTTTCATATTTATCCTCTAACCATTGATAAAATAATTCCCATTTTAACCCCTTTAAACTAATCAGTGTTGCCAGAACTCCTGGCGACAGTAAAGGGTGGCTGCCATAAAAGGAAAAAAAGCATTTTTATCCATTTGTATAAATTAGGAAGAGGAGGGGAACTTCAATTGTTGACAGGTCTGTCTTCAAAGCCAAATGACTCAGAATCAGACCGTGATCATTCACCCCAATCACAGCATCTTGGATCAGCCCTGCCTCCTATATGTCTATCAAATCCCTCAGCTAATTCGTTTTGATCATTCGGCATCATTGCTGAGATCTGCTCCCTTTCATTTCCTCTCCTCCCCCATTCCTTCCTTTTCCTTCCCAAACCTACATTTCCAATCATTTTTCAACCCCATGGCTTCATCCATCCTCATCCATTTATCTCCTCCACCATTCATTATGTCAATATCATCAGATTAAACTTTTTTAAAAAAATATTGCCACTGTTAATATATCAGGGTTTCTCGTGGCCTTGTTCTTTGTGTTCATCATCAGCGGTTTTCAGCAGGTTGGTTTGCATGTATTCTTAATATATTAAAGAAGAGATAACTTCATTTTTAGGGCCAGTTCCAGTGGTGGTATTCAGCAGGTTCTGACCAATTCTGGAGAACCGGTAGTGGAAATTTTGAGTAGTTCAGAGAACTAGCAAATACCACCTCTAATTGGCCCTGCCCCCATCTATTCTCTGCCTCCTGAGTCCCAGCTGATCGGCTGGGTCTTCTTTTGTTGCCCTGCACAGGAGAAAGGAACTGGAAAGCAGGTTGGTGAGGTGGGGAGGGAATGAGAATTTTACAGTAACCTTCGCCTGCCACCCCCACCAAGCCACGTCCACAGAATTGGTAGTAAAACAAATTGAATCCCACCCACCCCAGTTTCCATTACCTTTGGATGAGATGGCCTTAGAAAGGTGAGAGGGTGGAGTTCAGGCTTGCCCTCCCAAAAGATTTAGCAGGACGAGATGTGTCTCATTAACTTGGAGCCTGGAATAATGCCTCATTAACTCGGAACCAGCAACCTGGAATTGAGGAGAAACTTTCTAACAGTGAGGACAATTAACCAATGGAACAGCTTGCCTTCAGACATTCTGGATGCTTCATCACTGGAGGCTTTTAAGAAGAGACTTTTTTGCTGGAAATGCAAAAAAAAGGAGGGAACATTCTTCCATATGTGGTGGTCTTGTACAGAGGCTCAAAAATATTGGCAGAAAATTAGAAAATGGCTGCAGGAAATGACAACAGAATAGATCGAATTCAAAACAGAACTCTTTTTATTAGTGATCTTTAATAAACAGTTCCCCAAAAAAGTGAAGTATACAATAGTACAGACATGTACTTAAGAAACTTAAGAAAACATATATATATATATATATATATATATATATATATATATATATATATATTCAAAAGAAAGAAAGATTTGCTCTTCGGGAAAGTTTTTTATTTTTTGTTCAGAATTTTCGGATTTGTTATCTCAAGTCCGTCTTCAGTGAACTGTTAGATGGAGATGTGTCCAGGAAGGAGCTTTGGTCGTTATTTTTATCGTTGGTGTCAGCGTTCTGTGGATTGGTAGCACGGGCATCATCGCGTGATTGGCTTGTCAGTTGTTTGGATGCGAGTTGGTTTGTTTTTTTATGTTGTTGATCCAATTATCACGTAAACTTTACTTTATTGGAGGCCTTTAGTGCAGCTTGGCGGCTATCATCATTAGGGTGCCTGGTTGGGGTGTGTTTGAGATGGAGGTAACACAAAGTAACACAATGTTGCCAGCCAATCAAGATACAAAAAGAGCCCCCCCCCAAAAAAAAAAACAGACAGAAGATACTAGTAGCAGAACACAGCAAACTCCAAGACCAATAAACACAGACCAAGACTCTCAACCAATCAGGAGGAAGAAAAAACCATTCTGACACAGCAATAGGCTGCCCCAAATTTAAATCTGAAACCACTGTAAAAGTCTGACTCACAAACACCATACAGAAGCCTGATGATGGCAGATGAGATTCTGCTGAAACATTGCTACAACTTTAAAAGCACCACGTGGGAAAATACCCGAACAATATTTGTTTTCTTAAGTTTTCGCGGGTACTTACATGTCTGGCATTCAGCTTTGTTTGGGTATTTTCCCACGTCATAGTAGTGGTGCTTTTAAAGTTGTAGCAACGTTTCAGCAGAATCTCATCTGCCATCATCAGGCTTCTGTATAGTGTTCGTCTGTGAGTTAGACTTTTACAGTGGTTTCAGATTTAAATTTGGGGCAGCCTATTGCTGTGTCAGAATGGTTTTTTCTTCCTCCTGATTGGTTGAGAGTCTTGGTCTGTGTTTATTGGTCTTGGAGTTTGCTGTGTTTTGCTTCTAATATCTTCTGTCTGTTTTTTTGGCTCTTTTTGTATCTTGATTGGCTGGCAACATTGTGTTACTTTATTGGAGGCCTTTAGTGCAGCTTGGCACTAAAGGACGGCTATCATTAGTTAGGAAGCTGGGTTTCATCTGGGTGCCTGGTTGGGGTGTGTTTGAGATGGAGGTATCAGGGGGGATCTGTTTGTACCCAGGTAGTTTGCCTGGCTTGTGGTGTGGAGATTTTTTTGTTTGTGAGTGCAGGCTTCCAAATGATTGACAGCCTGGTGGAATCATCTCTTCTGTTCATGCTTTCTGGTCTTTTTTCAATCTCTATGGCTTCTCTGATGATTCTGTGGCTGGGATTTTCTATAGTGGCTAGGGTTTTGGTGCCATTGAAGTTGATGCTATGACCTGTGGCTTCCATGTGTTGGACTAGTGAGGAAGTGTGTTCCAGCTTTTTGACTGCATTTTTGTGTTCATCCAGGCGGGTGCTTATTCTTCTATTGGTCTGTCCAATGTATGTGGCCGGACATGATGCACAGGGGACTTCGTATATGCCTTGGTTTTCCAGGTCAATTTTGTCTTTGGGGTTCCTGAGGATGGCTGCTATTTTTCTGTCTGTTTTGAAGGCAGTCTTGATGTGGTGTCTGTATAGAATCTTACTAATTTTGTCTGTAGTGCCTCTTATGTAGGGCAGGACAGCTGTTCCATGGGTCTGTTCATCTTCTGGGTCTCTATTATGTCTCAGTGTGTTTTTGTGGATCAAGTTGGTGATTTTGCTTTTGTGGAAGCCATTGGCTGTCAATATTTTAGTCAGGTTGCATAGTTCAGTCTTAATGTGTGTCTTGTCTGCCAGGCGTTTGGTTCCAGTAATTAGTGTTTTAGCCACGGAGTTTATCTGTGCTGGGTGGTGGTGGGATTGGGCGTTGAGGTAGTGGTTGGTGTGTGTTTTCTTCTGGTATATGGTGTGTCCTAGTGTGCCATCTATTTTTTTGTAGATTAGTACATCTAGGAATGGTAGTTGTTTGTTTGTTTCTGTTTCCATGGTGAAGTTGATTTTGGGGTGTGCGCTGTTTAGGTGTGTTAGGAAATTGTTTAGGTTTTCTTGTCCATGGGGCCAAATCATGAATGTGTCATCGATATATCTTAATCATAGTTTGGGTTTGAGGATGGCATTGGCCAGGGCTCTGGATTTGAATTCTTCCATGAACAGGTTTGCAATGACAGGTGACAGTGGTGATCCCATGGGGGCTCCTTCAATTTGTTTGTATCTTTGTCCTTTGTATATGAAATATGTGTTGGTTAAGCAGTGTTCTGTTAGTTGCATGAGGTGTTTAGCTGGTTGGTATTTATTTTTGATGATTTCAAGGATCTCTTTTATTTTTTTGTAAGTTTTGACATGGTTTCACTATTCACTCAAGTCCCGATAAAAGAGACCCTTGAAATCATCAAAAATAAATACCAACCAGCTAAACACCTCATGGAACTAACAGAACACTGCTTAACCAACACGTATTTCATATACAAAGGACAAAGATACAAACAAATTGAAGGAGCCCCCATGGGATCACCACTGTCACCCGTCATTGCAAACCTGTTCATGGAAGAATTCGAATCCAGAGCCCTGGCTAATGCCATCCTCAAACCCAAACTATGGTTAAGATATATCGATGACACATTCGTGATTTGGCCCCATGGATAGTCGTTTGTCTGAAATGGTATAGGGCAGTGGTAGCTAACCTTTTTTGGCTCCCATGCCTATAATTGTGCATGCGCTTGCTTGAGTCATGCACATGCCAGCACTCTGCGCCCCCTGTGCATGGATGCACAATTCCCCTTCGCCTGCTGCGTGTCTTTGTGCATGCGTGCATGATTCCTCCTCATGCACAGCACAACACTTCTGACACGTGTGGCATAGGTTCGCCAACATGGGTATAGGGTCTCCTGCTTGAGCAAGGGGCTGGACTAGAAGACCTCCAAAGTCACTTCCAGCTCTATTCTGATTTTGATTTTTTTCTCTTTTCTGTTGGTAATCCCTGACTTACAACTTAGTGGCAGTGGCACTGAAAAAAGGGACTTATGACTGTTTTTCACAATTATGACCTTTGCAGCATCCCCTTAATCATGTGATCAACATTCAGATGCTTGGCAACTGGTTCTTACTTATGACCGTTGCTGTGCCCCAAGGTCAGGTGAGCACTTTTTGCAACTTTTTGACAATAGGGAAGCAAGTAGGGTTCCCTACTTATCAACTGTAGTGATTCCCTTAACAACTGTGACAATAAGGTCGTACAATGGGGCAAAACTCACTTAACAACAGAAATTTGAGGCTCAATTGTGGTCGTAAGTCAAGGACTACTTGTAATCTTGACTTCTCTCCTGTTCCTCACAACCGTGATGCAAGTTGTAAATCTCACAGAGAAAATAAAGCTTTGCCTTTCTACTTTCTGTCTTGCTTCTTATCATAAAGTCAGATTGGATTGCTTCAGGGGCCATCAAACTACTATTTGGAGGTCTGGATCTGGTTATGTTAGCCCTTTGGGGTAGATCAGGTCAAAAAATGAGTATGGCAGACATTCTATGAACATCCTTTACTGTAATAAAGTACAAGAACATAATCATGAAAACCTGTTCAAGTTCTTCTATATCTCATTTTATGC
Source organism: Hydrophis major (assembly GCA_033807585.1). Lineage (NCBI taxonomy): Eukaryota > Metazoa > Chordata > Lepidosauria > Squamata > Elapidae > Hydrophis > Hydrophis major. The sequence continues at coordinate 13,441,029 of CM066330.1, forward strand.
TTAACAAAATCAAGGTGGGGTTATTTTGAATTTCTGTTTTATGCTTTTCTATATGTCTATGGAGATTCTCAGTCACCCAGGACATGGTTGTCCCAAAGGTGCTTTTTCAAGAGGCAACTGGACTTTCTGGTTTTTCATTGAAGATGTTTCGCTTCTCATCCAAAAAGCTTCTTTAGCTTTGACTGGATGGTGGGGAAAGGAAAGATTTATACACCTAAAATAGAATAGAATAGAATAGAATAGAATAGAATAGAATAGAATAGAATAGTTTATTGGCCAAGTGTGATTGGACAAACAAGGAATTTGTCTTGGTGTAAATACTCTCAGTATACATAAAAGAAAAGATACATTTGTTAAGAATCAAGAATCATAACGTACAACACTTAATGATAGTCATGATAGTCAAATCATACTAGGAAACAGTCAATATAAATTGTAAGGATACAAGCGACAAAGTTACAGTCCTACAGTCACAAGTGGGAGGGGATGGGTGATAAGGAGTGATGAAAAGATTAACAGTAATAGTAGTGCAGACTTTGTAATAGTTGAACAGTGTTGAGGGAATTATTTGTTTAGCAGAGTGATGACTTTCAGGAAAAGACTGTCCTTGTGTCCAGTTGTTCTGGTGTACAGTGCTTTACAGCATTGTTTTGGGGGTAGGAGTTGAAACAGTTTATATCCAGGGTATGAGGGGTCTGTAAAATTTTTCACAGCCCTCTTTTTGACTCGTGCAGTATACAGGTCCTCGATTGAAGGCAGGTGGGTAGTAATTGTTTTTTCTGCAGTCCTAATTATCCTCTGATGTCTGTGTCTGTCCTTTTGGGTTGCAGAACCAAACCAGACAGTTATAGAGGTGCAGATGATAGACTCTATAATTCCTCTGTAGAACTGTATCAGCAGCTCCCTGGGCAGTTTGAGCTTTCTGAGTTGATGCAGACAGCTGGTGATTTGTGTTCTTTTATCAAGTCACTGAGGCCACCTGGAGTTTTATCTGTGTCATCAGGCTCATCTGAGTGGTGCAAATGGATGTGAAGCCTTCTTGGAACTGTTGAATGGACTGTGTTGTAGACTGGAGATAGATGATGTCATATCCCCCCTCCTTTGAGAGAGGGCTGTTCAGTTTTGACACAAATGGCCTCTTTAACCCATCTTTCAAACCAGCAGTCTTCTCTGTCCAAAATATGGACTTTGCTGTCTTCAAAAGAGTGGCCTTTGTCTTGTAAATGCAAATGGGCTGCTGAATCTGGTACTGATGGTTTGTTCCCCTATGTTGTGCTATGCATTTATGAAGTGGTTGCCTTGTTTCCCCAATGTACAGATCTCCAGGTTGCCTCAACGACTTGCTAAAAGAATGCAAATGACCAACTGTTTGCAGTACGCATAAATCTTCCATTCCTCACCATCCAGTCTGAGCTGAAGAATCTTTTTGGATGAGAAACAGAACATTTTCAATGAAAAACCAGAAAGTCTAGTTGCCTCTTGAAAAAGCACCTTTGGGGGGCTCTTCTATAAGTCTCCCCTTTATGGTTCATGCTTTCCCTCCTAAATAATTCCTTCCTTCCTTCTCCAAGGCCAGTTCCTAATTTCTTAAAAGCAATGTGTCAACTGTCCAACTGGTGAACCCAAAACCAGGAACACTTGCAGGGGCTTCGAATTCCCAAAAGTAAAACTTTATTGGATACACTCTATTGGTACTGAAGAAACAAAACCAGCTTTGGTTTTCCCACACAAATGCTTGCCTAGTTAAACAGCTTCCTATTCTCCCAGCCCCTGGGTGATCCCATTGTCCAATTATGAGGCATCCTTTTGTTATGGGAACAGTCCATCTCTTTCTCCAGCACCTGCAGTGGTGACCTTGATGGTTTCCAGGCATTCACAATCTCCGCATACATTCTCAGCATTCTCTCCCTCCTCCCTTCCCACCCCCCAGTTCATTGGCAAGCCTGAAGGTTTGGAAGAAGCAAAGTCGTTCAAACTTAACACAATGTTTCTCAAAAGCTTGACAACTTTAAGATGTCAACTCCCAGAATCCCCCCAGCCAGTATGTCTTTTAATGGTCTTCAAAGTGAATCAAGTAATTTCTGTACAACCCCCTCCAATATCTCATAAACTGAATATCTGCTTAGCTGTCCTGAACTCTCAGTTAAACAGAATTTAATTGTGCACCAAAGTCTTTGACTCATTCATTGCTAATGCTGGCTACCAATTTTAATGCCAATAAATACAATTGTGGGGGTGAAAGGGAGAAGAGTGGATCAACATTCAGCGGCTCAATAAAAAAAAAAAATCAAACCACTATCTTTGGTAGATTCTTTTAAAGTCTTTTTTAAAATAAAAGTCTTTAAAACAATTTGCCAAAGGCAGTAGAAATATATTAATAGTCACTTATATGTGCATGCTTCTGCTTCTACAATTTAGATAAAATGTTCATTTTTTTAAAAAAAAAGTGAATTATGCTTTCATTTTCATACATTTATCTCAGACAGGCTATTTAAATCTACATTTTGTGTATGCTAATTCTTTCTCTCTTACTTTCTATTTTGTAACACTATTCTGTTTGGACCTAACTTGCAGTAAAATACATTCTTTTCAGATCTTTCTTTTCTGGATTTTGGTTAGGAAGCAAAGATGCTAGTGAGAAATAATGATTTTACACTATTTGTAGAAGCCGGCAAAGCTGGAAGAAGTCATCCCAATATAGAAGAAATTGCTACATTTTTCTTAATGGGCGTAAAGACTTTAAGAAGAGATAGAGGGAGTCCTCAAGTTACAACTGCAATTAAGCCCAAAATTTATTTTGCTGAGCAAGATAGTTGTTAAGTGAGTTTTGCTCTATTTTACCACCTTTGGTTGCCATGGTTGTTAAAAGAATCACTGCACGTGTTATGTTATTAACACAATTGTTAAGTCAATCTGGCTTCCCATTGACTTTGCTTGCCAGAAGGTCACAAAAAGTGGTCATATGACCAGTGGTGGGATTCAAAATTTATTACGATCAGTTCTGTGGGCCTGGCTTGGTGGGCATGGCAGGGAAAGGTTACTGCAAAATCTCCATTCTCTCCCCACCCCACTAACCTTCTTTCCAGCTCCATTCTCCTGTGCAGGGCAACAAAAGAAGACCCAGCCAATTAGCTGGGACTCGGAAGGCAGAGAATAGATGGGAGTAGGGACAGTCAGAGGTGGTATTTGCCGGTTCTCCAAACTACTCAAAATTTCCGCTACCAGTTTTCCAGAACTGGTCAAAACCTCCTGCATACCCTCCTCTGCACATAACCCTGGAGACACTGCAAGCATCATAAATACCAATAATTTTAGATGCCAAGCATATAAAATTAGATTACGTGACCACAGGGATGCTTCAGTGGTTGTAAGTGTGAAAAACAGTCATTAGTCAGGGTTTTTTTTTTCAGTGCTGTTGTAACTTTGAACAGTGACTAAACGAATGATTCTAAGTGGAAAAGTACTTGCATATTCTTTGCTATGATGCCAACAACACTCTACTGTTTTAATATAAAAACAGACTGTAACGAAAAAAGGAATTTGTAAAACTGCATATAATTTGGGATCTCTTTTGGTTGGTATTCTTGTTATGGCACATCTCATTATCTTCGAGATTATATTTTAATTATCAAAGCTCTTGTTCCTTTTCCACATTACATGCTTCTGAGTCACGGGCCCATTTCTTCCCCCTACCGGAGACAACCTATTTCAAAGGGAAACCAAAAGAACTGAGGCCAATTTTTGCTGATTCCTAAGAATTAGCTATATGCTAAGTGGTGGAAGAAGGGGGGAAGATCTTGCACAGCTCAGCAAAAAATGAAAATTCCTCTGTCTTTCCCACGGTTCCAACTTTTAACACGCACATCATTTGAAGCAGGTAGCAAGATTTGATTGGTTTCCAGTGCACATTGGCAACTGGAACCTTACGGGAAATGCTTCTTTTGAAAAGGGGGTAGGAGGGAGGGAAGAAGGCTCAGCTTCTCCATTGCCTCCAGCAACTAAGCAAGCAGCTTCACTCCTAGGGTGTGGTGACTTAGTAATCAGAAGCGTGTATGTCTTTGGTAAGAATAAAGGCAGGAGGAACCAATCAAGAGATTGCCCCAAGGGAAAACTAGGGTCCCAGTGACATCCTTAGCTGTTGAGAACATAGAATAATAGGTTGGAAGAAGACCTTGGTGGTCTGCTAGTCCAACCATATTATTCCAGACAACTGGTTGTCCAGTCTGTCCAATTCATCTGTTGATGCAACATCAGTTTGCATTAGTGTTTGGGCAGCTATAGTGCACTGCTGGAGGAAGAGGTGGAGGGGAGGAGGAGGGGAAGGAAGATGGAGGAGGAGCAGGAGCAGGAGGAGGAGGAGAAGAAGGAGAGGAGAAGGAGAAGTCCACTTAAGGACTTCAGTGGTCTTACATAATGCATAAGTGTCATACCCCTGGTGGAGACTGACTCTGAGGAAAAGGAGGAACAGCCAACAGGGAGTGGGAATATGGCTCCAGAGGTGGTGGAGGAGGCTGGGGAAGGGCAGAGGCCAGTTGAGCAGTCAGAGGAGGACCCAGGCCCATCCCCTCTCCATCCTAGGTCTTACAGGGAAGAGAAGATCAGGGAAAAGCAAGGTCTACTCAAAAGAAGATTACCATGATCCTCCTCATGGCTTGCAGGTGGGAGCTATGTATATAAGTTTGCAACTGCACAGTTAGAATTTGCAGGAGTCAATTTAGTGTTCACCTTAAAAGGTTCATCTTTGCTGGCGTTCTTCCCATGGATTTTCCAGGGAGTTTATGATTAGTTATCTTGGCTTGCTTCGGAACGCTCATCAGTGCGGTTTGTTTTGGTTTTCTGTTTGCCTCATTATTTATTTTTGTGACTTTAAACTGTGCCTAATAAAACAGTGAAGTTAAGTTGAAGGCCTTACCAAACTTTAATATATGTTTTGGGTTTGGGATTATTTTGAGAGACTACAGGTCATCACATTTTGACTCCTGCCATTCCTTCAACTTATTTTTGCTTTTTGTGGTGTGACCATGGATCAGCTCAGAGCAGAGATTGCCCAGTTAACCCAGCAAGTGGCTCTTTTGATTGCACAGGTGGCACAAATGCAAGCTGCCTGGCCATGCTGAAAATGCCCAGTGGCAGTGCCAGATAAATTTGATGGTTCGCTGGCCCAATTTCCAGCATTTTTTGGACAGTGCCAGCTTTACATGACCCTTTGGCCTGAGGACTTTCCCACTGATCGGGATAAGGTGGGGTTTTTGATTAGTTTGTTGTCAGGCTCTGCAGCACGTTGGGTAATGCCTCTGCTGACCCAGCCCAACCAGGTGTTGGAGTATTACGCCAAGTTTTGCCATCAGTTTCAGGCCATGTTTGAGGACCCTGTTTGAAGCCAAACAGCAAACAGATGTAGATGTCATCATGATGGTTTATGCCTCTATTGTGGCAATCGAGGCCATTTTGCGGCCAAGTGTCCTGTTAAGACATCCACAGCAGTGATACCTGCGGTGGCAGGAAATGAGCATTGCTCGGCCTATGGGGGTTTGCAGGTTGGGGTGTAAAGTCCATAGGCCCACCATCCTCACCAACCTTACCACCCTCGCCACCTTTGACATCTTTGACATTTCCACCACAATCGCTATTGGTGAAGCATCTTGTGCTGCCATCAAGTGTGTTCGTGCCTGGTGTGGGAGCAGTGGAGATCCCAGATTTGGTTGACTGAGGGACCACAGCCAATTACATGGATGCTCATTTTGTCAAGCAGTGGTTCATTTCTCAGCAACAGGTATCCCCACCAGTAATGGTGGAGAAGATTGATGGTCGGCCCCTTTGCTCGGGACCTGTGGTTGCTGCAACCAAACCCCTTTGCTTGCGTATTGGGCAGCATGCGGAGGAAACCGTGTTTTATGTTACCATAGTGCCTCATTTTCCGATGGTGCTGGGTTTGGAGTGGTTACAGATCCACAGATTGTCTTGTTGTCTGGAGCTGTGCAGTTCCTTGATAGGAAGTGTGCCAACCATTGCTTGCACTTCTGTGCAGGGAGTGTGGCTATGCCCATGGACCTGGATCTACCTGCAGAGTTGGTGAATTTTGCTGATGTGTTTGGGGAGAAGGAGGCGGATCAGTTGCCTCCGCATCAGGTGTATGACTGTCCAATCGACTTGTTGCCCGATGCAAAATTGCTGGTGGGTCGAATATATTCCCTGTCAGAACTGGAGTTGGCCACATTGTGGGATTTTATTGACAAGAACCTTCGGAAAGGGTTTATCCAGCCTTCTACCTCCCCGTTGGCTGCACCAGTGCTTTTTGTGAAAAAGAAATTGGGGGAGCTATGTGTGTGTTGTGATTACCGCAAGTTGAATGCAATCACAGTGAGGAATCAGTACCCGCTTCCCCTCATCCCTGAACTGATTGAGTGGCTTCATCAAGCTAAGATCTTTACAAAGTTGGACTGGTTCACATCCGTGCAGGGGACGAGTGGAAAACATCTTTCCGGATGAGGTACGGGCATTTTGAGTATATTGTGATGCCTTTTGGATTAACCAATGCCCCAGCTATGTTCATGCATTTCATGCACGATGTTTTCTGTTATTTGTTGGATCAATTCATGGTCATTTATTTAGATGACATTTTAATTTACTCAGACTCCGTGCAGGAACATTGGCAGCATGTGCGGCTGGTGTTGCAACGTTTGCATGATAACTACCTGTTTGCTAAATGTGAGAAGTGTCAGTTTGCACAAACCACAATTGACTTCTTGGGACATTGTATTTCACCTGCTGGGGTGGAAATGGATCCAGAAAAAATTCAATCATTGCAGGAGTGGGAACCTCCACAGTGGGTTAAGGATGTACAACAACTGTTGGGGTTTGTGAACTAATACGCACATTTATTCCCCGCTTTGCTGCCTTGACTGCTCCCCTTTCTAATCTGCTCAAGAAGGGGGAGAAGTTCCATTGGGGTGCTGAAGAGCAGGCAGCTTTTGAGGCATTGAAAGTCACCTTTGCTTCTGAGCCTATCCTCAAACATGCTGATCCAGGCCAGCCATTTGTGGTGGAAACAGATGCTTCCGATGTGGCTGTTAGTGCGGTGCTCCTCCAGGTCTATGCTTCCGCAGGCACCTTGTTCCCATGCGCTTATTATTCCCAGAAGTGGTCAGCTCCAGAGTACAACTACGATTTGGGACTAGGAGTTATTGGTGGTTAAGGTTGCTTTTGAGACTTGGCGGCACCACCTGGAGGGGGCTCGTCATCAAATCGAGGTTTGGATGGATCATCGCAATTTGAAACGCCTACATACAGCTTGGACATTGAACCAACGTCAGGTGAGATGATCCTTATTCTTTGCTCGTTTTGATTTTTGGGTGACCTATGTTCCAAGTGGAGGGAATCAATGCGCCTATGCCCTATCTTGGAAACCTGAGTATACCTGAAGGGAGGATAAAATCTTGCCCTGGACGGTGATTCCATTGGAGTGGTTTGTAGCCACCGAGGAATCTGTGGACCTTCGAGTGAGGATTCAGGAGGCGCAGCAGCAGGACCCATTTGTGGCAGCTCGATGTCATGAATTGGATGAGAATGGGAGACAAGAGACTCCTTGGGCATATATTGGGGACCTGTTGCAGTTCCTTGATCGTATTTATGTGCCTGGAGGTCCTCTTCATGGCCTTATCCTTCATCAATGTCATGATAATCCAGCGGCAAAACACTTTGGGGTATTCAAAACACTGCACCTCATCTCAAGGACATTTTGGTGGCCGATACTTAAACATGATGTGTCGGGATATGTGGCATCCTGTGGGATCTATCGCCAAGCCAAGTATGCTCCTGGTGTGCCCCCGGTCTCTTGCAGCCCTTGCCCACGCCAGAATGACTGTGGGGGGCAGTTTCCTTGGATTTCATTGTTGAGTTACCACCATCAAATGGTACCACAGCCATTTTGGTGGTGGTGGATATGTTGACTAAAATGGCCCACTTTATTCCGTGTGCAGGTCTTCCATCGGCCAAGATAACAGCTCAATTGTTTATCTCCCATGTTTTCCCGTTACATGGGTTACCAGACTGCACGGTAGCAGATCGGGGGGTACAATTTACGGCATGCTTCTGGCAGATCCTACTCGTGAAACTGCAGGTTCAGGTGTGTCTGTCATCTGCTCATCACCCCAAAACTGATGGGGGGACAGAGAGAATGAATGTTATTTTGGAGCAGTATCTCCACTGTTTCAGCAATACTCAACAAGACAATTGGGTGGCAGAATTCGCTTATAATAATGCTCAACATGCATCCACCTGTGTGTCCCCTTTCTTTGCTAACTATGGGTTTCATCCATGACTTTTCCCTTTAGCCCTGTCTGATTCCCCAGTTCTGGCAGTGGATATGTTTTTGCAGGAGTTAAAAGCCATGCGCCACATGGTCTGCAATCAACTAGAGAGAGCCAAGGAAGACTATAAATGGTTTGCAGACCAACATCGTTGTGATGTTCCACCTTTAATGGTCGTCGATCAGGTTGGGCTCTCTACTCAATATTTACCAATGACGCAACCATTGAAAAAGCTTGATCACCATTACTTGGGACCTTTTCCAGTCAAGGCAGTGATCAATCCTGTGGCTTATCATCTCTCCCTGCCACAGACAATGTGTATCCATCCTGTTTTTCATCATTCCCTGTTAGTCCCTGCCTCGGCCAATAGTCTGCATAGACTGGCTCAATCACTGCTGGCCCCAGTAGCACCTCTGGGAGAGGAGGAGTACAAAGTGGATAGCTTCCAAGATTCACTCCAGTTGTGGGGCTGATTTCAGTATTTGGTGGCATGGAAAGGTTATGGACCAGAGGATTTCACCTGGGTCAATGCCACTGATGTTCATGCTCCTTATTTGGTCCAGGACTTTCATGCTCAGTTTCCTCAATGTCCTTGTCTGCCTGGTCCCAGGGGAGGGGGCCCTGTGGGGGGGATAGTGTCATGCCCCTGGTGGAGACTGACTCTGAGGGAGAAGAGGAACAGCCAACAGGGAGTGGAAGTGTGGCGCCATAGGTGGTGGAGGAGGCTGGGGAAGGGCAGAGGCTGGCTGAGCAGTCAGAGGAGGATCCAGACCCATCCCCTATCCATCCCAGGTCACACAGGGAGGAGAGGATCAGGGAAAAGTGAGGTTTACTTAAAAGGAGATTACCATGATCCTCCTCGTGGCTTGCAGGTGGGAGCTATGTATATAAGTTTGCAACTGCACAGTTAGAATTTGCAGGAGTCAATTTAGTGTCCACCTTGAAAGAGGTTTATCTTTGCTGGCGTTCTTCCCATGAACTTTTCTCAGTTATTTTCCTGGGAGTTTATGATTAGTTATCTTGGCTTGCTTCGGAACGCTCATCAGTATGGTTTGTTTTGGTTTTCTGTTTGCCTCATTATTTATTTTTGTGACTTTAAACTGTGTCTAATAAAACAGTTGAAGGCCTTACCGGACTTTAATATATATTTTGGGTTTTGGGTTATTTTGAGAGACTATGGGTCATCACAATAAGTCTATCATCTACCTATGCAAATTGTAGTTTATTGTACATCTTTCAGAAAGCTCTTTATGTATTCCAGGAAGGGACCATCTTCATTACTTCACTGTCTTCCTTGCTACTGTCCTAATATTCATTTCTATTTGCTATCCCCCCCCCCGGCTTATTCTTTGTCCACAGGTATCAAAAGAGAGAACATTAAGGGACAAAAACTTACCTCTTCTATCACACAGCCTGATTGCTCTGAGATCACAAGTCCAACAATCGCAACAAGTAACTCAGGACATTGACAGCTTGGCAACGGATCCAGTGGTGGGATTCAAATTTTTTTACTACCAGTTCTGTGGGTGTGGCTTGATGGGTGTGGCAGGGGGAAGGTTACTGCAAAATTCCCATTCCCTCCCCACCCCACTAACCTGCTTTCCAGCTCCATTCTCCTGTGCAGGGCAACAAAAGAAGATCCAGCTGATCAGTGGGGACTCGGGAGGTAGAGAATAGATTGGGGCAAGACCAGTCAGAGGTAGCATTTGCCGGTTCTCCAAACTATTCAAAATTTTCACTACTGGTTCACCAGAACTGGTCAGAATCTGTTGAACACCACCTCTGAATGGATCCATGCTGGATTGAGGACATCATCCCAGGTACGAAGATAGCACCTTTTAATATTGGACTTGACTACTATTTCCAGGAATGATAGCAAGAAGGAAGGTTTTTCTAAGAATACCAAGCCTCTTTCTTTACTATGCAAGAACTGGGCTTGGCTAGTCTAGTAAAGAGATGGACCAGGGGAGACATGATAGCGGTCTTCCAATATTTGAGGGGCTCCCACAGAGAGGAGGAAGGGGTGAAGCTATTCTCCAAGGCACCAAAGAAGGCCAGATAAGGAATAATGGATGGAAACTGAACAAGGAGAGATTTCACCTGGAAATAAGGAGAAACTTTTTGACAGTGAGAACAATCAACCAATGCAACAGCTTGCCCTCGGAAGTTGTGGGAGTGCCATTACTTGAGACTTTCAAGAAGAGACTGGACTGCCATTTGTCAGAAATGGTGTAGGGTCTCCCGCTTGGGCGGGGGGTTGGACTAAATGACCTACAAGGTGCCTTCCAACTCTGATTATCTGTTAAATCTATGCTTACATCATACACTGATGTCACTATATTTTGTCACATGAAGAAGGTCTTCTGAGTAAAAGTTGTACAATTAGGCTTGTTGACTTCTCTAACCAAGAGTTATGGAGATATTTAAACCTATTTAAAAAGAAGAACCCAAAACAACTTGGACGTTTTCCAGAACCAATTCAGAATCACAGAGTGCTCTTCAGAAATAAAGTTGATATTTATGTTTGGCAGAATGGAAGAGAGATTATCCCCCCCTGCAATTTTAGTGGGAACATCCCAAATCTTTCTCTCCGACCCTCCCCTCTCTCCCCCCCTTTCCAATTTACATTTTGTTCCCATAAGTTCATATTATGTAATGACCTGAATCTGTGCAGACTTGAAATCGGTATCCAAAAGAACAGTCTGTTTCCCAAGCTTTGGTAGCTAAAGGGCATTCAGACGCCTACAGAGGATTTAATCTTTTAACATCTGGATTGACGTCGCTGAGGCTGGTTTTGCTGCCATGAGCTTTTAACAAAGGTGTTGCCAGGTAGCAAGGAGGACAAACTGAAGGTTGGAGGCAGGAGAACTGCCGTGACCTGTTTGGTGCTGATTCATAAGTGCTAGCATTGGGAAAGACAGAGAGGGAAAAGCAAATCATTCTGGAATAGAATAGAATTCTTTACTTCTTATTGGCCAAGAGGGATTTGTCTCCGGTGCATAAGCTCTCTGTACATACAAGCAACAAAGGATAGATCATGATCGTAATCATAAAATGCAATCATCATCAAATTTGATGTCTACAGAAATATAAATTTGATGGATTTGATGTTTACAGAAACCATGCTTGCAATAGAAGTAATAGAATTCTTTATTGGCCAAGTGTGATTGGACACACAAGGAATTTGTCTTGGTGCAAATGGTCTCAGTGTACATAAAAGAAAAGATACATTCGTCAAGAGTCAAGAATCATTAGGTACAACACTTGATGATAGTCACAAGGTACAATAAGCAATCAAATCATACTAGGAAACAGTCAATATAAAGCGACAACATTACAATCATACAGTCAGTGATGGGAGGGGAATGGGTGATAAGGAGGATGAGAAAATTAATAGTAATAGTAATGCAGACTCTGTAAATAGTTGGACAGTGTTGAGGGAATTATTTGTTTAGTAGAGTGACTGTGGCTCTTGTATTATATCTCCTGCAGTGGTGGGATTCAAAAAATTTTTACTACCGGTTTTGTGGGTGTGGCTTGTGGGTGTGGCATGGCTTGTGGGCATGGCAGGGGAAGGATACTGCAAAATCCCATTCCCTTCCACCCCATTAATCTGCTTTCCAGCTCCATTCTCCTGTGCAGGGCAACAAAAGAAGACCCAGCCGATCAGCTGGGACTCGGGAGGCAGAGAATATGGGGTTGACGGGGCCAGTCAGAGGTGGCATATACTGGTTCTCCAAACTACTTAAAATTTCTGTTTCCAGTTTTTCAGAAAAAAAATTCTCCTAATCTGAGATCTCAAGGGGTCACAAATATCCAATTGCAGGCAGTTCTTAAATTTTCCTCACAACTGGGAGTAGAGTTTTCATTGCTAAGTGAGATGCTGAGAGAGTCACAGTCAGCCCGATTTTATGATCTTTTTCTTTTTGCCCTGGTTGTTAATTGAATCAGGACAGTTGTTAAGACAACCAGGTGGTCTTAAGTGACTCCTGCTTCCCCCTTGGACTTTGCTTTTGAGAAGCTGGCTGGGAAGGTAGTAAATGAAGATTAAATGAGCCCCCAGGATGCTGCAGCCATTGTAAATAGATTCTTGTTGCCAAGCACCCCAATTTTTTTTTTTAACAAACTTTTTTCAGTTTTCACATTAAAAACAAAAATCTCTTTTTGGTGGACAACATATTTCCAGGTCATCATCTTTACATACAAATATGACAGAAATTATACAATGATATATGCATACTTAATTCTATTATTACCTTTTCCATTCCAAATTTTCAGTAGGGAGAGAAACAAACACATTACTTCTAGCCTCTTTCCTTAATTTCAATCAATTTTGTTTCATTTCAATTATTTCAAATTAATCTTTTAGTATTTGTTTTTAAACATAAACAATATGTATTTACCTAATAAATACTAATAAGGTTTAATTCTAAATTCTTTCATTAATCCCAATCTAAACATTTCATTTCATTTCAATTATTTCAAATATAATCCTTAATATTTATTTTAAAAATACAAATAAACAATATATATTTGCCTAATAGTGGTAATAATGAAGTTACCAATGTCTCTCCTTGCTTTTAATAATCTATATTAAACTTATTAATTTAGCTGGTTCTTTAGTCTGTCACATTCCCTTTCAATTACACACATTTAATAAGTTCTAAATTGATACAGATCTTAACACACCCACACAAAAAGAAAAAAGAACAAGTATAAGTTTCCCCTCTTTTACTATTTTGAGTGTGACACCTTAATGATTAGAATATACCTTTATTCCCTCACCTTAATTCCCAATAAACCATTAGTCATTACATCTTCTCAATTGGATTCCACAGCATATTTCCCCCCCTTTAATAAGAGTTATCAATATCTATATTACACTATTTTCGAAATATTTTTAATTGCAGAAATATTCTTATTACCCCTTGTCACCCTGCAGAATCCCCCTTTTAATTCATCAACCATTATCTCTGAAAAGGCAATTTCTTTTCAACATTTTACTAGTTCTGTGGTTATTTCTGTCACATGCCTGTTTCTTACTGCTTCTCCAGTGCATTGTCCAGGGAGCGAACCCGAGTCTCCTCCTGCTCTCTTCCCCATGTCTTTTCTCATTCTTTCTACATTTCCTGACTTCACAAGTATTCCTTCTTTTAATTGTAAAGAAACAATTTCCTTTCAACATTTTACTAGTCTTACTGTTTCTCCTCCCTCTTTTTTCCCCATGACTTTTCTTAATATCTTCCCTTTCCCTTTTCTGCTGAATCTTCCTGCCTTTTCTAACTTCACAATTATTCCCTCTTTTAATTGCTTTCTTAAAATTCAACTTTTTAACCTTCCTTCTTTCCCCACTTCTTTGTAATGTTCTTTGTGTTAATTGTCCATTCAAAATGTCTTCTCCTTGAGTCAATTCCTGCTCTTCTGAGAATCTTTCTTCTTGTTCTTCAATCGCCATTTCCATTTTTTCTAGCACAGAGCAAAGTGATTCACCTCTTTCCTGTAGTAATTCTCTCATATTTTTAAGTTCCATTTTTAAGTCCCAAAGAGATATCATCATTCTTATATTTTATAATCTTCAGTGCACAAAAAAAAAAAAAAAAAAACACTTTTACTTTCCTTCCTTCTTCTTTCAAATTTTTAAAGTTCTCAGCTATTCCAGTTCAGGGTTCATACCAAAAACATCAGTCAGTCCCACAAACAATCTTTCCTTCCTTGCTTTTTCCTTTATTCTGGTTCTGCTTTCACTTTCTAAAATTCTTACTTTGTTTCAATATTTCTGTAATTTTATACCAGTTCATTCAAAAACAAAATGCTTTCCTTTTTATTTGAACTAAATTTTTATCAAAAGGTGACACTCTCCATTATACAAAGTCTTCACTTTTTTTCCCCTATATTTTTATTTAAGGTTTTTCAAACCTCAATATTCCAAGACAATCCAGTCTCCAATTTATAAACTTTATTATTATTATTATTTGGCAATATTAAGTCCAGCTTTAATTTTATACTTGATTATTCCCAAATTATTTTAGTCCAATTTCATTAAATCTTTAATTCCAGCTTCTTCCTTTCCCGGTTCAAAGCCCCATTTAGCTATCAAAAATATTTTCCTTTTTTTTTTTTCTCTGTCCCTTTGTAATTTCGCAGCTCACTTTTCTTTTCTTAAAAATTCCATATTACCTTAATCCCGGGGTACTTTTATTTGGTTATACTGCCCAGTTGTCCCGGTTCAGATGTTATCCACCTCTTTCTTCCCTCCTGCACAAATCTTAGTCAAGCTGAGTCATCCTCTTCGGGATGGCCATTTTAGACCATTGTTACAGTCATCTTCGGGAGGAAAAAAAGCAAAGGCCGGGGGGGGGGAGATGCGGCTCCCCACAGACAGGCTTGCTGCTTCCTCTTCATCCACTGCCCCTCCAAGGCAGTTTCAGCCCCTAATCAGGATAATTGGGGCTCTCCGACGAAAGAGCACAAACGATAGTCGCAGAGAGTTGCAATCTACCGTCCGTCGGCGAGGAGGCTCCGCCTTCTTCCCCCAAGCACCCAAATTTTGATCACATGATCATAAGGGGTGGTGCAATGGTCATAAGTATGAGGAACAGTTGTAAATCACATTTTTAGTGCCATTATAATGTTGAACGGTTGCTGAATGAATGTCTGTATGCGGCGGACTATATTTTAATATATTCCCCACTTCCATGTAGATCAGGTAAAGGACATTCTGTTGTGGCCTGTCAGTCCCTATGGCTCCTCCAGCAGCTGAATCAGAGGAGGAGGTGTGGGAGTCAGGGTCAGCCTGAAGGCATCCTGAGACCTTCAAGGGGGAAGAGGGAATGGAGCTGACAGAGAGAGAGAGAGAGACAGAGGTGGAGCGTGGGCCGTCTGTCAACCCTCAGATGGAGAGTCAACAGCTTCCAGGTCTGGAGGTGGCTGAAGAGGAAGAGGAGAATCAACTGGGTCCAATGCAGTGGTGGGATTCAAAAAAAATTACTACCGGTTCTGTGGGCGTGGCTTGGTGGGCATGGCAGAGGGAAGGATACTGTAAATCTCCATTCCCTCCCACTCCAGGAGAAGGTTACTGCAAAATCCAATTCCCTCCCCACCCCACTAACCTGCTTTCCAGCTCCATTCTCCTGTGCAGAGCAACAAAAGAAGACCCAGCCAATCAGTTGGGACTTGGGAGGCAGAAAATAGATGGGGGTGGGGCCAGTCAGAGGTGATATTCCAAACTACTCAAAATTTCCGCTATCAGTTCTCCAGAACTGGTCAGAACCTACTGAATACCACCTCTGGTCCAGTGCCTGATGCGTGGATGTGCAGAAGGCAGAGGAGAGAAGAGCAGTGGAAATCTGTGGGCTGATCCTTGGGATGGAAAAACCACTGCTGCCCCACCCTAGCTCTGGGGATAAAAAACAGGGGGCAGAGATGAATAGATGTGGAAGACAACTATTCATCTCCCTGCTGGACAGATTTATTAGCCTGCTGTGAAAGAGAGAGACTTTTGGCTGGGGCTGCTGGCACTTCTAATAAAGCAATCTTTGAGTTAACTTCAGAGCGTTTGTCATGTATGGGGAACTGGCTCAGAATATATTCTTTAATCATTAGATTTTTGATTGGAAATATCCAATATATAGCAGGAAGATTTTGATCTTGCTGCATATCCTCAAGGATACATGTTGAAGATTGAGGTTTAATCAAGGAAGGGTTTGACATTCTTTCTTCTCTAATAGCAGAAATAAAGTTGTCCCAAGGAAATAAAGATTCAAAGATAAAGATTTTGAGAGGTGTGCAAAAGCTTTCATGGTTGAAATCCTCCAGTCTATTTGAAATCCAAACATTTTCAAGGAAGAGTTTGTGTGAGTGTGCATGCGTGGATAATTGCCTCTTTATTGAAACAAACAGAACATTAGCATAACACTGAAAATGAAAAAATACGTAATAAAAAATGTAAGGGGAAAAAACAAGAAACAAAATGAAAACAACTGGAAAATGCACACATGACCTGAGCAACAGAAATACATAAATTAAACCTTTCACATTAAATAATTCTACTCGGAAAGACATTTGTTTAGCTGAAGGTTATGAAAGTCTTCGTTTATAGAGCTAAAAGAATGGAAAGCAACTTTCAATAATGTTATGTCCAGCGCGGCAAGGAGACCAGGACTCAGTGACTTGGTTCAGTTCATTTATTGGTCCCGAGAACGGCTCGGTTCTGGGGGAAAAACTGTGGCTTTCTATTCCCAAGCCGCGGCGGCCGTGGCCAATGACACCGCTTTGAATCTCCCGCGATTAGTTTCCACCAATCGTGGGAGATCTTCAGCGGGCCAATCAGAGCAGCTCGCTCGACCAATCGGATCCCTGCGCGCTTTGACCAATCACAGCGCGATGTCTACAAGAATGTAAATGACCGTACAGAACACCCCTCCCCTCTTGGTTCGGTCCTACGTGACGTAGTCCCGTAAGTAGGCGGGGCTCCGTACTTGCCTACTGGACCTGCGCAGGTCAGTTGTTGCTTGGCTCCCGGCTGGTTTGGTCGGGTTCTCTGTTGCTCTCTGCCTCGTCGATAGAACCGCCTGGAAGGTCACGCCGGGCCTCTTGTCGCAGCTCCCTCCCGGTCTACCCGGGCTGGTTGAGCTGCGGTTTCCACCGCTCCTGCCTAGTCTTTCTGGGCTGGTTGAGCTGGCCTGGCTACTTCTTCCTGGTGAGACTTCAAGCTGGCTGTCCGTCGGTAAGTGTTGCTGGTTTCTTTCTATTGGGTTCTGGTTCCCGGGGTATTCCCTTCCCTCTTGGCTTGTATTAGGGGGGTTGTCTGTGTTTGGTTGTGTGTCGGTTGTGTTTCCTGTGATTGTTCTTGATCTTAGTTGATCGATGTGGCGTTTCCAGGCTCATCTGTTGGTTGTTTTCAGCCGGTACGAGCGGGGGCCTGTCAGTTGGATTATGGTTGCTGGTACCCATAGTGGGTCTCCGGTTAGGTTCTTTGCGTAGACGGTGTTGCCTGGTGCAAAGGACCGGTGCTTGCTAGAGGAGTTGGGGGGTTTCTCGGGTTGTATGTGGGGTGCAGCCTGTCTAGTGGGGACCTTATTTTCCTCCCCATTAGTAGCTCTGCCGGGCTTTTGTTCGTTGTTGTGTTCAGGGTTATATGTTGTATGAAGAGCATTTTATTTATTTTTTCTTGGATTTCCCCGTGTTCGATTTTTTGGATGGTTTTTTTCGTAAATTGAACCATCCGTTCCACCCTTCCATTTGCCGCCGGATGTGCCGGAGCTATCAATGTGTGTCATATGCCCCGTTCCGCTAGGAATTTTTCAAATTCTAGCGAGGTGAATTGGGGCCCGTTGTCCGACACGATGATGTCTGGGAGGCCGTGAGTTGCGAATAGCTTGCTAAGTTCCTTGGTCACGGCCTCCGTGGTGGTGGTTTTCATGTTGCTTACCTCCAACCAGTTGGAATAAACATCTTCCGTTACAAGGAATGTATGTCCCTTAGTGGGCCTGGCAAAATCTATGTGGATCCTGGACCATGGTCCCCTGGGGGTTTCCCATTCCAGGATCGGTGCCATGGGAGGGCTCGGTCTGGTTTCTTGGCAGCATTCACATCTTGCCACCCAGGCCTCGATTTGCTTGTCCATCCCTGGCCACCAAGCATAACTTCTGGCCAGGGCTTTCGTTCTAACAATGCCCGGGTGCTCCTCGTGTAAAAACCCCAATACCTTCCCTTGTAGTTTTTCCGGAATAACAACCCTATCCCCCCAGAGTACACACCCTTTTTGTAGCAAGAGTTCTGTTTGCCAGTTCCGGAATGTCTTGAATGCTTCGTCATCGTCTTTTTCCAGCCACCCTTTTTCTACTCAATGTAACATCCGCGCCAGACGTTTGTCTTTATTAGTTTCTTGAGCAATGTCTGATGCAGTTATGGGTAGATCGGGCAGAGTCTCTATGCTGAGGGTGCTCATCGTGGGTGCTGGGTCGGTGTCTAGGTCGGGTAACAGCGAGCGGCTGAAGGCGTCTGCATGGGTGATAGTCTTTCCGGGTCGGTGTGTGAGCCGGTAGCTGTAGGCAGCAAGGAATTTGGACCACCTTGTCATTCTGGGAGATAGGATGTTCGGGGTGGCCCGGTTCCCTGCCAGGATGCCCAGCAGCGGCTTGTGGTCTATGATAATGGTGAACGTGCGGCCGTAGAGGTACTTGTGGAACCTCTTCACTGCTGCGACGATGGCTAGGGCCTCCTTGTCCAGGCTGGGTTGGTCTCGGTCCACGATCGTCAGGGGAAGCTTTGCAGTGCGGCCCTTGAATGTTACCTTGAATTGTCCGGTTCCGACTACCAGGATGTGGTTTCCCTGGTAGTCCTTGATTATTAGTCTCTGGTTCTCCAGTCCCTTCTTGTGGATGGTAGGCACCAAGCATTTGATTTCTTGCCATGCAACCATGGAGAGGTAGGACTCGGAGTCCACCTCCATTTTGCATGGCTCCCCTTCGATGCCTACCTCCACGTAGACTTTTCAGGCGTCAGTGGTTGATGCGTGGCCGATGATGACTGTCTGGTGGGTTTCCTCCTTCCGCCGGGTTTCACCACCTCATCGGTTCCATCCGCTCCAGTCCCATCGGCTGTCGGCTTGGCGATCTCTGGCTCTGGGCGGTGTGCTGTCCCGTCTTCGCTCGCTGTGGTCCTGCCGTCTGGGGCTGTAGGCCTTCCTCAATCGGCAGATTTGGGCGATGTGACCCTTTTTGTCACAGTGCCGGCAGACTGCATCGAAGAAACGGCACTCTGCTCAGCACCTCTGCCCCCGGCATATGCGGTCCCCGACTTACGACCCCACCGATTTCACTGGTCATGTCCCGTCTGGAGCCGGTGGATCTCCTCCTCCTTGTCCGTGGTGTCGGAGGCGGAGTGGAATTCGCCATGATGGGTGGTGGTCTCGCGGTGACTTGCTTCTGGGTGGGCCTCGGTCGCCCGTCATGGGTCAGTGGTCATGGTGCGGTCTCCGGTGTCTGGTCTCCGCATGCGGTTCACCAATTTCTGGGTTGCCTCGGCTGCGGTGGCTTCAGCGATAGCGTCGGCGAGGGCGATGTCTCCTTTGGCCATCAGTCGGCTCTGTTGGACTGGGTCTCAGAGTCCGAGTACGACGCGGTCCCGTAAGGCCTCATCCATGTCCGAGAACCTGCACGTGCCCCCTAGGCCTCACAGTTCAGCCACAAAATTGCTGATGCTCTCGCCTGCTCTCTGGTCCTGCCAGTAGAAATCGTGCCGCCTGATGAGGGTGGGCACAGCGGGAGCATAGTGGTTCCGGAGCAATGGTTTGAGGTCGGCCCAGTCTATCTCCTTGACCTCCACGGGTTTCGCTAGAGCTTTTGCCATATTGAACACTGCGGGCCCACAGTGTGTCAGGAAGACGGCTCTTTTCTTCGGCCTGGTGGCGTCCTTCATGTTGCTACATTCGAGGAACATGAGGAATCTGTCTGTGTATGATTTCCAGTCCTCGGTAGCGGGATTGAAGGGCGCGGGCGGTGCGATGCTGGCCATCTCGTCGGTCTCGCTTCCTCCTGACACATGTTGGTGGGGAATTAGCCTTGGAATCCCACCCTCGTTGCCAGTGTTATGTCCAGCACAGCAAGGAGACCAGGATTCAGTGACTTGGTTCAGCTCATTTATTGGTCCCGAGAACGGCTCGGGTTCCGGGGGAAAAACTGCGGCTTTTTATTCCCAAGCCACAGCGACCGCGGCCAATGGCACCGCTTTGAATCTCCCACGATTAGTTTCCACCAATCACGGGAGATCCGCAGCAGGCCAATCAGAGCGGCTCGCTTGACCAATCGGATCCCTGTGCGCTTTGACCAATCACAGCGCAGCGTCTACAAGAATGTAAATGACCGTACAGAACAAATAAAATGCTTTCTAATTAAAGAAGTAGATACAGTGCAATTGAACTCTTTTGGCTATTGTTTCCATTTTTCCAGCTAATGCTCTTTTCCAGGTTTTCTGAATACTATAGAAACAAATAAGGGTTATCTTTAGTTCTCAATTCTTTTACATTGGAAACTTAGGCCAGAGGTCTCCAAACTTGGCAACTTTAAGACTTGTGGACTTCAACTCCCAGAATTCTCCAGACAGCTGGCTAGAGAGTTCTGGGAGTTGAAGTCACAAGTCTTAAAGTTGCCAAGTTTGGAGACCCCTGACTTAGACTGTTATGAACCTAGTAAAGGAGAACACTTGTAGCTCAGAATTGACACGAGGAGTCCTTGGTGGTCTCTGAGATTGATTTTTTTCTTGCAGACATTTCATTACCCAAACTAGCACTGTTGAAGTTACCTAGTTTGGGTAATGAAACATCTGCAAGAAAACAATCAAGCTCAGAGACCACTAAGGACTCTTCATGTTATGAACCTGGTTAGTATCCATGGGTATTTTTGATCCTTAGACTTACGGATCTGCTGGTGGTGTCTTTTTGCTGTCACTGTATGTCCAGCTGCCTCTATTTTCCAGTTGTGTGGACTGAGCCCAAAAGGAGAGGACAGAGAAATCATGCAATGTTAAGAATTTAAAGAGAACACTGGGATCTGCAAAACCAATAAAGCCATCCATAAGATGTGTCTGTCTTCTAAAATTCTCCACAGGTAGAGAATCCACAACCTCCCTAGAACATAGTACCTAGATTCATAGAGCTGGAAAGCCAGCTAGTTCAATCATCTGCTTGAATTATATCATTCTATTATACCTTATACCAGATGTGTCAAAGTCAAGGCCTGGGGGCAGGATCCGGTCCATGGGGTGCTTAGATCTGGCCCACAGGGATGCCCTGGAAACAATGAAGGACTGGCCCGTGGTGCTTCTGCCAGTGAAAACGGAATTCGGGAGGGCTGCACACTGCCCTCCTGAGCTCCGTTTTTGCTGACAGAGGATTATAGGAGGCTGTAGCAGCTGAAAATGGAACTCACAAGGGTCATGTGCAGCTCTCCCAAGCTCTGTTTTCACTGGCAGAGGGTTGCAGAACATTGCAGCGGAAAATGGAGCTTGCAAGGGCTGCTGATGGCCCTCTCAAGCTCCATTTTCACTGGCAGAGGGTTGCAGGAGGCTGTCACAGCCAAAAATGGAGCCCGGGAGCCCGTTTTCCTGGGCAGAGTGCTCAGACCACCAAAAACACCCCCAACATAAGTGATGTGAAGCTGGCCATGCTCACCTTGATGACACCCACCCTGGCCCCCCAAGGTCAAACACAACCCTCATGTGGCCCTCAATGAAATTGAGTTTGACATCCCTGCTATTGATTCTGGCAGTTACCCCTATTTAAATCATGAATCTCAAGCCAAAACTCAAAAAGGATTTATTGGGAATTAAACTGTCCAGCATTGCCTGGGTGTAGCCGACTCTGAGACACATCATGACCCTGGTTATCCCCCACCCACCCTGGATGTATCGTAATTCATATTCTCCAATGGGACACATCCATAGCCAAGAGTCATCAATCATGCTCTCCAGTTAGAATTTTGCACAGTAGAAACTTTGGTCACCTAGTTACTATCTTTGAAAACATTTATGGAATGCAGTTTTGGTTTGCAAGTGGCTGCACTGCTCCCCCCTCCCTTTCTGCTGGCAACTCTAAAAAGACCATAGAAATATTTTCTGAGTTGACACCTGCCTTATACTATACCTTATTCAATTCCAGTCAAGTGGTTCTCCAGTCTTTTTTTAAAAAAATCCTCCAGTGATGGAACATCCACAACTCTGGGAGTTAAGCTATACCATTTTTTTGATGAATTGTTCTCACTGTTAGAAAATTTCTTCTCACTTCTAGATTGGATCTCTCTTTAGAGATAGACTGCTCTGCTGTTGTAGTAGAATGAACTATAATAATGGCACTGATCTGGGAGCATAAGATCCCTTTTTGTCAAGCTTTATGATAACAGACTATCTTTCTATGACCTAGCATCCTCTGAATTTATCTGATTATAATTCCAAGGTATCCTAGTTAGCAAGATAACATTGAGAAGACACCATGGAAGGCTAAAATACACATAACCAACACTCAAGACATCTAGGTACAACTTTGCAAAATATGTGTTAAGTTCTGCGCATGGGTGCAAGGAACGGAGACGAGGCAGTGAACAGTGAACTTCAACTCTTTATTAACCATCATGAACAGAGCCAAAACCGGGGGCAGCAGCAGCCCTTTTATAGGGCAGGCTGCTGACTTATTAACCAATGAGAACATGGAAGTATTAAACCCTTGAACCAATGAGAGTGGCTCGTTAACAGCCAATCAGATTCTCCAGAACGGACCAATCCGATATCGCTATTATCGGCCAATCAGAAGTGCAGGATTAGAACCCTGCTTTTTCTTTAAGCTTTGATAAAACTTTATTTAAGCGCATTTATTAGTTCATAACACTCCTTCCCCCTGGGTCCCGTTTGAGGTGTGCGGTGACGTAATCTCTAAGATATGTGGGTTGTTTTAACTGTCTATTAGATTTGCGCTGTCCCACCGGTTCCCGTCTGCAGTCCAGCTTTGGTGGGACGTTTTTGGACATATCTGGTTCCGGCGGTTCCACATTCTCACTGGATGACTCGGTGCCACTAATTCTATCGTTGTTGTTGTCCTCTGATCTTAGTGGACTAGCCTCCGTTGAGGTATTCCTCTGTGGTGAGGACACACCCCTCACTGATTCTTCTTCATTACTCGCACCCGATCGCTGACTCCCTTCACTTCTGCTCTCCATCATCTCGAATTCGGTTTCTTCGACATCCCCTCCCCCTCAGTTTGGGAGTCACAGGAGTCGCGGGAACTGGGTTGTAGCCTAAAGCGAAGCTGATCTATATGGCGTTTCCATATTGTTCCGTCGCAGGTTTGCACACAGTACGATCTAGGCCCGGTGGTTTGAATCACGGTTGCTTCGATCCATAATGGTTCGCCGGAGAGGTTTTTAGCAAAAACTAAGTCGCCTACCTTGAACTCGCAGCATTTTCTGCTAGATCCGCAGGGTTTCTCTGGCTCGTAGGAAGGGTGAAGCCGGTTGAGAGTTTTTTTAACAAATTGTACCATGCACTCGGCCCTGCTGTTAGCCGCAGGGTGCGCTGGCGAAGTTAGCGCATGGTGGATGCCCCGATCCACTAAGTATTGTTCAAACGCCAGGGCGGTGAACTGGGGTCCATTGTCTGAGACCAGAACGTCTGGCAGTCCGTGCATTGCGAATAGCCTGTTCAATTTTCGGATGATGGACTCTATTGTAGTATTCTTCATTTTGTGGATCTCAAGTCAGTTGGAATAGGCATTCACTGTTAGGAGGAACATATGTCCTTTAGTAGGTCCCACAAAATCAACGTGGATGCAGGACCATGGCCCCCGGGGGGTTTCCCATTCTGTTGGAGTTGCTCTAGGTGGGGCACTGCTGACTTCTTGGCACTTTAAGCAAGTCTTTACCCAGGCTTCGATTTGTTTGTCGATGCCCAGCCACCACGCGTAGCTTCATGTGCGCGCTTTCATATGCACGATGCCAGGGTGACCGTCATGCAATGTTTTCAATACTGCTCGTTGTAACCGCTCTGGGACGACGACTTTATCTCCCCAAAGGATGCAGCCTTTTTGTGAAAACAGTTCTGTTTGCCGGTTTCTGAAAGGGGTGAAATTGTCAGAGGTTTGTTCTATTGGCCATCCTCTTTCGACCCAGCTAAGAACTCGTGCTAAGACAGGATCTCGTTTTGTTTCAATTGCAATGTCTCTAGCTGTTAGCGGTGGTGCCTGTAGCGTTGCAATCTGGAGTGTCATAAGGGTTGGAGCTGGGTCGTTGACAGTTTCCAGAAGTGGGGCACGGCTCAATGCATCAGTGTGGGGAATGGCTTTTTGTAATTTATAGTTGTATGCAGCTAAAAATTCCGACCAGCGAGTCATTCTAGGTGACAATATATAGGGGGTTGGCTTGTCTCCCGCTATAATCCCTAACAAAGGTTTGTGGTTGGTAACAATAGTAAAAACTCATCCATACACATATTCATGAAACCTTTTCACAGCAGATACAACAGCAAGAGCCTCTTTGTCGATCTGGATATAATTACGTTCAGCCTTTGATAAGGTTCTTGAAAAATAGGCAATAGGGGCCTCACTACCATTTGGTAACACATGACTCAAAATGGCTCCTACTCCATACGGTGATGCATCACATGTAATTGTTAAGGACAGAGTCTCGTTATACTGCATTAAAACAGCATCTGAAGTAAGTAAGTTTTTCACTTGTCGGAATGCGTGCTCCTCACGGTGTTCCCAGACCCAGATTGCTTTTTTGTTGAGGAGTCTATGTAAGGGCTCAGCTACGGTCGCCTTCTGGGGCAAGAAGATGTTGTAAAAGTTAATGAGCCCCAAGAAAGCTTGGAGATCAGTTCTATTTCTGGGTCTTGGGGCATTTTTGATTGCTCTCAGCTTACTGTTAGTGGGGTGGATGCCCTGTTTATCGATTAGGTACCCCAGGAACTCTACTTTGTCTGTACACAGTTGACATTTATTTTTTTTAACCTAAAGGCCAGAGTCTTTAAATTTCTGGAGAACCAATCTAAGCCACTTTTCTAGTATTTCTCTATTTGGGGCAGCAATTAAAACATCATCAAAGTATGGCACGACGCCCTTGATCCCTTGCAAGAGTCTCTCCATCAGACTTTGAAAAATCCCTGGGGCTACGCTCACTCCAAATTGGAGTCGGTTGCACTTAAAGGCACCTCGGGGTGTTACGATCGTCTGTGCCTCTGCAGTTTTTTTGTCTACAGGCAGTTGTTGGAAGGCCTGTGCTAAATCCAATTTAGCGAAGACTTTTCCGCCCCCCAGGGAATGTAGAAGGTGTTGTACCACCGATACCGGGTAAGCGTTCTGTTGAAGAGCATGATTAAGGGTAGCCCGGTAGTCCCCACAAATCCTTAACGATCCATCTGGTTTGATGGGTGTTACAATTGGGGTTTCCCAATCAGCGTGGTCTGTTGGTTCTAAAACACCCTGGGCTATTAATTTATCGAGCTGCTCATCAATTTTTGGTTTAAGGGCAAAAGGTACCCAACGAGGCTTAAGGCGGATGGGGGCTACTTCAGAGTTAAGGTTAAATGATATTGGGGTCCCCTTGTACTCGCCTAGTTTTTCTGCAAAGACGTCCTGGAATTCCTGGACAATGGCCTCCTCCCAGTCGTCGCTTCTGGTTTGGTGAATGCCGGCTACCTCGATCCCGAGTGGGGTGAACCATTGAAGGCCTAACAAGCTAGGCCACTCACGGTCAGTGACGACGGTCAGTGGTAATGACGCAGTACAATTTTTGAATGATAGTTGGACTTGGCTGGATCCAACGACCAGAATTCAGTTCCCCTGATAATCTTTGAGTATGATTCTTTGGGCTCTGAGGTCTTGCCTCCGGACGGCAGGGATTAATTGTTTAAGAGTCTTCCAGAAAACCATCGAGAGAGACAATCCTGAATCGACTTCCATCACACAAGGCTGGTTTTCGATGGTGACCTTCACTCGGATCTTCTTTGCGTCTAGCAATGAGGCATGACCGATTGTAATGGTTTGGTGTGCCTCTTCTCTTCTCAATAAAATGGCCAGTGTTTTATTTCTGTAGGAGTAGTTGTTCCATTGGCGGTTCAATTGTTCCCGATTCACAGGGCGATTCTCTGTGGACTGGCGGTAGTTGTTTCCCCTCTGAAATGGGCTGGATCCTTGCTTGCTTCTACAGACCTTCCCGATGTGGCCTCTTTTCCCACAGAAATAGCAGAGCACATCAAGGAATTTGCAGTCTGATCGCGGGTGGTTTGCCCCACAACCCGCGCATTGGTGTGGTAGTCTTTGATTCCGCTGGTGGCATTGGTCACATTCAGACCGGAGCCAGTTGACCTCCTCCTCCTCACTTTCTGATGGTGATTCGAGGTCCTCGTGGTGGGTCGCTATTGTGTGCCTCTCTAGGCGAGGTGAGGTATCGCTAGTGAGTTGACGGAGCGGTGCGTTGGTGCGGTGCATTCGGGCGGCTGACTTCCAGGTTGTTTCTGCTGCAGTAGCGTCCTTGATGACATCAGCAAGGTTGATGTCCCCTTTTGCCATGATCTTGCTCTGTACCGTCTGGTCATCTAATCCCAGAATTATTTGGTCTCTCAGAGCTTCTTCGAGGTCTGTAAACCCACAGAGGCCTCCCAGGTTCCGGAGATCCGCGATGAAATCTGCAATGCTCTCTCCTTTCCACTGGTCCCTCTGGTAAAATTCATGTCTTCGGACAAGCATTGATATGGTAGGTTCATAGTGGGCCTGTAGAAGGGGCTCGAGCACATCCCAGTCCATGGTTTTCACCTCAGCCGGTTTCGCTAGTGCCTTGGCCATCTTAAAGATGGCAGCCCGCAATGGGTCAGGAACACTGCTTGCTTTTTTCCCGTAATGGCATCCTTCAAGTTGTTGGTCTCCAGGAACATCTGGAACTGGTCTATGTATGCATCCCAGTCTTCTTGTGCCGGGTCAAATGGAGCGGGTGGTATGGCGCCTCCGGACATGGTTCCATTGTCGATGTGCCTTCAGCCACGTGTTCTGTTTGGTGCTCTGTAGTGTTCAGTCAGCTCTGATTTCTCCGCATCCCACCCTCGTCACCAGTGTTAAGTTCTGCGCATGGGTGCAAGGAACGGAGATGAGGCAGTGAACAGTGAACTTCAACTCTTTATTAACCATCATGAACAGAGCCAAAACCGGGGGCAGCAGCAGCCCTTTTATAGGGCAGGCTGCTGACCTATTAACCAATGAGAACATGGAAGTATTAAAACCTTGAACCAATGAGAGTGGCTCATTAACAGCCAATCAGATTCTCCAGAATGGACCAATCCGATATTGCTATTATTGGCCAATCAGAAGTGCAGGATTAGAACCCTGCTTTTTCTTTAAGCTTTGATAAAACTTTATTTAAGCGCATTTATTAGTTCATAACAATATGCAGAAAGGCTAAATCTGCTAAACGGATGTCATGGAGAAGTTCTTTTCTTCTGCCTGGAGGAATTAGCCCATAGAGTTGGGACAATTAGACACTCACTGCTTTGTCTGCTCCAGAATCAAATAAGCTTGCTAGCAATTGTGCATGTTACAAGTAGCAAGGGAAATATCCTTTGTGGCAGCATGATTTGTGTAGTTTCTTGTCATTTTTTAAAAAATATGTTTTTACTCCTTTAGGAAATGTGCGCTAGCTTCTTTATGGCCTCCTTGTGAGTACAGTGCAATTAAACCAGAATTAGTACATGGCTTAACCACAGAGGTTATAAAGGGCTGGATTTACAAGAGACATGTTGGGAAAACAAGAGAGGGATGATGAAAGGGTTAGGGACTGAAATCAATTTTCCAATGGATTGAAAAGTAGGCACTCTTGACTTTTTTTATTGTCTTAGATATCATGCAATCCATAGCTTGCCAAAGAGTAAATCCTCCTGCAATCATTGGGAGTATGCTTCAAGTTGTAGCAACAGACTCTGTCCTTACAAAATGCTTAGCTTTGTCAGCTGCTAATCATTCAGAATTTACCAATCATTCTGGCAACACATATTCACCCTCGTGATATGAAAATCATCTAGTATCTCATTAGCTGTTGTGTCAAGGAATGACAAGGTTTCATTTTAGAATTACAGAATAACAGATTTGGAAAGAACCTAGGATGTCTTTTAGTCCACCCCCCTGATGAAGTAGGAGACCTTACACCAAGGGTCTTCAAATTTGGCAAGTTTAAGACTTGTGGACTTCAACTCCCAGAATTCCTGAGCTAACATGATTGGAAGGAGAATTCTGGGAGTTGAAGTCTACAAGTCTTAAAGCTGTCAAGTTTGAAGACCCCTGCCTGTTTGAAGACCCCTGGTGTGCCATTTGAGACAAATGGTTGTCTAGTCTCTTCTAAAAAAACTTCCAGTGATGGACACCACAACTTCTGGAAGCAAGTCATTCCACTGATTAATTGTTTTCACTGACAGGAAATTTCACCTCAGTTCTAGGTTGCTTCTCTCCTTGATTATTTTCCATCCATTGCTTCTTGTCAAGAGAGCATTAGTTAGTGCAGGGGCCTTCAAACCTGACAGCTTTAAGACTTCATGGACTTCAACTCCCAGAATTCCTCCTCCAGTCATGTTAGCTCAGGAATTCTGGGAGTTGAAGTCCACAAGTCTTAAACTTGCCAAGTTTGAAGACCCTTGGGTTAGTGCAACCAATGTCTAGGATTCATATTCTGAGTTCCCAAAGCTGGCAGTGATCTAAAATGGAGAGGCTTGATTTTTCAGCTGTTCTCTCTCATCAACTCTTTTTCCTGGAGGACTAAAGAAGCAAAATAGTCTAGGTGTAACCAGTGGTGGGATTCAAATAATTTAACAAATGTGGAATGTTTTGAACTTTCTTAAGGCAGCGGGAGCTATAAAGCTCTTCCAAAGAGGAGAGAGGGTAACCAATGATCTTCTGGGCAAAGAGGTTAACCCTCTGGAGTGCTTTCCTATCTGCCACTGTGCAATTGGCAAACCATACAGAGGTGCAGTAAGTTAAAATGCTCTCTATGGTGCAGCGGTAGAAAGTCACCAGCAGTTTTCCATTCAGTTGTTGTTTTCTGAGAAGTCTCAGGTAGTATAATCTCTGCTGGGCCCTTTTGACCAGTGCTGAAATGTGAGCACCCCAGATCAGGTCCTCTTTTATGGTAACACCCAAAAACTTAAAACTGGCCACTTGCTCCACTCAGTCTTCATTGATAAGCAAGGACTGGAGGTCTGATCTATTCCTTCTATAATCCATTATAAGCTTCTTGGTCTTATGGATGTTGAGGACCAAGTTATTGTCTCCACACCACAAAAGCAACCAGTCCACTTCATCTCAGTAGGCAGACTCACACACACACACCCCGAGATGAGTCCTGCCATTGTTATATCATCTGCAAATGTAGTAATAGTATTACTAGAGTGAGTGGGAATGCAGTCATGCACGTAAAATGGATAGAGTAAGGGACTCAACACGCAACCCTGTGATGTTTAATATAACAATTTACCCACACCAGGAGAGATTGAGCTTGTTCTATATTTTCCTGAGCACTTCACAGAACAACAGGGTTGGAAGGGACCATGCAGGTCTTCTAGCCCAACCATCTGCTCAAGCAGAAGATCCTGTACCATTTCAGATAAATGGTTGTCCAATCTCCTGTTAAAAACCTCCAGTGGTGAAGCATCCACAACTTCTGGAGGCAAGGAGTCCCACTAGCTGATTGTTCTCACAGGAAATTTCTCCTTAGTTCTAGGTTGCTTCTCTTCATGATTAGTTTCCATTCATTGTTTCTTGCCTTGCCTTCTAGTTCTCTGGAAAATAGATTGATGTACTATAGTTTATCTTTTGGTGGTGTTGTTGTTTTAAGATGTTTAGCTTGGTTTTGACTTGGTGTGCAGTCTTCCCAGCCTTGGTGCCTTCTGATTCCTGGTTGCCTGACATTCAATCCCTCCCCCACAATTCTGCCCACTGTGTTCAGTCAATAAATCATTCCATAAAACATACCTTTACTCCAATTACAAGTTTCTTAGTTGCATTTTATTGATTGAAATGGCAATTAAAAATAGAGTAGTATACAAATAGTCCCTGAGATTGTATAGATTGTGCCACCAAATAACCTTTGTTGTTCATTAGGGTTTAGTGTGCTACACAAACCCAGAAAAGTAGATTGACCTAAACTATACAGACTACAGAGTAACAGAGTTGGAAGGGACCTTGGAGGTCTTCTAGATCAACCCCCTGGTCAAGCAGGAGACCATATACTGTTTTAGACAAATAGTTGTCTAGTTTCTTCTTAAAAGCCTCTGGTGTTGGAGCACTCACAACTTCTGAAAGCAAGTCGTTCCATTGGTTAATTGTTTTCTGTTGTGTCCGCGAAATGATGCCAGGAATCGGTGACTTCAAATCATGCTCTTTTATTAAGGTAGGAACCGAACTGGCTCTTCGCAAAAGGTTCGCGGCTTTTATTCTTTCAGCCGCAGCGGCCGCGGCCAATGGCACCGCTTTGAATCTCCCGCGATTTGAATGGACCAATTGCGGGAGATTCTTAGCGAGCCAATCGGCGTGGCTCGCCTGACCAATCAGAGTGCCCCGCGCTTTGGCCAATCAAAGCGTGGGGATCTCAAGAATGCTAATTAGGGACAGAACACCCCTCCCCTCTTGGTTCAGTCCTTACGTCGCGTGGTCACGTAGGTAGGCGGGGCTCCATCTGAGCCTACTGGACCTGCGCAGCTCAGTCGTAGGTTGGATCCCGGCCGGTTTGGTCGGGATCTCTGTTGCTCCTGATGCCGTCATGGGAACCGGCTGGTCGGTCGGGCCGGGCCGCTCTCCGTAGCTCCCTCCTGGGCCTCCCAGGTTGGTTGAGCTGCGGGCTTCGCCGCTCCCGCTCGGTCTTTCCGGGTCGGTCGAGCTGGCCTGGCTGTCTCTTCCTGGCGAGGGGTCGTGATGGCTGTTTTCCGGTAAGTATGGCTGGTTTATTCTTCTTTGGTTTTGGTCCCCTGGGTATTCCCTCCCCCCTTGGTTTGTGTTGTGGGGGTTGGTTTCGCCTGTTTGTGCATCGGTGGTCTCTTGGTTGGCAGTCCTCGACCTTAATTGGTCGATGTGGCGTTTCCACGCTCGTCCGTCTGCTGTTTGTAGCCGGTACGAGTGTGGGCCTGTTATTTGTGTGATGACGGCCGGTATCCATAGTGGGTCTCCTGTCAGGTTTCTTGCGTATACGGGATCGCCTGGTGCGAAAGTTCAGCGTTTGCTGTTTGAGTCTGGGGGCTTCTCCGGGTTATACGTGGGGTGTAACCTGTCGAGTGGGGACCTTAATTTCCTCCCCATTAATAGTTCGGCTGGGCTCTTGTTCATTGTGGTATTTGGGGTTATGTGTTGGGTGAAGAGTAGTTTGTTTATCTTCTCCTGGATCTCCCCGTGGTCTATTTTCTGGATGGTTTTCTTAGTGAATTGCACCATCCGTTCCACCCTACCGTTCACTGCTGGGTGCACCGGTGCTGTCAGCGCGTGGCGGATGCCCCTTTCCGCTAGGAATTTTTCGAATTCCAGCGAGGTGAATTGGGGCCCGTTGTCGGAAATGATGACGTCTGGGAGGCCGTGCGTTGCAAAGAGTTTGCAGAGTTCCTTGATCACGGCCTCCGTGGTTGTTGTCTTCATGTTGCTTACCTCCAGCCAGTTGGAGTAAGCGTCTACTGTTATAAGGAAGGTGTGTCCTTTTGTGGGCCCGGCGAAGTCTATGTGAATCCTAGACCAAGGTCCCCTTGGGGTTTCCCACTCCAGGACGGGTGCTGTGGGTGGGCTTAGCCTAGTTTCCTGGCATCATTGGCACCTTGCTACCCAGGTCTCAATTTGTTTGTCCATCCCTGGCCACCAAGCGTAACTTCTGGCCAGGGCTTTAGTCCTAACGATGCCAGGGTGCCCCTCGTGTAGCAGTTCCAGAACCTTCCCTTGTAGCTTTTCTGGAATGACCACCCTATCCCCCCATAGTATGCACCCTTTTAATAATGAGAGTTCCGTTTGGCGGTTTCAGAATGTTTTGACGGACTCGTCGTTGTCCCTTTCCGGCCACCCTTTCTCTACCCAATGCAACACCCGCGCCAGACGTTTGTCTTTATTAGTCTCTCGGGCAATGTCTGACGCGGTTATGGGCAGGTTGGGTAGAGTCTCTATGCTGAGGGTGGTCGTCGTGGGTGCTGGGTCGGTGTCTGGTTCCGGTAGCGGCGAGCGGCTTAAGGCGTCTGCATGGGAGATCGTCTTACCCGGTTTGTGTATGAGTCCGTAGTTGTAGGCTGCCAGGAACTCGGACCACCTTGTCATTCGGGGAGACAGAATGTTCGGGGTGGCCCGGTTTCCTGCAAGGATTCCCAGCAGCGGCTTGTGGTTGGTTATGATGGTGAAAGTCCAGCCGTAGAGGTACTCGTGGAATCGTTTTACGGCAGCAACGATAGCCAGAGCCTCTTTGTCCAGCTGGCTATAGTTCCGCTCCGGTTTGGTGAGGGTCCTTGAAAAGAACGCGATGGGCGCTTCTTTTCTGTCAGGGAGGGTATGGCTGAGGACAGCGCCGATGCCGAAGGGTGATGCGTCGCATGTGACGGCCAGAGGTAGGGTCTCGATGTACTGTATAAGGACGGCGTCCAACGTGAGGAGGTCCTTTGTTCTTTGGAAGGCGGCTTGCTTGCGTTTCCCCCAAGTCCAGGTCGCTGCCTTGTCCAGGAGCCTATGCAAGGGCTCCGCCGCCGTCGCCTTTTGGGGCAGGAAAACATTGTAAAAGTTAAGTAGCCCCAGGAATGCCTGTAGTTCCGTCTTCGACTTGGGTATGGGGCTTCTTTGATGGCCTTGATTTTTTGTTTGTGGGGTGAATGCCGTGACGGTCTAGGAGGTATCCTAGGAATTCTACCCGTTCCGTATATAATTGGCATTTCTCCCTCTTGACTTTGAGCCCGGTCTCTTTAAATTTGGTTAGGACCTCCCTTAGGTGACTATAGGGGTCTCCCACCGGGCGTGGTCTATTGGCTGTAGGACCCCTTGCTTGATGAGCTTGTCAATTTGCTCGTCTATCTTGGGTTTAAGTGCGAATGGCACCCACCTTGGTTTCAGGCATTTTGGGGGGACGTTTGGGTCTAGGTTGAGAGATATAAGTGGCCCTCGGTACTTGC
Organism: Hydrophis major; assembly: GCA_033807585.1. Classification (NCBI taxonomy): domain Eukaryota; kingdom Metazoa; phylum Chordata; class Lepidosauria; order Squamata; family Elapidae; genus Hydrophis; species Hydrophis major. The sequence continues at coordinate 13,473,980 of CM066330.1, forward strand.
CTAGGTTTCCGTCGAAGACCTCTTGGAATTCCCGGGCCAGTTGCTTCTCCCAGCTGTCGTCGGTGACGTGGTCGACTCCCATGACTGCGATGCCGAGCGGGGTGAACCATTGCAGTCCCAGTAGGCTTGGGCGGTCGCGGTCGACGATTGTCAGAGGAAGTCTTTCGGTGTGCCCTTTATATGTGATGTTGAAGTGTTTGGTTCCGACTACCGGGATGCGGTTTCCCTGGTAGTCCTTTACAATGAGTCTCTGGCTGTCTAGGTTCCTCCTTTGGATGGTAGGCACCAAGTGCTTTATTTCATGCCATGCTATCATGGAGAGGTAGGACCCGGAGTCCACCTCCATTTTGCATGGCTGGCCCTCGATGCCTACCTCCACGTGGACCTTCCGGGCGTCATTGGTTATGGCGTGGCCGATGGTGACCGTCTGATGGGTCTCCTCTCTTCGCCGGTTATCGCCACCTCGCAGGGATCGTCCGTTCCGGTCCCATCTGTTGTTCGAGGGGCGATCTCTGGTCCGGGGTTGTGTGCTCTCTCTCCTCCGGTCGCTCTGGTCCCATCGTGCCGGGCTGCAATTCTTCTTTAGGCGGCAGACACGGGCGATGTGTCCCTTCTTGTCGCAATGCCGGCAGATCGATTCGAAAAACCGGCATTCCGACCTGGGGTGGTCGCCGCCGCAACCGGCACAGTTGGTCCTCAACTTACGAACCCGCCGGTTCCGTGGGTCGCGGCCTGTCTGGAGGCGATGAATTTCCTCCTCGTCATCTGAAGTGCCCGATGCCGAGTGGAAGTCGCCCTGGTGGGTGGTCATCTCGGGTTGGGCCTCGGTTGACCTCGCCGGGTTGTTGTTTCCGCTGCGGTCCCCAGTGTTCGGTCTGCGCATGCGGTCGGCGGAGGTTCGGGTTGCTTCGGCGGCTGCGGCTGCGGTGATGGTGTTTGCTAGGCTGATGTTGCCCTTGGCCATCATCCGGCTCTGGAGGACGAGGTCCCACAAACCCAGCATGATTCGGTCTCGCAGGGCGTCATTCAGGTTGTCGAATTCGCAGAGCCCCCTTGGCACCGTAGCTCGGCGACGAAGTCGCTGAAACTCTCACCTGATCGTTGGTCCCGACGGTAGAATTCGTTGCGTCAGATCAAGATGGGTACCTCTGGAGCATAGTGCCGCTGAAGTATTGGCTCGTGGACGTCCCAGTCCATCGCGGTCGCATCGGCGGGTTTGGCAAGTGCCTTGGCCATCTTGAAGACCTCGGTCCCGCAGTGGGTCAGGAAGACGGCGCGCTTCATGGTGCCGGTGGCGTCCTTCAGGTCGCTGTACTCGAGGAACATGCGGAATCGGTCGGAGTACGATTCCCAGTCCTCGGTAGCGGGGTTGAAGGGTGCGGGGGGTGCAATTTTCACCATCGTGGTATTTCGTCTGGCTTCCGTCGGACACGTGGTTCGGTTCAGGGTCTGGATCCCATCCTCGTCGCCAGTGTTGTGTCCGCGAAATGATGCCAGGAGTCGGTGACTTCAAATCATGCTCTTTTATTTAAGTTTGGAACCGAACTGGCGGAAAGGAAAAAGCCCGCGGCTTTTATTCCTTTAGCCGCAGCGGCCGTGGCCAATGGCACCGCTTTGAATCTCCTGCGATTTGAATGGACCAATCGCGGCTTGCCTGACCAATCATAGAGCCCCACGCTTTGGCCAATCAAAGCGCGGGGATCTCAAGAATGCTAATTAAGGACAGAACATGCTCTCTCACCTCCGGTCGCTCTGGTCCCATCGTGCTGGGCTGCGGTTCTTTTTTAGGCGGCAGACACGGGCGATGTGTCACTTCTTGTCGCAATGCCGGCAGATCGATTCGAAAAACCGGCATTCCGACCTGGGGTGGTCGCCGCCTCAACTGGCACAGTTGGTCCTCGACTTACGAACCCGCCGGTTACGTGGGTCGCGGCCTGTCTGGAGGCGATGGATGTCCTCCTCGTCATCGAAAGTGCCCAATGCCAAGTGGAAGTCGCCCTGGTGGGTGGTCGTCTCGGGTTGGGCCTCGGCCGACCTCACAGGGTTGTTGTTTCCGCTGTGGTCCCCAGCGTTCGGTCTGCGCATGCGGTCGGCGGAGGTTCGGGTTGCTTCGGTGGCTGCGGCTGCGGTGATGGTGTTTGCTAGGCTGATGTTGCCCTTGGCCATCATCCGGCTCTGGAGGACAAGGTCCCACAAACCCAGCATGATTCGGTCTCGCAGGGCGTCGTTCAGGTTGTCGAATTCGCAGAGCCCCCCTAGGTGCCGTAGCTTGGCGACGAAGTCGCTGAAGCTCTCACCCGACCATTGGTCCCGACGGTAAAATTCGTTGTGTCGGATCAGGATGGGTACCTCTGGAGCGTAGTGCCGCTGAAGTATTGGCTCGAGGACGTCCCAGTCCATCGCGGTCGCATCGGCGGGTTTGGCAAGTGCCTTGGCCATCTTGAATACCTCGGTCCCGCAGTGGGTCAGGATGACGGCGCGCTTCATGGGGCCGGTGGCGTCCTTCAGGTCGCTGCACTTGAGGTACATGCGGAATCGGTCGGAGTACGATTCCCAGTCCTCGGTGGCGGGGTTGAAGGGTGCGGGGGGTGCGATTTTCGCCATCGTGGTGGTTCGTCTGGCTTCCGTCGAACACGTGGTTCGGTTCAGGGTCTGGATCCCACCTTCGTCGCCAGTGTTGTGTCCGCGAAATGATGCCAGGAGTCGGTGACTTCAAATCATGCTCTTTTATTAAGGTCGGAACCGAACTGGCTCTTCGCAAAAGGTTCGTGGCTTTTATTCTTTCAGCCGCGGCGGCCGCGGCCAATGGCACCGCTTTGAATGTCCCGCGATTCGAATGGACCAATCGCGGGAGATTCTTAGCGAGCCAATCGGCGCGGCTCGCCTGACCAATCAGAGTGCCCCACGCTTTGGCCAATTAAAGCGCGGGGATCTCAAGAATGCTAATTAGGGACAGAACATTTTCACAGTCAAGAAATTTCTCCTTAGTTCTAAGTTGCTTCTCTCCTTGATTAGTTTCCACCCATTGCTTCTTGTCCTGCCCTCAGGTGCTTTGGAGAATAGCTTGACTCCCTCTTCTTTGTGGCAGCCCCTGAGATATTGGAACCCTGCTATCATGTCACCCGTAGTGACATGACAGCAGTTAACCTAACTATGAATAACCTAACTATGATTAGATTAACCATGGGTAAGTATGTATACAACTATAACCTGAGTAGATTCATTCCCTAGGGTGAAATGTGGTTTAGGCCAGGAGATTACCAATATGAATTAATCTCAAGGTGAGGTGAAGAGATATAGTACATTTTTATTTTTAAAACAAGTCCCACTGTTTTGGGTTTAAACATTACAGTGGGCTGTCCACAAACCTCATTAAGTACATAAAAATAAATAACTGTACAGAGAACTAGTTTTCCAAAGTTCAACAAAACCTGCAATACATCACTGAGCAATAATAAAACTAGATTCACTACCACAACAAACAAAGAAGCTCTCTTCCTGAGGAAATTTGTTTACTATAGGCTCAACTAAGCCACGTTCTGCCATGTAATAAACAGAAACATTCTGATAGTGTCTGGTCTGTTATCTTTAGTCGAACAGAAAAATGTGCGCTCTCCAAAATGTCAGGATTTGCATTTTATTTATTTATTTATTTTGTGGGAGTGATAGCAGCAGGAGATTGTGCCATTTGGGGTTTTTACTTCAAACACTGCTGATAAGGAGAAGAACCAGTTTGGAAACTGGATAGATCTGTTCCATGCCCTCGTATTTAGGAGAACGCTCAAACTCTCCTAAAGCCATTTGCTTGTTGCTTGATAACTTCAGATTCCTTTGATAAAAGAAAAAAAAAAAAGATTTGGCCGGGGGGGGGGGGAGTAGAGTAATAGAGATAGTATCTGCAACAGATCGGAGGAAGTATGTGTGTCATCTTATTCTAAGACCGATAAGTTTAGCCACATTTTAAAATTCTTTATTATCTATTTATATTATTATCAGCAGAGGTGGAAAGGAAAAAGGAAAGATAGCTGAATTGACTTAGGCAAACTGTCAAACCCATTTAATCAGCGTGTTTGAAGGTATTTGGGTGGTGATCTTACTTCTTAGGGTGAATTCTATTTTTAAATTACTTTGGTTTAAAATATATTAAAAGGTGTGCTATGTTTGTGGGCTTGAATATCTTTTTCAAAAACTCCCTAAGTTTTTAAATGTCCACAGTGGCCTGTAACCCCTGGAAAGCCTTTCCAGAAACTAGGTGTCTCCTTGAACAACTTAAGCCAGTAAGAAAATAAGTATTTACAAGTAGTCCTCCAGAGTTCATTTAGGGACCGTTCGAATCTACAATGGTGCTGAAAATAGTGACTTATAACTGTTTTCCACACAAATGTTGCAAAACCCATGATCATGTGATCAAAATTCAGATGCTTGGAAAGGGCAGGGGAGGGGAGGGAAGGGCAGAGGCGGCCGGGGTGAGGGAGGGAAGGAAGGAAGGAAGGAAGGAAGGAAGGAAGGAAGGAAGGAAGGAAGGAAGGAAGGAAAAAAAACAAGGTATAAGGGAGAGAGGGAGGGAGTGAAGGAAGAAAAGAAGGAAGGTATAAGGGAGGGAAGGAGGGAGAGGAAGCAGGAGGGAAGGGAGGGAGGAAAGAAGGAATAAATATGTATGAAAAGGGGAAGGGGAAGGGGAAGATAAAGAGAAAGGGATATCATGACTTTTAAAAAAGAGAAAAAGGGTGAAGCAAGTGAGAAAAATGTAGAAGAAATGAAAGGATAAAATAGAAATAAGAAACAAAGAAAGAAAAAGAGAGGAAAAAATAGAAACGTCAAAAAACAGTGAAGGAAATCACAGTGTTTCTTCTTCTGAGAAATGGGCCAAAGATCCCAGATATCAACTGAATTTTCTCCCATTCGGGCTCCATCTAATCTCTCTATTACCGTCTTCCTATCTTGATCCCTTTACCATCTCTGCCCCCCTTCTCCTTTCTTGATAATTCCCTCCCCCAGATATTTGTTCTCTTTGAGTATAGGTGTATAGGAAATTGTGATAATTCTACCTAGACTTTTGACAATCCCATGGAATGCTTGAAGGTTATATCTGAAGAGCAACGTATTCTGCTATGACACAAGTTATATTTCAAGAGAAATTCAGGACGAGAAAGTAACCATGACAAATATGTTTCTTTGTGCGCTTTTCAGATACTTGACGCAACAGCTATTTAACACCAACAGATTTTTTAATTTTTTTTCCCCCTCTGTCTGTTATATTTCAAAGACCATAAAATCCATTCATGCTTGTAAAGGGACTAGTAAGTAATTAAAAGTTAGGATTGGAACTTCCTCCTTTTGGTTCATAAAAACATTCCTTCACTTTGATTCCTTCCCAATGTTTGTTCTCTTTTCTCTTTCTCCAAATCACTTGATGTGTGTGTGTGTGTGTGTTTATGTGTGTGCGCACACCTAAAGCACACACTTCAAGATCCACCATAGATATTTGGCTTTTATAAATTTGTTAACATTTCATGTTTGTCATTCCCAGGCTATTTATACCCTAAAGAGATCACATCTTACCTGACAGATCTCTAAACTGGATTTGAAACGTTTCATGTACTGGACTGGTTTGAAATATGTTTAATTTGAATTGTGCACTGTGCAAAGATCAAAGCCAATTCTTCAATGTTTTGTTTAGAATATTAAATTCTCCAATATTCTAAACAAAACATTGAAGAATTGGCTTTGATCTTGATTGTTTAATATTACTATTTATCAATTATTTTAAAGGGAACACACTGAAGATGTTTTGTCCATACACATGACTCCCTAACAACAGATTAACACAATAGCATTAGAATTACAAAATAACAGAGTTGCAAAGGACCTTAGAGGTCTTCTAGTCCAACCTCCTGCTTAATGCAGGAGACCATATACCATTTCAGACAAATGGCTGTACAATCTTTTTCTTATAAACTTCTAGTGTTGAAGCTAAAACTTCTGGAGGCACTGATTAATTGTTCTAATTATCAGAAAATTTCTCCTTCGTTCCAGGTTGCTTCTCTCCTTGATTAGTTTCCACACATTGTTTCTTGTCTTGCTCTCTGGTGCTTTGGAGAATATAGACTGACCCCATCTTCTTTGTGGCAGCCCTTGAGATATTTATGTACTTTGAGAAGATAAGTTGGAAAGAAAGAATTTTATACCTTAGTGCTAACATACGTTTGACCAAAGTAGAATTGCCTCCATTGCATTTTCTTTCAGCGCTAATTTATCCTTCTTTTGTTTGAAACTGTAGATAGAAAGAATAATGACCGTACACTTTTCTGACATGTGGAAATTGTGGGGTTTCATTGTGTTTTTTTAAAATATTCATTTAATGCACATTCTCATAACCCAGTGATGTATAATGTTTTACCAGGCTTCTCAATCAATGTGATGACTATGATATGAGGAATGTTGCCTATCCAATGTCAGCTGTCTTCAGCATATATTAAAAATCAACCTTTGTGCTGATAGAAAGGTTGACATCTATTTATCTACAGCAGTGTTAAATCATCAGTTCTCCCACACTGCCTTGAATCTATCTACATAACCATTCAATTGAGCAAGAACAGCCAATTTAAGAAGAACAACTCCTGCATGGACCAAGGCCCCATGTTACTTGTCCCACATGCTAGATTTAGTAGAATAGAATAGAATCTAAAAAGGTTCTTGGAGGTCTTCTAGTCCATCCCCCTGCTCAAGCAGAAGTCCCTATTTCAGACAATTGGCTGTCCAATCTCTTCTTAAAAGCCTCCAGTGACGGAGCATCCACAATTTCTGAAGTTCCACTGGTCAATCGCTATCACTGTTGGGAAGTGTCTCCTTAATTCCAGGTTGCTTCTCTCCTTGATGAGTTTCCATCCAATGTTTCTTGTTTCTTCCCTTGTTTCTTTCATCATGGATGAGGCTATCCATGAAGTGTTTAATTTGACGAAGTCGTTTTGGATTAGGAGAGAGCGCATAGTGAGGAGAACCACAGCTCATTAATAAGAGTTGACTTTGGCATGATACAAGTTTGATAAATAAATAAAGCTTGGGTGAAAAGTTCTAAATTTGTCTGTTACCATTTCTAAGTAAAGTGAATAAAAACTCTCACCCATATAGCTCAATAAGGGAGTATAGACCAATGCTTTCCAAGGTTTTCGCTGTCCTGCTGGATGGGACTCCTGGTCCATCTGGTCCAGCACTCGTTCTCACAATGCTCAACCATCTATACAAAGAAGCCTACTGGTCAACCAGTAGATGGCCACAGAGGCAATCATATCATCATCAAGGCTAATAGCCATTAATCCACTTAACTTCCATAAATTGGTCCACCCCCTTTTTTGCAGCCAGTCAAGATGGCAGCAAAGTACATGATAAAGTACACAATTTTGCATATAACTAAAGCAACGAGAATTGCACTCACACAATGCTGGAAAAAAGACACTACGCTGTCAGTTTGTTTGGTGATCCAAAATTTTTTAGATTGCGCAGAAATTGATAAACTCACCTTAGAGTTAAAGGACAAGGAAGACTCAGAATATTATACAGTTTGGGAACATTGGTATCAATGGATGGAGAATAAGAATGAGAAACATGCAGATTAAAAGAAGATATAGATATGTATATGAATAACTAGAAATGTACGGAAATGTGATTATGTAACAAAGATATCTTAGTACCGTCAAAGATGATTGAGATTTGTAAAAAGCTATTTTTAAATTTATTTGTATTTTAATGTTTCAAAATTTCAATAAAAGTTATAAAATAAAAAAAAAAAGCATGGCTGCAAGCATTACATCTCATGGTAGAACATTCCAAAGTTGAATTTTGCAATGTACATCAAAAAAATATATTAACAGAATAACAGAGTAGGAAGGGACCTTGGAGGTCCTCTAGTCCAGCCCCCTGCTCAAGGATAAGACCCTGTATCATTTTAGACAAGTGGCTGTCCAGTCTTTTCTTAAAAACCTCCAGTGTTGGAGCACCCACAACTTCTGAAGGCAAGCCGTTCCACTGGTTAATCCAAATCTAGTTTTATTCTACGTTCACTGCAGCACGTTGTGTAGCACAGTAAACCGGATTTCATTGCCAAAAGTTTTTTTCCTATTATTTTAAAAATTAAACTCAGTTCTCAAGAATACAATAAATGACCCTTTAATGAGCAGACAGAGTCTATTAAAAAAAAAAATTGAAGCCATGGAACAAGAAGTATTTCCTGTTTTTAGCAATCATGCATTTAACATAAGGCAGGATATCTTCCAGGTATTTCCTCTATTTTCTTCATCCGAAGCAAGGCTCCCTCCCAATCTTATTTCTAAAAGTAAACATATGAATTAAGTAATATTAGGCCAGTTATAACCTTCCCCGAAATCTCATTTGTGTCAGTTTGTAAAGGCTGAGTGAATCATTGTAAAAGGTCTAAAAATACTGATAGAAATTAGGGTTTATGAGAAAGTCATTTTTGGGTGGGTCTCTGAATTTTGGATTATTTCTGAAATTGATCAGAATTTCCTTAATAGCTGGTGTTGCTTTCAGCCATCTCCCCCTTGCTACTCCAAAGAAAGTATTGTTCTCTGGTTGCCATTTTATATTGTTTTTTAATAATGGCTTTTGAAAAGGGAAATTTAGGGAGAAATTAGTCAAGTATGGTGTCTGTGCGTTATTTGGGACAGATTCAACATTTCCAAATTATTTTCCTGCTAGTAACTTTCCATAAAACTGTGGTGCACATGTTGGCAACACACAGTTTGCAATGCAATAAATTACAAAATTGTAAAATTATTGTTATCCAATCAACGGAAATTCCATAGAATCACAGAATGGAAGGTCTTGCAGAGCTCTTCTAGTCTAACTCCTGCCCAACACAGTAAATCAATACTAGAATAGAACAGAACAGAACAGAACAGAGCAGAACAGAACAGAACAGAACAGAACAGAACAGAACAGAACAGAACAGAATAGAATAGAATAGAATAGAATAGAATAGAATAGAATTCTTTATTGGCCAAGTGTGACTGGACACACAAGGAATTTGTCTTGGTGCAAATGCTCTCAGTGTACATAAAAGAAAAGATACATTCATCAAGAATCAAGAATCATAAGGTATAACACTTGATGATAGTCAATCATACAAGGAAACAGTAAATATAAATCGTAAGGATACAAGCGGCAAAGTTACAGTCATACAGTCACAATGGGAGGGGATGGGTGATAAGAAGTGATGAGAAGATTAATAGTAGTAATAGTAGTGCAGACTTTGTAAATAGTTGACAGTGTTGAGCAGAGGTGGTATTCAGCAGGTTCTGACCAGTTCTGGAGAACCGATAGCGGAAATTTTGAGTAGTTCAGAGAACCGGCAAATACCACCTCTGACTGGAGTTTTTACAGGATCTTTCCCCTGCCACACCCATTAAGCCACACTCACAGAACCATAGTAAAATAATTTGAATCCCACCACTGGTATTGAGGGAATTAATTGTTTAGCAGAGTGATGATGTTCGAGGTGAAACTGTTCTTGTGTCTAGTTGTTCTGGTGTGCAGTGCTTTATAGCGCCGTTTTGAGGGAAGGAGTTGAAACAATTTTATATCCGGGATGTGAGGGGTCTGTAAATATTTTCCCAGACCTCTTTTTGACTCGTGCAGTATACAGGTCGTCCATGGAAGGCAGGTTAGTAGTAATTGGTTGTTGTTGTTTTTTGCAGTCCTAATTATCCTGTGAAGTCTGTGTCTGTCCTATTGGGTTGCAGAACCAAACCAGATAGTTATAGAGGTGCAGATGAATAATTCAATAATCAGTAATTCCTCTGTAGAACTGTGTCAGCATCTCCTTGAGCAGTTTGAGCTTTCTGAATTGGTGCAGAAAGAACATACTATTATATGCCTAAGAGATGACAGTCTAGCCCAGGGGTGTCAAATTCACATCATCACATTGTCGTCATGTGATGTATCATGACTTTTTCCCCTTCGCTAAACCAGGTGTGGCCGTGACCACTGCGTGATGCATCTGGCCCGGGGGCCATGAGTTTGACACCCGTGATCTAGCCCCTTTTAACCTCCCCACCCCCATCAAATATGAGTTAATTCTATACTGAATGGATTTCACCTGTAAGATTTTTTTTCTTTACTATGGTGCAAGTAGTTAGCTCAACAGCCATAATATGATATATAGCTGATAGAAGCCTTTCCAAATTGAACATCTTGTAAATTACATAAATAAATATCCTGCTAGACCTCAAGAGAAAAAAAAACAACAGGCTATAATATTTAAGCATTACCATATAAGTCAAGGTTACTCTTTGGAAAAACAGTGTTTCCCAACCTTGGAAATTTTAAGAGGCAGCATGCTGACTGGGTAATTCTTTTTGAAGTCCATGCATATTTAAAATGCCAAGCTTGTGAAACACTTTGGTAAAGCAGTGCATGTTATAAACTTAATAAAGTTTCCTGTAATCATCGGCCTGCCAAATTCTTGATGCGGTGATTAGAATTATTGTCATTGAGATCAGGAAGTTTGAGGAGGTTGACAAGATAAGAAGTCACTGTTAAAACTTCCAGGCAACAGCATTCCAACAAAGTTTAAAATGAACAAGAAAATGTGTTATAATTTTGGAAGTGTTTTGCCATTAGCGTCTTCCTAGGGCTGAGAGAAAAAGTGACTAGGCCAAGGTCAGCCAGCTGGCTTTGTGTCTAGGATCTCAGTCATCCAGGTCATGGTTGTCCAAAAGAAGCTTCTTGGATGAGAAGCGAAACATCTTTAAAGAAAAACCAGAAAAGTCCAATTGCCTCCCGAAAAAGCCCTTTTGGGACAACCATGACATGAATGACGGAGAGTCTCTATTGACTTTGAGCCATACAATTTGGGATGAACACCCTTTGAATGGTGTGGGAGTAGGAATGGATTTCCAGAGCGGAAAAAATTGCAGACTACAGAAACCAGGAACACGGCTCGGGACCCTGAGGACACAGATAAAACCTCCAAGTGCTTCAACGACCCTTTAAAAGGATGCAAATGACCAGCTACCTGCAAGGAATATAAATCCTTCCATTCCTCGCCATCCAGTCAGAGCTGAAGAAGCTTCCTGGATGAGAAGTGAAATGTCTTCAAAAGAAAAAACAAGGAAGTCCAGTTGCCTCCTGAAAAAAAAAGCACCTTTGGGACTAAAGTAGGATCAAAACTCAGGATTACTCAGTGGTGCTTTAACCACTATGCCAAAATGTCTTTGCATGCTTCTGCTGGTAAACCCGGTTTTTCCAAAACGTTGAAGAATGTTATTCTTCCTCATACCATCAGTGTCCCGAGTGAAGATGAATGCAAAGACTGTAACAAAGGCAATATCACAAAACTAACAAGAGCAATATTTTTTTCCATGTATACCCTTCCATTTGTCCAGTCTCCAACCCTTTGCAGAAGTTTCAGAATACAATTTACAGAGATCTCCAGAGCAGACCAAAAATGTGACCAAATTTCATACAGTAAATTGACTAGAGAGATTTTACTGTATGCTGTTAAAATACCACGATAGAGGACAAGCCGAAATTGATGAAGAGATAATTCTAGGGCACCGCCGTTTCTCCATGTTCCAGTTTGCAAATCAAACAGAGTCATTTTAATGACTGTTTTAACTGAGCCAAGCTGCTACACATTGGCAAGACCTGTGTTTTGACTCTGGCCAAATTAGAGAAAAACAGAATTGTTGTTAAAGAAACCAACAACTAAACTCTTTTTTTTTTTTTTTTGCATTTGTTGGTGTTTTTTTGATATTATCAGTAAACTTTCAGTCCTTCCTTCACCTGTTCTTAATTCCTCCAAGTCAATGGAGCAGGAGAAGGGATTCGATCAAAAGATAACCTTTGTTTGAGGAACCCATGCTTTTCTCCTGTGCTGGAGAAAATAGTCTGCTATTAGTAGACTGTTCTTAATAGTCTACTACTGACCATCAGGTGAATAGTTTACCACTCCTATAAAGGAACGCAAATGCATGCATCGGTTTAGGAACATTTGCCTTCCCAGAAATAAACTGGGCATGTTGACCTGAAATATTAATCATAACTTGAATGTGTGTGCGGATGGCCATCAGCCAAAAATGTCCAAATTAGAATGTTGCTGATGGGCATTCATGTGAATGTGTCCATGTATGCAGGCAAGCAAGAAGATAAATCACATTTTTGTCACCTCTGTCCTGAGGAATCCACTGCCAGCTGGGTAAGGTTGACATCCAGCAGGGCTAATAGTTTATTTTGAGATGGTCTATTTTAATATAGCTCTGCTAATATGGTAAGCAGGAACAAGTGTAGGTTTCTCTCTTAGTGGCTTGTGGCTTTCTTTTTTCCAAAAAATGATAAATGCAGCATTAGGTCAAAAGGTTGGGAAGGTAAGTGAATGAATAACAGAATAAGAAAGTTGGGAGGAATTTTGGAGGTCTTCTAGTCTGACCCCCTGCTCAAGAAGGAACCCTATAACATTCCAGACATATGGCTGTCTACTCTCTTCCTAAAAGCCACTAGTGATGGAGCACCCACAACTTCTGAGGACAAGCCATTCTACCGGTTAATTATTCTCACTGTTAGGAAATTTCTCCCTAGTTCTAGGTTGCTTTTCTCCTCTTCTTTGTGGCACTCCTCAACTTCTGGAACACTCCGATCATGTCACCCTAGTCCTACTTTTCTCTAGACTAGATATATTCAATTCTTGTAAATTTAGCTTCCAGCCCCCTTGTTGTTCTTCTCTGCACTCTTTCCAAAGTCTCAACATCTTGACCAAAGTGAAAGCAGTATTCTGAGTGTGGTCTTACTAAGGCTCTATAAATTGTCTTCCAATGACATTTCGCTTCTCATCCAAGAAGCTTCTTCAGCTCTGTCAAGACAGTGAGGAATGGAACTGTCAGAGCTGAAGAAGCTTCTTGGATGAGAAGAAAAACATCTTCAAAATAAAAAAAACAAGGAAGTCCAGTTGCCTCCTGAAAAAGCACCTTTGGGACAACCATGACCTAGATGACTGAGAATCTCTACAGCAGGGGTCTTCAAACTTGACAGCTTTAAGACTTATGGACTTCAACTCCCAGAATTCCTCCTCCAGTCATGTTAGCTCAGGAATTCTGGGAATTGAAGCCCAAAAGTCTTAAACTTGCCAAGTTTGAAAGACCCTTGCTCGACAGGCTTTATAAAGCAGTATTTGTACTTCATATGATCTTGATTCTATCCATTTGTTAATGCAGCTTATGACTGCATTGGCTTTTTTGACTGCTCTCTCACGCACACTGCAGGCTCCTATTTAAATGATTGTCCACTAGGATTCCAAGGTCCCTCTCACAGTTACTGCTATTGAGCCAGGTTTGGTGGTTCAGTGCCATGGTGGCTCAGTGACTAGAATGCAGTACTGTAGGCTAATCCACTGCTCACTCCAAGAGTTGGATTCTGAATGGCTCAAGGATGACTCAGCCTGCCATCCTTCCAAGGTCAGTAAAATGAGGACCCGGATTGTTGGGGACCATACACTGACTCTGTAAACCACTTAGATAAGGGCTGTAAAGCACCATGAAGCAGTATATAAATCTAACTGCTGTTGCTAAGTGCTAATCTGTACCTGTACAGATTAGGTGAATGGGATGGTATGCTGACATACAAGAAGATGATGGGGATGAGGAGGAGAAGGAGATGGAGAATACAGAAAAACAGAGTTGGGAGGGACTTTGGGAGTCTTGTAGTTCAGGGCTATCAAACTCCCAGACCGCGGGCTGGATACGTCATGCACTGCCATTCCCACACCCAGTTTAGCGAAGGGAGAAAAAGTCCTGATATGTCGCATGATGCTGTGTGATGACATGACTTTAACACCCCTGTTCTAGTCCAGTCTATGCTCAGGGAGGACATCCTATACCAGAGGTGTCAAACTGGTGGCCTGCAGGCCAGATGTGTCATGTGCAGGCCACACCCACACTGGTTCTGCAAAGGCAAAAAAGTCATGATACGTTGTGGGACACAATTCAGTTTGACACTCATGTCCTATACCAATCTGGATAAATGACTTTCCAATCTTTTCAGGGCCAAATAAGTCAAGATGGCAGGCCTCCATCCAGGCCTGGTTCCTAATCACAGAAAGGGGACTCAGATTTCAATTGTGCAGACTCTGATGGCCATTTTGACTTATTTACTTCACTGAGGACATTTCTGGGGTGCTGTCATTATCATCATGGTTTAGATAGCACATTTCTATATACATGATAAGTATTATTGTGCCTCTGGAGCTGGGAAAACAAAACACTTTGCTGACTGCTATCAAATGGGTTCACAGCTGTGAAATTCAGAGCTTGTTTCTCTCATTTTTAGAGGGACAAAAATAGTTCAGGAGAAATAATTTAAGTTTAAATGACAGTGACAACTATTAATCAGTGGAATGGTTGGCTTCCAGAAGTTGTGGGTGCTCTATTACTAGAAGATTTTAAGAGACTGGACAGCCATTTGTTAAGAATGGTATAGGGTCTCCTGTTTGAGCAGATGGTTGGACTAGAAGACCTGCAAGGTCCCTTCCAACTCTGTTATTCTTTATTCTGTAAAAGTACTTTTCTCTTTCATCAATTTTCTGTTTTGGATTAAAGTCTGTTTGGCTGCTTTATATATAGAAGGGCCATTCTGGACCATCTGCAACTTCAATATAATGACTGCTACAGCCACTGTATAGGACAAACAAGTAGATAAACAGATAACAGATAATCAGAGTTAGAAGGGACCTTGTAGGTCATCTAGTCCAACCCACCACCCAAGCAGGAGACCCTACACCATTTCTGACAGATGGCAGTTCAGTCTCTTCTTGAAAGTCTCCAGGGATGAAGCTCCCACAACTTCTGAAGGCAACTTCTGTTCCATTGGTTGATTGTTCTCACTGTCAGAAAGTTTCTCCTTATTTCCAGGTTGAATCTCTCCTTGTTTAGTTTCCATCCATTATTCCTTGTCTGACCTTCAGGTAGTTTGGAGAATATTGACCCCCTCTTCTCTGTAACAGACCCTCAAATATTGGAAGACTGCTATCATGTCTCCCCTGGTCCTTCTCTTCACTAGACTAGCCATGTCCAGTTCCTGCAACCGTTCTTCATATGTTTTAGTCTCCAGTCCCCTAATCATCCTGGTGGCTCTTCCCTGTACTTTTCAACATAATTTTTATAGTGTGGTGACCAAACCTGGATCCAGTACAGTTTTGGTAGAGTTAAAGTAGAAAACTAGCAGAGTTTATTCATGAACTCCAACAAGCAGTCAGAAGACAAGATGAAAACTCTTTAATCTCACAACGCATGGATAGACTTAGCCACCGCTGGGAAACTGGGAGCATCCTAGACCAAGCCAAATCCAAAACACCATGGAATTCCTGGAAGGTTGGTAAATCAGCCATCAATAGATGCATGGGAAAACAACACAAGTATGTGTCATTCATAAAGGACAATAAAACAGCTAAAAAGGACACAAAAAGACCAGAATGCATCCTCTCCAGCAGCCAACAAATAAGCAGGGATTAACACCAGGTAAACAAGCAGAAAACAATACCTTAGTGAAGGAACGACCAAGGAGGAAAATCACACCCCCACCATAACTGGCAGGGAAAGCTACAGTATAATCAGGCATCAAATCTCACACTCACTTGCATCATGACATTACAGGTAGTTGCCCACTTACAATCACAACTGCGACCAGAATTTGAAGTGAATCATATAATCATTAAGCGAATTTGGCTTCCACATTGACTTTGCTTGCCGTAAGTCAGCTGGGAAGGTAACAAATAATGATCGCATGACCCTGGGATGCTGCCAATGTCATAAAGGGCAACATACCAGTCGCCAAACTTCTGATTTTTGACCACATGGCCATGGGAATGCTCCAATGGTGCCAAAGTCAAGAACTGGTTGTAAGTCACTTTTTTCAGTGCTAGAACATTCATTAAATGAATGGTTATAAGTGGAGGACAGCCTGTACCTCAATTGTTTGCAAGCAAACAAACAAGCTGAAAAAGTACTAAGAGTTATCCGATAGTTGACAATGACTTGATGGCTCATAATCCATCGATCAAGGTACATGTGCAATATAGGCAACTGGCTTGCTTTATCTATTATATGCATGAATGAATCGGTCACACGGTTAGGAATTTTATTTTCCGCTCCCAAAAGAGACCTTTCTTAAATACAATAGTGATCTAACCTCTTTTCACTGCAAAAAGTTTTCCCTTCTACACTTTTCAGAACAGAACAGAGTAACAGAATTTGAAGGGAATTTGTAGTCCAATGCTCCGCCCAAGCAGGTGACCCTACACCATTTCTGATAGATGGTGGTCCATCTTTTAAAGCCCTTCTGCAAGGTGTCCCTTCATCAGTTCCTATTTGTTGAAATTAAACCTGTTTGCCAGAAATTACCATCTTTTAAGATGTGGAAACTAATCATGGAAAGAACCCTGAACCTAGAACTAAGGAGACATTTCCTGGCGGTGAGAACAATTAATCAGTGGAACAGCTTGCCTCCAGAAGTACTGAGTGCTCCATCACTGGAGGTGTTTAAGAAGAATCCCACCACTGCTACTGCATATATACATATGAACATGTTGTGGCTCAGAGGTTTGAGCCTGCTTTGTCAGAGGTCGAGGACTTGGACAATGAGGAAGAGGAGGATTTGGCTCTGAGGTTTGAGCCTGCTTTGCTAGAGGATGAAGACCTGGACGGTGAGGAAGGGAAGGAGTTGACTCTGAGGTTTGAGCCTATTTTGTTAGAGGATTTGGAATTGCCTTCCTCCCCAGGACTTTCCTCCTCGGCAGGACCTTCCTCCCTGATTGTGCCTCAGGTGTTGGCAGATAATCAGGAGAGTGTATCAGAGCCTCTGACTGAAGATCAAGCTGAGGAATGCTGGCTTGATGCAAGGCAACAGCGCAGGCAAAAGTGTAAGTTGCAACGTAGAAAGAAAAGACGAATCAGAGACTGAGATGAGGGACTGACACGCCCCACAGAGAATAAAAGTGGGTGTGTTCGCTCTAAGAACTTGTTTGGGACAACGTGTTAATTTGTGAGAGAAGCTTCGAAAGATTCTGTGTGTGGCGATAGCTTGTGATTTATGTTCTTGCTTTATTATCAGACTTGGCAGACAGCTTGTGTGAGACTGCCAAGAACTTTCCCAGCTCAAGGACTTTAACCCTGTCATTACTGGACTTGTTTGCTGGAAATTTGGAAATTTGGACTTCTCATCTCGTTGGCACAGGTGAGACATAACATGAACATATACAGAAAGGAGAGGAGAAAGATGCACAAAGAGGCTATTTCATTGCACAGAAGGCAATTCTGTTACCTCCTTCATGGCTGGTAAAGGGGTTGGATAGAATTCCAGAATTTCTGCACACTTTGTCTTCCTTGTCTGGCAGTTGAGTCATGGCAACTGGACTTGTTTTCTCTTCTTTTTCAGTTTGAAACATTTCACTGCTTATCCAAGTAGCTTCTTCAGTCTTATCTACATGGATAAGCAGTGAAACCTTTCAAACAAAAAAAGAAAAGAAGTTCAGTTGCCCTGACTCAACGTCTACCTGGATGACTGACATTTTTCATCGACATTTGGTCTACCTTGTTATTCCTTCCAGCCCAATTTAATTTAATTCAACCAATTATCTGAAGAAGATTGAAGTTCTGTAAGTCTGGCCATCAGCACAATATCTCTCTGAAAAATTGAACTGAACAGTCCCAGAGTTGATGTGTAGTAGAGAACAATGTGAAAGAAATAGCAGGTTAGAAAATGTGCTGGATCTGGCTGGGAACTTCAGAGAAAAAAAACAATCCAATTATAATAGATTTACTATTTAGTGGCTGGAAAGAATTCCAGCAGGCATGTTCGACGAGCTTTCTTAACTTCCTTGTTTTTCATTTGCTTAAGGTTAATTTCCCATAGGTTATAATGGTGTGGATGAAGTTGAAACCAACAAGAAGAAAGGCCAGAGTGGGACTTCCGGTTTGAGCTTCTTCAGTGACAGACTGAAATCTCGTCTCTGCGAGGCTTCGATCCGTGCTCGCTGCTGGAGTGCCCCGAGCCGGCTGGTTTCGGGGCTAAGCCACCCCGTAGAGGTGGTGAAGAGGGGGGAGACTGCCTGCAGGGTTGAGGAGAGCCGCATCTCTCCTCCCCAGCTGGCCATTACTCTCTTTCCCAAAGGCGGTTGCAGCGGTGGTCAGAAATGGCCACCACAAAGAAGAACTCAACTGGAAAAGAATGTGCAGGAGGAAGATAAGAAGAGAAAGTTTTGGTTGACCGGGTCAAATAGCAAAAGCAACCAGTAAGGTACCCTGGAATTGAAACCATTAAAAAACAATAACATTATTCCCTAAGAAGATTTTTAAGCTGCGAAGGAGAGAGAAAAGGAAAAAGATTTGGTTTTCTCATTTTCCTATACTGACAGCTAAGAGACTTAAGCAAGAAATTGGAAAAAAAATCCACTTTGACATCAATAGACATTTTATTGCTGAAAATAAAAAGTAAAAGGAATAATAAAGATTTCTGAATAATTAAAAGCTTTTGAAAACAGGAAAGGAGAGAAAAAGAATAAAAGGGTAGGATTTGGAAGGGAGGAGACTGCCTGGAATTAAAAAAGAACTTACAGCAAAACAAGACTTCCAAAAGATACATTCTAACTGGAATATTGCAACAAAAACCCCAGGAAGAGAAAGTCGAAAAAGAAATAAGAAGATATAACTCGGGACTATCTGGATTACTTGATGATTTCTAGATTTCTGGATTCTTGGTTATTGTTTTGAATGACTAAAATCAATCGGGTGATGATTTAAAATTTTTAAAATGGCTCCACTTTCAGAAGAACTGAAAATGGAACTTAAAAAGTACAAAGAAGATGCACAAGAAGGGAGAGGTTCTTTTGGCTTCGTATTTCAGTTTTTAGAAATGGAGATTTGGAATTATGAGAAACAACAAGAAATGCCTGCAGAACAAGAAGATTGCGACAAGGAAGAAGCCATCTTTAATGAAAAAGTAATCTTAGATGGGGGGGAGGAAAGGGGGGAAAGAGAATGGAAAGTTTAAGATTGGGAAAAAAAAACTCCCCCCCAAAATAGAGTGAAAAATAAGTATAAAATCAGAAAGCAATAGAAGAGGGAAATGCAGAAGAGAGAAAGGGAGGGAGAAGATGAGAGGGAAGAAAGAAAGGAAAAGAAGTTATAAAGGACAGAAGCAAAATATAGAGAAACAGGGCCTTTTTAGAGATAATGGGTGAACACTTAATGGAAAAAGGGATTCTGCAAAGGTACATAAGATAGTATGGTTATATTAGAAGCAGAAATAATTTTAGAAAATTTGAAACAATGTATGATTAAAATGTCTGATAAAATAGCTATCGTAATTCAGTGGAATGCTTGTCAATAAATAAATGTAACAAAAGGTATATTTAATGATTTATAAAACATATGTGAAAAGAAATAAGGGAAAAATTAATTATGAAGATTATTTTTAAGGAAGTATGATATTTAATTGAAAAGAAGTGTTAAAGATGTTAAGATTTTAATGATTATTAATGATAGAACTGAACTGGAATGGAATGAAGTTTTAAAATTACATATATTTACAATGTTTTTTAAATAAAGAATATAGTTTGTATTATCAGAATGTGCCAAACAGAATTCGATTGGAAGTTATGTATTATATTGAAGGTTATAAACCCAAGGTATATATTGAAGTTTAAATAAGAGTTGAATGGATGTAATTAAAAGATATAAAGGTGTCATACTCCAATTAGTAACTACAGGAGAAAATTTGTTTAATGAGAAAAGATAATATGAAATGGAAACAGAACAGACAAAAGTATAAATATAATGATTTGAATTGAGATGAGATCATCAAAATAAAATTGAGAAAATTAAAAGAGGGGAAAAACTATATAGAAAATGTAAAATAATATAAGATATGGAATAGAATACAAAAAGGAGCATGAAATTGAGTTTTGTGTCTGTATAAAGAAGTTCAACCCGGGACCATGCTATTTTCAAAAAAGATGTTTTATTTGTATTTTGTGTGTGAAAACCCAAATAAAACTTTATTAAAAAAAAAAAAAAGAAGAAGGAAGGCCAGAGCCCAAAGTGGAGAGAACCACTTTTTCTTTCCTTTTATGCCTTTCTTCATAGAATAAAGTTGGAAGGGACCTTGGAGGTCTTCTAGTCCAACCCCTTGGTCGAGCAGGAGACCCTTCACAATTTCAGGCAAATGGTTCTGCAATACCTTGTTGAAAGGCTCAAATGATAGAACACTTACAACCTCTGATGGCAAGCCATTCCATTGGTTGATTGCTCTCACCATACAAAATTTCTCCTTAGTTCTAGGTTGCCTTTCTCTTTGGTTAGTTTCCATCCATTGTTTCTTGTCTTGCCTTCAGGTTTTTTGGAAAATAGTTTGACCCCTTGTAGGAGCCCCTCAAATATTGGAACATTGCTATCATGTCTCCTACAGTCCTTCTTTCCATTAAAGTAGACATACCCAAATCCTGTAATTGTCTTCATATATTTTAGCTTCCAGCCCCCTAAACATTCCTGTTGCTCTTCTCTGCACTCTTTCCAGAGTCTCAACATCTTTTTTATATGGTGGTGACCAGACCTGGATGCAGTATTCCAAGTGTGGCTATACTAAACCTTTGTAAAGTGGTACATGAACTTCACGTGATCTTGATTCTATCCCTCTATTAATGCAGCCTAGGATTGCATTGGCTCTTTTGGCTGCTGCTGTTGCACACTGTTGGCTCACATTTAAGTGATGATTCCAAGATCCCTCTCACAGTTACTGGCATTAAGCCATGTTTCACCTAATCTGTATCTATACAGTTGTTTTTTCTTGCCTAAGTGTACAACCTTACTTTTATCGTCATTGAATTTCATTTTGTTAAATAGGGCCCAGTGTTAAAGTCTGTTAAGGTAACTTCAGTATACCTTGGAAGAAGTCACATTGTTGTGAATGAATAAATGTGTCAATAAAGTTATTAAGAGCTTGAAGTTAAGTGCAGGGTTCTGGCCCTGCACTTCTGATTGGCCGTTAATAGCGACATCAGATTGGTCCGTTCAGGTGAATCTGATTGGCTATTAACAAGCCTCTCCCATTGGTTAAATGGAGCTAGCGCTCCCTGGTTTTCATTGATTAAATGCTCAATGGCTTGCCTATATAAGGGGGGCCATTGCAGCCATTGAGTTGAGCTGTTACACCATGTTAATAAAGAGTTTTGAAGTTCACCGTTTCACCGGCTCGTCTCCATTCTTAGTGCCCATGCTCAGAACATAACACTGGCGATGAGGATGGGATCTGGAGACATCAGAGCTGACTGAACGACGAAGAATGATAACCGAGCACGTGGCTGAAACGCACAATGGCGGAACCATGTCCGGTGGCATTATACCACCCGCTCCATTCGACCCAGCGCAACAGGACTGGGATTCATATATGGATCATTTCCAGATGTTTCTGGAGACCAACAATTTGAAGGATGCCACCACAGGGAAGAAACGGGCGGTATTCCTAACTCATTGCGAGCCGACCGTATTCAAGATGGCCAAGGCACTAGTGAAACTGGCAGAAGTAAAGTCTATGGACTGGGACATCCTCGAACCCCTACTGAGGGCCCACTATGCACCGATTGTGCCAACGCTCGTTAGAAGGCATGAATTTTATCAGAGAAGTCAGCAGAAGGGCAAAAGTGTTGCTGATTTTATAGCGGATCTCCGGAATCTGGGAGGCCTATGCAGGTTTGCGGACCTCGAAGAAGCCTTGAGAGACAGAATAGTTCTGGGACTAGATGCACCACATGTCCAAAGCAAGCTGATGGTGAAAGGCGACATCAGCCTTGCAGATGCCATTACTGAAGCTACTGCAGCAGAAGCAACCAGGAAGTCGGCTGCCCGAATGCGCCGCACCCATGCCCCGCTCCAACAACTGGCTCGTGAAATTTCACCTCATTCAGAAGGGCAGCTTGTAACAGCCCACCATGAGGACCTCACTTCATCGTCAGCCAGCGACAAAGAAGAGGTCCACCGACTTCAGTCTGAACGAGACCAACGCCAGAGATCTCAGCACCAATGCGCTGGTTGTGGGGCAAACCATCCCCGATCAGAATGCAAATTCCTCGACGCGCTCTGCCATGTGTGCGGGAAAAGAGGCCATATCGGACGGGTCTGTAGAAGCAAGCCAGGACCCAACCAACCCTCAAGAGAGGCTTACTATTGCCAACCGACAGGAAGCCGTCCTGTAAGGCGAGAACCCATGAACCACCATTGGAACAACCACTCCTACAGAAACAAACCCCTAAACCACCCAATGAAGCGAGAAAAGGCTCACCAAACTATCACGATCAGTCACGCCTCATCTCTTGATGCCAAGAAGATCCGAGTGAAAGTGGCCATCGAAAACCAGCCGTGCCTGATGGAAGTAGATTCAGGATCATCTCTCGATGGTTTCCTGGAAGACCCTCAAGCAGCTCATCCCTACTGTCCGGCGGCAAGACCTCAGATTCCAAAGACTCATACTCAAAGACTATCAAGGAAATCGAATTCCAGTCATTGGATCCAGCTGAGTCTGGGTATCGTTTAAGTACCGTACAGCATTCCTGCCCCTGACTGTAATCAACAAGGATCGGCCTAGTCTGTTAGGCCTCCAATGGTTCGCTCCACTTGGAATTGAAGTAGCCGGCATTCACCCAACCTGCAGCAGCGACTGAGAAGAGGACCTCGTCCAAGAATTCAAGGACATCTTTGCAGAAAAACTAGGCAAGTACAAGGGAACCCCGATATCATTTAACCTCAATCCCGAAATAGCTCCCATTCGCCTTAAGCCTCGTCGAGTTCCATTTGCCCTTAAACCAAAGATTGACGAGCAGCTTGATAAATTAATAGCCCAGGGTGTGTTAGAGCCCACCGATCACTCTCCCTGGGAAACCCCAATCATGACACCCATCAAGCCGGATGGATCGATAAGAATTTGTGGGGACTACCGAGCCACCCTGAACCACGCCCTTCAACAAAATGCGTATCTGGTACCGGTGGTGCAGCACCTCCTCCATTCCCTGGGTGGGCTGAAAAGTCTTAGCTAAACTAGACTTAGCACAGGCATACCAACAACTCCTGGTAGACAAAAAAACGGCAGAGGCCCAAATGATCGTTATGCACCGAGGTGCGTTTAAATGTAACCGACTCCAATTCGGAGTTAGCGTGGCCCCGGGAATTTTCCAAAGTTTGATGGAAAGACTATTACAAGGGATAAAAGATGTTGTCCCATATTTTGATGATGTGTTAATCGCTGCCCCGACTCCCCAAATATTAAGGGATCGCCTAAGGTTGGTTCTCCAGAGATTCAAAGACGCAGGTCTTAAAGTTAAGAAAAACAAGTGTAAGCTATGCACGGATCGTGTAGAATTTTTAGGATATTTAATTGACAGTCATGGCATTCACCCCACCGACAGCAAACTTAGGGCAATCAAAAATGCCCCAAACCCCAAAATAAGGCCGACCTTCAGACATTTCTAGGCCTTATCAATTTTTATAACGTTTTCCTGCCTCACAAAGCAACCGTAGCCGAACCCCTGCATCGTTTATTGGACAAAAAAGCAATTTGGGTATGGGGACACAGAGAGGAGCAGGCATTTTGAAATGTGAAAAAATTATTGACTTCTGATGCTGTGGTGATGCAGTACAATGAAACTTTGCCTTTAACGATCACGTGTGATGCATCACCTTTAGGAGTGGGTGCCATTTTGAGCCACGTTTTGCCAAACGGTAGTGAAGCCCCTGTTGCCTATTTCTCTAAGACGCTTTCAAAGGCAGAATGTAATTACAGTCAAATTGCTATTGTGTCTGCTGTCAAGAGATTTCATGAATATGTGTACGACCGAGCCTTTACTATAGTGACTGACCACAAACCTTTGCTGGGAATAATAGCGGGAGATAGGCAAACCCCTTATATATTATCCCCCAGAATGACTTGCTGGTCAGAATTCTTGGCTGCCTATAATTATAAATTGCAACACCGCCCGGGGAAGGCCATTCTCCACGCCAACGCATTGAGCCGTGCACCACTTCAGGAGACCATTGATGACCCCGCTCCGACAGTGACAATGTTGCAGATAGAGACACTGCGAACACTGCCATTAACAGCCCGAGATATCGTGATGGAAACGAAATACGACCCCATCTTAGCACGAGTCCTCAGTTGGGTCGAGTGCGGATGGCCATTGGACCAAACACCTGACGACTACGCCCCATTCAAGAATCGACAAACGGAACTGTTTTCCCAGAAGGGCTGCATTATCTGGGGTGATAGAGTCATTGTCCCAGAGCGGCTACGACAAGCGGTACTAAAAACCTTGCACGGTGGCCACCCCGGCATCGTGCGCATGAAAGTCCTCGCACGTAGCTACCCGTGGTGGCCGGGCATCGACAAGCAGATCGAGACATGGGTAAAAGCTTGTCACAAATGCCAGGAAGTAAGCAACGCCCCACCGAAAGCAACCCCAACCAAATGAGAAACACCGAGGGGACCATGGTCCCGTATTCATCTGGACTTTGTGGGACCTACCAAAGGCCACACATTCTTGATAACAGTGGATGCCTACTCAAACTGGCTTGAAATCCATGAGATGAGGAATACAACAACCGAAGCGGTCATCAGGAAACTAGACAGACTACAACACACGGATTACCAGACATTCTGGTATCCGACAACGGGCCCCAATTTACCGCACTGTCCTTTGAACAGTACCTGGCGGACCGCGATATTTGCCATGCGCTGACTTCGCCGGCGCATCCTGCGGCCAACGGAAGGGCCCAGTGCATGGTACAATTCATCAAGAAAACTTTGCATAAAATGTGGCGATATCAAAGACAAGATTAACCGGATACTCCTTTTGCAACATATCACTCCGCACAGCATCACCAACAAAACTCCCACTGAGTTATTAATGGGACGGAAGCTCTGCTCCCACCTCGATCGTCTGCACCCATCGTATGAACCTGAGAAACCACACGGATCCAGCGGGCGATGCCGTAACTTCCAGGTAGGCGACTTGGTTTTCGCTAGGAACTTTTCGGGTGATCCGTTGTGGGTCGATGCAACTGTGGTCCAAGTAACCAGCCCCAGATCGTACCGCGTGAAATGTTGCGACGATAGAATATGGAAGTGCCATATTGATCAGCTGCATTCAAGGCTACAGTCAGGGATCTCCGACTCCCCTGACTTCCAAACTGAGGGGGGAGGAGATATGGAGGAAGATGAACTTGAAATAGCAGAAAGCTTTAATGAAAGAAGTGACAGTGCAGTGGCAACACGTGAAGAAAGATCGAGGATGGGGGTGAGCTCGCCTCAAGGAGATGCCGAAAATGTTAGCAACAATGAAAATTCGAATACAGAACTAGAGGCACCCTTTTCACCAGACAACGTCCTACCTCAACAAGACTGTAGCCAAATACCGGGTGTACAATGAAAATCAAATAGACTAACAAAACAATCTGCCTATCTCAAGGACTACGTGACCGCACCTCTTAAACGGAACCCGGGGGGGGAGGGGTGTTGTGAATGAATAAATGTGTTAATAAAGGTTATTAAGAGCTTGAAGTTAAATGCAGGGTTCTGGCCCTGCACTTCTGATTGGCCGTTAATAGCGACATCAGATTGGTCCGTTCAGGTGAATCTGATTGGCTATTAACGAGCCTCTCTCATTGGTTAAACGGAGCTAGCATTCCCTGGTTTTCATTGGTTAAATGCTCAATGGCTTGCCTATATAAAGGTGGCCATTGCAGCCATTGAGTTGAGCTGTTACACCATGTTAACAAAGAGTTTTGAAGTTCACCGTTTCACCGGCTTGTTTCCTTTCTTAGCGCCCATGCTCAGAACATAACAACTATGGTCTGCTTTACCATTGCAAAAGACTTTAGGTAGAAAGATGAGAACCTCATTTTGGCTTTGGTTACTGGTTGGCAATTCAAGAACCAGTAAGGTAAAGTTGAAGATTCCCCTCGCACATATGTGCGAGTCATTTCCGGATCTAGGGGGAAGTGCTCATCTCCATTACAAAGCCGAAGAGCCAGCACTGTCCAAAGACATTTCCGTGGTCATTTCAGTGGCATGACTAAATGCCAAAGGCACACAGAATGCTGTTCCCTTCCCACCCAAGTGGTCCCTATTTTTCTACTTGCATTTTTACATGCTTTCGAACTGCTAGGTTGGCAGAAGCTGAGGCAAGTTACAGGAGCTCACTCCATTACGCAGTGCTAGGGATTCGAACCGCCGAACTGCCAACCTTTCTGACCGACAAGCTCAGCGTCTTAGCCACTGAGCCACTGTGGGCCTTACCAGTAGTCAATTCAAGCCATGGGAAAACTGTTTGCAGAGACTAATGTCCCCTCCCTCTTCACCACTGATCCCCACAATGTAATGAGACTCCAGCAAACAGCCTGAATATTTGGAGAGCAAGCCTGTGGATTGTCCCATGTCACCAGCCAAATACTGGAAGATAGATTGCTACCTCCAAGGAGACAAGCAAACTATTATTGTTTTGTTTTCGAATAGCCATTCTTCTCTAAAAGATTTTTTTTTTTTAAAGTGGACCTAGGCAAGTCCCATCCTGTTTCATCATTTAGGAGACCAGTGACAAGTGGATAGGAAAACTCGGAGCTTTTTCCTCCTGCATGACTCACATCTATTTGTTAATTGTTTACTATTTATTGTGTGGTCCGTGCTCAATATGGGGAGCGGAAATCAGTCACTTTCCTTGCTTTCCCTTTTTTGTGCTTATATTAAACACATCTGCTCTCCCTCAGTGATGCATCCCAGCTGGTTTCATCTTCTTTCATCATATTTAGCTCAGGCTCCTCATGACAAGAGAACCAATTAACAAAGTTCTTTTGGAACCTGTCTCCATAGGTGACTTTTTTTTTTCCTGAAAGCCAGTGGCTTAGTCAGAATGACAAAATGTTTTCCCCTTCCCTTGCAATCACCAGCTCAGAAATATTACTCTCTACT
Source organism: Hydrophis major (assembly GCA_033807585.1). Classification (NCBI taxonomy): domain Eukaryota; kingdom Metazoa; phylum Chordata; class Lepidosauria; order Squamata; family Elapidae; genus Hydrophis; species Hydrophis major. Next base: position 13,500,992 of record CM066330.1, read on the forward strand.
CTGACTCAACTCCTCTTATGGCCTTACCCCCATTCTGAAGAGTGCAGGCTCAACACTCAGTCGCAAAAGTAATAGCACTTAGACTTATATACCACTTCATGGTACTTTTGCAGCCCTCTCTAAATGATTTACAGAGTCAGCATGTTGCTCCCAACAATCTGGGTCCTCATTTTACCCACCTCAGAAGGATGGAAGGCTGAGTCAACCTTGTGCCTGGTGAGATTCGAATTGCCAAGTTGCAAAAGTAGCCTGCGGTACTGCATTCTAACCACTGTGCCACCGCAGCTCTCACCACACACACAAGCTGTGAAATAGATCCCTCTGAGTGCCACAGTCTTCCATGGGTCAGTATGCATACAGATAATCTTTGAATTAAAGGTAAAAGTAAAAGTTCACCTTGCACATACATGCTAGTCATTTCCAGCTCTAAGGGGCGGTGCTCATTTCTGTTACAAAGCCGAAGGGCCAGCGCTGTCCAAAGATGTGTCCATGGTCATGTGGCTGGCATGACTAAATGCCAAAGGTGCACAGAACACTGTTACCTTCCCACCAAAGTGGTCCCTATTTTTCTACTTACATTTTTATATGCTTTTGAACTGTAAGGTTGGCAGAAGCTGGGACAAGTAACAGGAGCTCACTCCATTACATGGTGCTAGGGATTCGAACCACCAAACAGCCAACCTTCCTGATTGATAAGTTCAGTGTCTGAGCCATTGAGCCACCGTGCCCCTAGTCCTTGACACAAGTTCTTTTCATGAAATGTTTAGAATTACAGAAAAAAGTATGAAGTACAAAGTATAAAATACGAAGCTCTGAAAAAAGTGACTGATGATTGTTGTCACATTTATGGTTGTGACATTCCTATGATCACATGATCTCATCTCAGGATCACACACTTTGCTTGGAGCTACAACTACTTCAAATTTGTGGCAGCAGGTTCTGTGAAGGCCTCAGAGAACTTTCTATACACCATGGATTTGTCATAGTTGAGGCCATTCTGCCAGAAAATAGCTGTCCCAAGCTTTCAAAGAATCCTATCATTTAAAAAAAAAAAATCCCATCGTTTTAACCCATTTAGCATCTGGAGGTGCTGCGAAGGTGGATCTTCTACCCATAAAGCAGATGTTGCATCACTGAGCTACAGACCTTCTCCAATCTGGGATATTTCCAACTACTGTATCTACTTTGAATGACCCCTCTACATAATAAATGTAGTCACTGTGTCAAGCTAGATATGGAATGATTTAGAGATTCGTCAGATTTAATCAATTTAAGAACTAGACAGAGACATATCCAATCTAATTTTCCATACCTTAGATTGAGATATCAAATCAGCATGCTTAATTCTGACTCTGTTGAACTCCTTGATAAGGAGCAGGCATCTTCTGCTGTATTCTGGTCTGGTCTGAATTCATGCAGCTCAGTCATATTAACATCTACAGCTCACTTGTGTGCGCAGTGTTGGCAATCTAATTGATATCCAGAATGCAAGCTGTGACCACATTTGAGAAACTGCGGGGATCAAAAGATGGAACTCCAGATAGATTGGCGGGAACTTAAAAAAAGCCTTTGTTTTCCAAACAAAATCATTCACTCAGCAGAGGCGAATCCAAAATGTTTCTTTGAAGGAGTGAACTGCTGGGAGAGAATAACTATAAGAGGCATGTTTGCAGTGGCAGATGGGAAGATGGCAGAATTTAGGAAGACAGATGGATAATACCGAATGATTCAGTAGCTCAGAAAAGGCCAGACTCTGACCTGGGACCATTTGTGGTTAAGCCAATTATTGAACACCAATTTGCTGCTAGAACAATAAATGAACGAAGTAAATGATAGCCTGCAGGAACTAGTAGAGCTTTTGCTTTACAACTAATGGTGTGCCAAAGTCAGTTTGCAATTTCTTTTACCCTACAGGGGGCCAAAACAAGGAAACATAGAATTGCTAGACAGGCAAACAGTTTGACCTAGGAAAACAGCTTCCTATAAAACCCAGTGTCCTAACCTAGCTCCCTCCAAGTGTATTGGATTTCAGCACTGATAGCATAATTAGCAACAATCCCATAATAACCATGCACAAAAGAGTTTACAGATAACAGATAACAAGAGTTGGAAGGGACTTGTGGGTCATCTAGTCCAACCCCCTGCCCAAGCAGGAGACCCTACATCATTTCTGACAAATGGCAGTCCAGTCTCTTCTTGAAAGTCTCAAGTGATGATGCTCCCACAACTTCTCAAGACAAGCTGTTCCATTAGTTGATTGTTCTCACTGTCAGAAAGTTTCTCCTTATTTCCAGGTTAAATCTCTCCCTGTTCAGTTTCCATCCATTATTCCTTGTCTGGGTGCTTTAGACAATAGCTTGACCCCTCCCTCCTCTTTGTGGTAGCCCTTCAAATATTGGAAGACTGCTATCATGTCTCCCCTGGTCCTTCTCTTCACTAGACTAGCCTGGCCCAGTTCCTGTAACTGCTCTTCATATGTTTTAGGTTCACGCACTGCATGCAAACCCTACGAAGATACAAAACACAGGGCAGTCAACAGCATCAACTACGTTTGTAATTTGGCTTACCCATTCCATCCCTAGCTATGGCAAACCTAGACAGACTATTAAAAAGCAGAGACATCACCAACAAAAGTCTGTATTATCAAAGCTACTGTTTTCCCAGCAGTAATGTATGGCTGTGAAGGTTGGACCATAAGGAAGGTTGTGTGCTGAAGAATTGATGGTGGCAAATTGTGGTATTAAAGAAGACCTCTGAGCATTCCTTGGACTGCAAGGGGATCTAACCAGTTAATCCTAAAGGAAATCAACCCTGACTGCTCTTTGGAAGGACAGATACTGAAGCTGAAATAAGGAGAAATGTTCTGACAGTGACAACAATCAACCAATGGAACAACTTCCCTTCAGAAGTTGTGGGAGCTTCATCACTGGAGGCTTTCAAGAAGAAACTGAACTGCCATTTGTCAGAAATGATGTAGGGTCTCCTGCTTGGTGGGGAGGTTGGACTAGATGGTCCCTTCCTATGTCCCTTCCAACACTGTTGATCTGTTGCCCCTCAGTTTCCACAACTAAATGTATCCAACTCTTTATCATCTTGGGTGTCTCCACCTTTTCATGTTCAGAGTTATTTTTTTCTCCTGCACGTGGCTAACCGAGGATGACTAATCAATCCTAACTCCAGTGGCTGTCTTTGAGCAAAGGAAGGGCACCCAGCCATTGCCAAACAGCTGATGGGGAGGTCATGAAGACCTTTAGGTCTCTACCCCATGGATTAAACAAAAACAAAACATTCCAACCATAGTTCCTTGACAGTCACCATTTACAAAACAATTGCGAAGTTTCAACACAGACCTTGCAGAACTGAAGAATGGTTTGGCATGGGTAGTGACTGCTGTTGCCTATAATTTCTGCACTTCATTTATCTTTGATATCTTATGGTTCATCTCCTTGCAAATACGAGCATATACAGGTAGTTCTTGACAGCAGTTGGATCCTACCTGTTCACTACTGGTTCGGTGATCACGTGTGCACACCTAACACATGTGCAGCTTTCCACACACCAGCGGAGGCCTGCAGCACCAATCAGCTGAGAGAATAAAGAAGAGAAAAGCTCAAGGGCAGGTGCGAGGGCCAATCCTGTGTTTTTCCTCTTCTTTCTCCTTTCAGCTGATGAGCTTTTCCCCCCCTCTTCTCAGCTGTTCGACAAAGGCTTTTTTTTTTTTACTACTGCTTTGGCCGAAAAGGTAAGAATCTTTGCTACCGATTCGGCTGAACCGGACCAAATCAATAAGCATACCACCACTATTTCTCGATGTTGATCACAATTGAGAGCAACATTTCTATACTGAGACAGTTGTTAAGTGAGTTTTGTCTGATTTTATGACCTTTCTTTCCCACAGTTGTTAAGGGAATATCCACGGTTGCTAAATGAGTGATTTGATTGTTAAGTGAATTTGGTTTCCCCATTGATTTTGCTTGTCAGAAGGCCAAGAAAAAAGTAACCAAATGATTTAGAATAATTTTATTGTCACTTTGAATGTACACTAATTGGCATACGTTAAAATGAAATTTCATTGCATACAGTTTTCAGAGTGTCTCCACTTCTAATATACACTACATAAACATGGCAAAATAGATAGATAGATAGATAGATAGATAGATAGATAGATAGATAGACAGACAGACAGACTTAGACTAACTTTATTGTCACTTTGAATGCACTCTAATTGGCATTTATTAAAATGAAATTTCATTGCATACAGCTTTCAGAGTATCTCCACCTCTAATATATACTACATAAACATGGCAAAATAGATAGATAGATAGATAGATAGATAGATAGATAGATAGATAGATAGATAGATAGACAGACAGACAGACTTAGACTAACTTTATTGTCACTTTGAATGTACACTAATTGGCATTTATTAAAATGAAATTTCATTGCATACAGCTTTCAGAGTGTCTCTACCTCTAATATACACTGTATAAATATGACAAAATAAATAATAAATACAAAATTATGCCTATACCCCCATATATTATTATATGACACAGAGAAACAACACAGACTGGTTCGGATGTATTCATGTGCATGGATCCGAGACAATGCAACTGTCATGAATAAAAACCAGTTGCCAAGCATCTGAATTTTGATCACATGACCAGGTGGATGCTGCAATGATCATAAGTGTGAAAAACGGTCGTAAATCACTTGTTCCAATGCCATTGTAACTTTGAACAGTCACTAAATGAATAGTTGTAAGTCAAGGACTACCTGTATACATTCTTCTCTGAAAATAACACTTCTCACATCTTCTACACTAAAGTGTGGTCTGCAAAAGCTTTTGCCCTAATGAACGTACTAGTCTTTAAGATACCAAAAGATTCCTTGTCGTCTTTCATTCCAATCTCAGAAGTGATTCATAAACCCTCAGAGAAAAGCCTTCTTGGTTTAAGCCAGGGGTGTCCAACCTTGGCAACTTTAAGACTTTTGGACTTCAACTCCCAGAGTTCCTCAAGCTGGCTGAGGAACTCTGGGAGTTGAAGTCCACAAGTCTTAAAGTTGCCAAGGTTGGACACCCCTGGTTTAAGCAATTGTTATTTTCTAAAGAGAAAACATTTCCAAATGGTTCAGGGCTAAATTAGAAAGGCAGCACTAGCTATCACTGTGTGCTAGTCAGCAGAATTAAGTCAGGAAAGGTCATTGTGGTGTTTCTGCTTTGCCTTCTGAGCTTGATGCTCAGAACCTCTATTAGGCTAGTCTCCATTTTTAATTTTTAAAGGAGCAGCATGCTCCAGGATTGCTGATGTCCATTAAATGAAGTGCTTGCATGATCTCCTTGATGTGCAAAGCAAAAGACAGAGATAGTTCACTTAATCTTCAACAATACAGCAGAGGAGAGGATGATATTAGGGAGCAGGGGAGAAGGGAAGGGAGAGGAGAGGGAGAGGAAAGGATGGCATAAAAGCAGAGAGAAGGGAAGGGAGAGGAGAGGGAGAGGGAGTGGAGAGGATCAAGGGTGGGATTCTACCAGTTTGCACCTATTCTCTAGAACCGGTTGTTAACATTCTAAGCAGTTCGAAGAACCAGTTGTTAGAAGAAATTACTGGCCTAATCCTGTAAGGAAGGCAGGAAGGAAACATTCTGGAGTTGCTTACAGAAACTGCCTCTCCGTTAACCCTTATTACATTCTTGGCAGGACTAGACTTCCTGTCTCGGGAACTTCTCTGGAGTTTTTTTCCCTCCTTTGCTGGTACTTTGCTTGTGTGGAGTGACCATTTCAAGTTACAATGGCACTGAAAAAAGTGTCTTATGACCATTTTTCACACTTACAACTGTTGCAGCATCCCCACAGTCATGAGAGGCAAGGCAAGGAGATGCATGCCTTGATGTGAGGATATTGAGTTGGCCATGCCCAGCCAATAATATGACCACCAAGCCATGTCTACCTAGTCACATGACCACCAAGCCACAGCCACCACCTGAGCCACGCCCACAGAACCGGTTGTTAAAAATTTTCAATCCCACCCCTGGAGAGGATGGCATAAGGGGGAAAGAAGGGAAGGGAGAGAGAGACGAGACAGAGAGGAGAAGGAGAGGGAGAGCAAGAGGAGAGAATAGCATAAGGGGAGGGAAGAGGGGAAGGGAGAGGAGAGGGCAAGGGAGAGGAGAGGGAGAGAACAGGGAGAGGAGAGGGAGAGGAGAGGATGGCATGGCATGGCATAAGGGGAGGGAAGAAAGAAAGGGAGGGGAGAGGAAGAGGAGAGGAGATTTTCTCAAAGAATTGAGAGATGTCACTGTCTAGATATCCTGAGGGAACTTGAGGAACAATGATAGATAATAGCAGTTGAAACATCAGTATAGTCAAGTTAGAGGGAAAAGAAAAATGCTACAGAAGGCGGAGCATCCAGTTAAAATGATGATAGCAGTAGGAATTTAAAAAGGCTGTTGCATCTTGTGCTTCTTGGGGAGTGACCTTTATTATCCAAAACCCCCACCTTCCACATAGCCTTTGGTAATGCTAGTTGGAAGACCATGAAAGCTGAAGGCCAAGACACCTGGAAGGGACAGGGCTGGAGAAGATTATGGTTGACAAGTATAAACAAGCATTGATTAGATGGAAAACAAGTATGAAGAATAGTTTTAATATTAGGACATCAGAACAGGGTAAGAGAATATGGATTGAAACATATTTCATTTTTTTACCCAAACAAAGGTAAGTTTGAGAATTTTAAAAGGTGACAGCTTCCATCATGTCCTCCTCCTCCTCCTCCTCCTCCTCCTCCTCCTCCTCCTCCTCCTCCTCCTCCTCCTCCTCCTCCTCCTCCTTTCCCGAGAAAATGGTGTAGTAGTAAAGCAATTTATTTTAAAAAAGGAAATCAAATTGGGTGATTGAGTATTCCAAAAGACAAATCTCCTTCATCCCAATCTTGTAGATCCCCAGAAAAGTTGAATCTCAGCCTTGTCCAAATTCAAACTTCATCTCATCAGCTTTGAAAGATTCTCTTTAAAACGGAAGACGTTTTGCTTATGAGAAAGTCAGCTGATGAGTATTCTAAAAGGTATTTCCACACAGTGCTTGGACAGGTAGCACAGAAGCCAATCTGGTTAGTGTCATGGAGTGTTTGCTATTATTAACTTCCTGCCTTTTGCTAACAAATGGAGAAACCAACTTGCTGGAATGCAAAAGTCGATAGAATATCCATCAAAGCTTTCAATTGTTCTGCAGCTACTGAATGAGGAAGCTTTCAAAGCAAAGCCAAACAAACCTCTCTGATTCTTTTTCAGAAGAACAAATGCAGATAAATCAATTACTTAGGTATTAACCAGTATAAACAGCAACAACAAAATAGGTTGCCTGGGGCCCAAAGCTAAAGAAAGTTGGTATAAGGGAAACAACCCAGGGTGAGAGTATTTTAGGAGCTCATCTTTATGATGGAAAGAACTTTGTCACATCTTAAGTTCTGCTAATCTGTTGAATGGATTTTAATGCAGACTTTCGCTGTCTTGATGATCTTGGGTACAAATGAAAGAATCAAGGGTAATTCAGTGGCATGTGACCAAGTTATCTGAAAGACTCCTTAATCCCATCTACCTGTCCTATCAGGTCCAGCAGGAAAGTCATGTTGTAGATCTTATCCGCTAAGGAATGTCATATAGCAGTCTTCCAATATCTAAGGGGTTGCCATAAAGAAGAAGGGGTCAATGTATTCTCCAGAGCAGGGGTCTCCAACCTTGAGCAACGTTAAGACTTGTGGATTTTAACTCTCAGCATGCTGGCTGAGGAACTCTGGAAGTTGAAGTCCACAAGTCTTAACATTGCCCAAGGTTGGAGACCCCTGCTCAAAAGCATCTGAAGGCAGGATAAGAAGCGATAGATGGAAACTAATCAAGGAGAGAAGCAAAAAAATTGAAAGCTCACACACCGACACACACAAAAGAAGATAGTCAAGGGAATTTCCAGTCCTATAAGATATCTAAGGAATCCTCCTCTAGTCACAACTTTAATTTAGCAATCTTCAAAAAGAGAGAGACAGAGAATTTGGTGGAGTGGTTAAAGCAGGAGCCTGACAGGTCTTCAAGTCCAACCCTTCTGCTCCATCAGGAGACTATCCAGGGGTCTTCAAACTTGGCAAGTTTAAGACTTGTGGACTTCAACTGCCAGAATTCCTCCTCCAGTCATGTTAGCTCAGGAATTCTGGGAGTTGAAGTTCACAAGTCTTAAACTTGCCAAGTTTGAAGACCCTTGTTCTATACCCATGATGGAGAGCCTATGGCATGTGTGCTACAGGTGGCATGCAGAGCCATTTGTACCGGCATGCAAGCTGCAGGCAAACTTACCTCACTGCACATGTGCATGCCTCACAGCTGATTTTTGGCCAGTTTGAGGCCTTTTTCAGCTTCCCAAAGGCTTGAGGAAGGCTTCTGCAGGCTTCTACAAGCTTTGTAAGGCCAAAAACTAGCCCCATTTCATCACTTCCGGTATTTTCAGAAAAAACAGGAAGCGACAAAATGGGGCTAGATTTCAGTCTACAAAGCTTGTAGAAGCCTGCAGAAGCCTTCCTCAAGCCTTTGGGAGGCCGAAAAAGGCCTCAAAGCGTCCAAAAATCAGCTATGCAGCACAGTGCAGGTAAGGGAGTGGCGGGGGGTGGGGATTTAGCGCACATGTGTAGAGGATGTGGGGGGGGTCGCATTGCTTTCTGGGTGCTGGCATACAAGCACAAGCATGCAAGCACGCACACAATTTTTGGCACAGGAGCCCAAAAAGGTTAGCCACCACTGTCCTATACCATTCTGGACATAGATGGCTGTCCAGTCTCTCCTTAAAAAACTCCAGTGATGAACCTCTGAAGGGAAGCCATTCCACTGATTAATTGTTCTCGTTGTCTGGAAGTTTCTCTTTAGTCCTAGGTTGGATCACTCATTAACATTCTTGCACTTTTGTTCTTTTTGTTCTTTTTTTCTTCCATAAAATTCCGTTGAAATCCCTTCTCTAAGCAGGAGTTTGAACTCTTTTGACCGCTGTGATGTTTTCCAACTGTGTAATTTTTATACGGAATCAATGCATCCTGAATAAATTTTCTATTCTTCTACCACCTTCTACCACTGCATCTGCTCTGCTGGGGTTTCCTAGCCAGATAGTGCCTTAAGACACTCTGTTCTAAAAATAGGCTAAATTATATTGGGATGAGGTGTATGTATTTGTGTGTGTGTGTGTGTGTGAGTGAGTGAGTGAGTGAGTGAGTGCAATGCAAAGAAGCAGGGAAATGACCTAAATATATAAATGTCAGGAATCAAAAGGAAACAATCACCAGTCACCAGCAAACCTAACTCCTCCCCCATCCCATCCTCATCCCGGGGAATAAATAAGAGGCCATAACATCCAGTTCTTGCCAGAGACACAAATGATAGACAACTTTGCGCATCATAAATCCACCCTGTTTTATCGTGCCATAAATCCTGCCAGCGTCCAAGCAGCATGTGGATATCCGCATTTTGTCCCAATCAGGAAAGCAAAGCCAGATGACAGGATGACAGGAAGTTAGAAAATAGCAGGGTTGATAATGGAGAAAAGGGCTATTAAGAGGAAGAATGGGCTTTGGCAAGGAAATAGGCCTTCAGCCCCCAAACTTGTCCAACTGCTTTAGAAAATCCAGTGAGGAACAAGTAAACACAATTGAAATGCAACCTGTACGATATGGAAATCAAATACTTCACTTTTCTTTCTTTCTTTCTTTCTTTCTTTCTTTCTTTCTTTCTTTCTTTCTTTCTTTCTTTCTTTCTTTCTTTCTTTCTTTCTTTCTTTCTTTCTTTCCTTCCTTCCTTCCTTCCTTCCTTCCTTCCTTCCTTCCTCCCCCCCTCTCTCTTTCTTTCTTTCTCTCTCTCTCTATCTCTCTTTTTCCTTCCTTCCTTCCCTCTCTCTCTCTCTCTCTCTCTCTCTCTCTCTCTCTCTCTCTCTCTCTCTCTCTTTCTTTCTTTCTTTCTTTCTTTCTTTCTTTCTTTCTTTCTTTCTTTCTTTCTCTCTCTCTTCTTTCCTTCCTTTTCTTTTTCTTTCTTTCTTTTGTTATTTTTTTTTTCATTTCATTTCATTTTATTTTATTTTAAATATCTATTTAGAGGTAGTCTTTGACTTACAACAGTTCATTTAGTGACCATTCAAATGGCATTACAACAGCGCTGAGGAAAAAAAAGTGACTTATGATCATTTTTCACACTTATCACCTTTGGTCACGTGATTCACATCTGGGTGCTCAACAACTGGTTCATATTTACAATGGTTGCAGGGGTCATGGGTTCATCTTTTGTGACCTTCTGACAAGCAAAGTCCATGGGGGAATCCAGATTCCCTTCACAACTGTCTGACTAATTCAAGAGCTGCGGGGATTCACTTAACAACCATGGCAAGGAAAGTTGTAAAATGGGGGCAAAACTCACTTATGACATTTCTCACTTAGCAACGTCAATTCTGGGCTCAGTTGTGGTGGTAAGTTGAAGCCTGTATTTATTTAAGATCAATGCTTTATTTCATTCAAATTAATTAGGTAGGATGCTTAAATTATCCTCTTCCCCTCCCCCTTCTTTCTTTAGATTTGCAGTGTATCCTCTGAGCTGATATTTCATTAATTAATTTTATTCTCCCAACATGGAATGGGAGATGATACAGCCTAAGTGACAAGAAGCAATAGGGGCCCTTGGTTCTCTCTGAGCTTGGTTGTTTCCTTGCAGATGTTTCATTACCCAAACTAGGTACCACCATCAGTGACCAGCAATGATGATGTTGTTTAGTTTAGGTTATGAAACATCTGCAAGAAAATAAACCCGTTTAGAGAGTACCAAGGATCAGGGGTGGGATTCAAATTTTTTAACAACTGGTTCTGTGGGCGTGGCTTAGTTGTGGGCGTGACTTGGTGATCATGTGATTGGATAGACGTGGCTTGGTGGTCATGTTATTGGCTGGGCATGGCCAACCCAATATCCTCACATCAAGACATGCATCTCCTCGCCTGGCCTCTTATGACTGTGGGGATGCTGCAACAGTCATAAGTGTGAAAAATGATCATAAATCAATTTTTTCAGTGCCATTGTAACTTTGAATCATCACTCCACACAAGCAAAGTACCAGCAAAGGAGGGAAAAAAACTCCAGAGAAGTTCCCGAGACAGGAAGTCTAGTCCTGCGAAGAATGTAGTAAGAGTTAACAGAGAGGCAGTTGGGAGGATTAATAGTAATAGTAATGCAGACTTAGCAAATAGTTTGACAGTGTTGAGGGAATTATTTGTTTAATTTTTGTTTGGTGTTCAGGAAGCAATACCGTGTTTCTCATATAATAAGGCCGGGTCTTTTTTTTTTTTTTTTTGAGCCCCTAAAAAATGGTTAGGCCATCTTTTTGGGGGTGACTTAATTCCCCCCCCCTTGCATCTTCGGGTGGGCGGGCGGCAATGGCTTGGATGTTGACCTGGGCATTGGTGGGGCACTTCGTATTGGGGTCAACGCAGGCAGCACCATATCCAGATGTGCAACAAAAGTACTTCCAAACAGCAAGCCCCCCCACCATTCCCCCCACCATTTCACATGTTTTAATATAGGCCTTAATTTGGGGGGAGGGGCTTAATTTCATTTCATGCCTATAAAACATGCTGGGACTTCCTATTGGGGGAGGCCGTATTGTTGCAGAAACAGGGTAGATATTTTCCAGCCATGGAGAAGCTCCATTTGGCAGGTTGAAAGATGAAATGAAGCTGTGAATAGAGGTACCATCTTGAACAAAGCACATGTTAAAGGATATGAAGTAGGTTAGAGCTGGGCAGATGATAAACCTTGAACTATTGCTGTATTTTAGAACCATTTTTCAGGACATGGGAAAGGAGTCTGGGCTCTCTGTTTTTATTGTGGAACAGATGCTTCCCACCCAAACAAAAACTCCCTACTGTCATCTTCACTGCTGAGTGATTTTGAAGGAGATACAACCAAGAGGGCATTCCACTAGAGAACTTTTGGAAACTGGTTTGGACATGGGCCCAACACTAAGATACCATGAATTCTAAGGCCATCTTGGGCATGAAGCCAGCTATGTGAGTTTGAACCTGTCACTCTCTTGAAGGTTAGAGCCAAATCATTTCAAAAATTCATGCCAGAAAACTTCACAGATGATCCAGACATTTGCTAGGCATCAACACTGACTTGAAGGCACACACAAACATACATATTGTTCAGTTGGCTTTGTTGGGAAAGCATTAGGTGCAAATAACCAGGAGCATTCATTGAATTCAAAGTGCAGAAGTGTTTATTATGGCTACTTATACACACATACACAGAATCTAGTCAACTAATGGTCAAAGCTAAATTAGCACTAGATAAGGATTAACGAAGGGATGCAGTGGCTCAGTGGCTAAGATGCTGAGCTTGTCGATCAGAAAGGTCAGCAGTTCAGCGGATCGAATCCCTAGCACCACGTAATGGAGTGAGGTCTGGTTACTTGTCTCAGCTTCTGCCAACCTGGCAGTTCGAAAGCATGTAAAAATGCAAGTAGAAAAATAGGGACCACTTGGGTGGGAAGGGAACAGTGTTCTGTGAGCCTTTGGCGTTTAGTCATGCTGGCCACATGACCACAGAGATGTCTTCGCAGAGCGCTGGCTCTTTGGCTTTGTAATGGAGATGAGCACTGCTCCCTAGAGCCAGAAATGACTAGCACGTATGCGCGAGGGAACCTTTACCTTTAAGGATTAACAGAATTCATGGGGCTGGATTTGAGTCTCTTGTGGCAATGCAGTGACTCTAAACTGATGACATTTTAACTCCGCCTTCCAGCTCAGCTTCTTCTTCTCCTACAGAAAGTGAAGTAAGTACTTTCAACCACACATGGCACCTTATTTCTACTGGTTGGAGGAACTAACTCTGATAACTTGAATATCTAACAGAAGGCTGAAAAGATTTCTGAAGTACCTATACATCATAAAGCAATATTTACTCAAAGACAAGTGACTCTAAATCTAATAAATCTCTTCTATCAAAATAAATATTAGTCAGGGGAGAAAAAAAAATCCTCTTATTACCATTTGCTTTTATTACCATATTCCCAGTCATATTCAAATCATTCTACTGCTGCTATTGTCCGTCTCCAAACATTCCAAAACCATTTCAAGGTCATCTCTGATGATCTTCAGTCCTGTTGACTTAAAAAGGTGGATAATGAGATGGAAACAAAAATCCTTCCATCTATTTCATACACGCACAAAATCCCACCCCCCAAAAAGAAACCAGTAGCAAGGCTGTTTGCATCCCCAATTTTAAAACATTTGGGGGAAAAACTTTGCAATAGGGCTGTGCGATGGTTTAGACTTGATTCAGAAGGAAACTAAAGACACAGCTGCTTTAATGCAGGGGTGAGCTTCTGGGGGTTCACAGGGGTTCGGGATAGCTCCTAGCTAAGATTCTGTGCAGTTCGGAGAACCCCCAAATCCCACTCCTGGCTGGCCCCACCCATCCCTCCCCTCCCCTCCCAGGAGTCCCCATGTAGCCTGTTTTGGATGCAGGTAAGTGCAGGCTATGCGTGGAGGCTCAGGGAGGGCAAAAATGGGCTTCCTGGAAGTTCAGGAAGGCTGGAAATGGGCCTGTTTCTGGCTTAGGAGGCTGTTTTCATCCTCCTGGAGGCTCAAGAAAAGCCTCTGGAGCCCAGGGAGGGCAAAAATGCCCCGCATCACTGTGGTGCAGGAGGCCAACTAGGCCATGCCCACCATGGCCATGCCCACTCAGCAACCAGGCAGAGAACCCTTTCCTAAAATTTTTGAAGCCCACCCTGCTTTAATGATTCACACTCCAACTAACCAACTCCAAACCATAGACTCCGAGACAAGCAATTCCTCAAAGTTCCATTTTATTAGAGTTGTCATAGCGGCACATCTGGGAAAACACGAATCTGAGAATTCTGGGTTTTCCCTTCCCAAAAGAGAAAGCAAAGATCCATCCCCTGCACCCATCAGTCAATCACATGGCCCACTCAAATCTTCTTCCCAACTGTAGACATTCCCCCAGTCACTCCCCTCCAGGTGCAGGTCAACATGTCCTTGACTCTCTGAGAAAGAATGTTGCTGTGTCTAGTCTTCTACCTGTCAGCGTTCCAGAAAACCTCCATTCCAACAAATAATTCCGAGACAGACATCTTCTCAAAAGTTCTGTTTTATTTGGATAGTAAACTGGCCCATCTGGGGAATCCGGGCTTCCTTGCAATAAGTAAAAACTGCAAACCCACCCCCTGTACTCCTCATCGCATCACATGCCCCATCACCATCCATACCAACTTGAAATGTCCCCTCACCCAGAATGCTATTATGTCTAACCACATACACACCAAGAAATTCCCCCCTCCCATTTTCCCAGGCTCAAGAATGTGGCAATGTGAAAGTGTCTGGTGTCGACATGGCTTCCAAAGCTGACACTACTCCACTATGAAATCCCCCCTCCCAAATTCCCAGGAACTGAATGTGGCAACATCGAAGCTTCCAAATAAAAAAATGGCTTCCAAGGCTGACAACAGGTGCTTTGTTCAAGCACATGCGTATTTGAAAACATCTCCTCCAAATCAATGTTCTGACCAAGTCTTCCTGAGACATTAACAAACACACGTTAGTCCTAAAAACCTTTTGTTTTATTTCAAAGGTTGTGAACTATAGTCATTCACAGCCCGTAATGAGTCTCAAACAGTTTGTAAATAGTCCCACAGAAGTCTGCCAAAATCCTTCATGATAAGTCTGATAAGAACGCACCTTTATCTTTCTTGAAATGCTGCCAATGACTAAACTGCCAATGAGTTGTATAAGACCAAACAGAGCATGAATTCAACACAGAGCTTCAGGTTTCAAACCAACCAGTACGAACAAAGTTTCTTCCTGCAAAGGTTCATCTCCCTTTGCTCCTCCTTTATGTCTCATGGGAGGGCCAATCACCTCCAAGCCTTACTCCCGAGTCTCCCCTTTTGTCTTAACTGTTCTTGCCTTCTGGCAGCTCTGTGTATGTGTGCACTGGTAACAGGCTCCCCCTGTTCCTCTGCCTTGCTGCTGTCAGATTCTGGAGGTTCCAAAGTCAGCACATGATTCCCAGATGGTCCTGGCCCCATCTCTGTATCAGACAAGAACCTTCGTCCGAGTCCTCCCCAGACTCCTGGATTGGCCCATGTTCCTCCCTGCTGTCCGACTCTGCTGTCAGCTCCGCAGGCTGCCAGCGGACCACAACAATCAAATCCAAAGCATCATAAGAGTTCTGAAATAGACGATAGGCCTGGGAGAACAGTACTTAAAAATTGCCTTTGAGCACTCAGTAGGACTGTTTGATTGATTATAATACATTACATTGCTTCCGCTCAAGACCACAATCTCCCCCAAACCAGCTCACTATATAAAACATGCAGTCCACGTCAATATGATGCCTACATAAATCATAAATGAATGTTAAGCAAATTTCAGCCTAATCAGAAAATTAAGCCATCAATGCAGCATATGTTGTAAAACTAACAAGTTTACAGTTAAAAGCCAAAGAAATGGAATACATCGCAAGGAATAATGCATCTTAACAAAAGCAAAAGAGGTCAGCTGCATTTTTTTTTAAAGAGAGGAAACTCCATATGGCACCACCGGAACCACGTAATCCTAGACAACTAGGCAAAAGATGAAATATGACTTTAGAAGGATTTAGGCAAGGCTTTCTCCAATAGGGATCCACAAGAGGTCAATGGGGTTCTACAAAAGATTGTGATTGATTGAGCAGGTTTTGAACTTTGTGCACTGCGCCAAGTAAGAGCTTATAATGGTGGGAATTTGCACACACACACACACACACACTGCAACTCAGCTGCCGGCCGCCCATTCGGTTGTTGTTTCAAATGTCGTAAAGCATAGATTGTGTAGGTTACAAATAAATTACAATGTTTTGTATTAGTTTTGCCGTTTTTATGCTATGAGAGCTGAAAATTATTTCGGGGTTCCTCTGGAGTGTAAAGTAGAAGTGGTATTTAGCAAGTTCTGACCAGTTCTGGAGAACCGGTAGTGGAAATTTTGAGTAGTCAGGAGAACCGGCAAATACCACCTCTGACTGGAGATTTTACAGTATCCTTCCCCTGCCACACCCACTAAGCCACGCCCACAGAACCAGTAGTTTAAAAAAATTGAATCCCGCTACTGGTGTAAAGGATGAGAAAGGCTGGTTTAGGTGTCCTTCAATACTATAAGATTTTAAAGTAGAACAGAACGGAACAGAACAGAACAAAATAATAGAGTTGGAAGGACCTTGTAGGTCATCTAGTCCGATCTCCTGCCCAAGCAAGACACCCGACACCATTTCTGACAGATGAAATCCAGTCTCTTCTTGAAAGCCTCCAGTGATCAAGCTGCCACAACTTCCGAGGGCAACTTCTGTTCCATGGGTTGATTGTTCTCACTGTCAGAAAATGTCTCCTTATTTCCAGGTTGAATCCCTCTTTGTTCAGTTTCCATCCATTATTCCTTCTCTGGCCTTCAGACTCACCGCCTCTCGTGCTGGCCACGCCCAAACCCTGGGCTTATTTTCAGGGTAGGGCTTATCTTAGGCCTACCCCAAAAAATCAGACTAGGGCTTCTTTCCATGGTGAGGCTTATTTTAGGGGAAACACAGGATTATTCATCCCAGAAAAGAAGCAGCTAACTAAAGTGGAATAAATGTACAAGACATCCAATGAGTTCTGATTGAACAGAAAAAGATTGTCCCGATTCATGTTCATTCTTTTCTGACATGCTTCTTACCTTGACCTGTTTGGAATAATGAAACCAATGAGGACCTATGGTTGAACTTCAGTTCCTTCATGTTTAGCATTCCCTTACCTTTGTTTTATTTCCTTGAGGATGGAATGTTCCATCATTCCAGCGAAAGGTACGAATGTCCCTTTGGCAATTTCCACATAGCATTTCATGTGGAAATTGCCAAAGGGACATTCGTACCTCTCGTTGGAATGATGGAACTATATTATTCTTGATTTAATAAGAAGTAATTTTATGATTAACACACAGCACGTTGATATTCAGCAATGAATTCCTACTTAATGAATTACATATCTGGGACATATGAACTATATGATAATCCTTTATTCCTACAGTTGGCAAACATATCAAACCCAAGCTGATAGTATCTCCATTTAATGAAGTAGTATCTGTTAAATCAGGCACTGTCTATTAAATAGAGGGCTTGTCCAGTGGTGGGATTCAAATTTTTTTTACTACTGGTTCTGTAGGTGTGGCTTGGTGGGCGTGGCAGGGGAAGGGTACCGTAAAGTTTCCATTCCCATTCCACTCCAGGGAAAGGATACCGTAAAGTTTCCATTCCCTCACCTGCTTTCCAGCTCCATTCTCCTGTGTAGGGCAACAAAAGAAGACCCAGCCAATCAGCTGGGACTCAGGAGGCAGAGAATAGATGGGGGTGGGGCCAGTCAGAGGTGGTATTTGCCGGTTCTCTGAACTACTCAAAATTTCCGCTACCGGTTCTCCAGAACTGGTCAAAAGCTGCTGAGCTTCATCACTGGAAGCTTTCAAGAAGAGACTGGACTGCCATTTGTCAGAAATGGTGTAGGGTCTCCTGCTTGAGCAGGAGTTAGACTGGATGACCTACAGAGTCCCTTTCAACTCTGTTATTCTGTAAATTCCTTTTTCGACTATTAAATGCATTTGGTTTACCAATTAGGTGGATGGGCAAGAAGATACACAACAGTAATGAACCCTTATTTATCGCAGGGCTTGATATATTGAGTCTTGTAAAAGATGGGATGGGAAGAATGAGTTGCTTAGTTGGGCCAACATTGTACTCTATAGAGCTGTAGAGCATGTAAATTAACTCTTAATCAATCTTGGTCTGTATTATGAAAATATATAAGCTTCTTGGACCAAAAAGAGGTTTTACTATTCCTAAGAGAATTATGAAACTACCAGTTTTGATGAATGAGCTGATTAATTTTGAATTTTGGCAGCAATGCTATTCCTGATTGTATCTCTGGTCTGACCAGGGCTGCTTTTGTGTGCCTTAAAAAAACTTATTTTCTAATGTAACTGCTTAATTGAATAATAACTGTAATAAAGTTTGTTATGATCCAAAAGCAGACAAATGCTAAGGTATGAGTACCTTGGGAACCTTATTTTTTTAAAATACAAATAAAGAAAGAAAGGAACAAGCCACTGTGAACACTCTAACAATCTGCCCTAGTAAAACTGTGATCAGTATATAAAACAAATACCTAATTAGATGAGATTTATTTGCCTCTGTCTAGAATAGTTATAGAGAGAATCTTATTTATATGTCTATCATCATCATGGCAATGGTATAGTACCCTCTTACTGGAAATTGGACTTTTTGGGGCTAGAAATTATGGGTTAGATCAGGGGTGGCTAAGACTTGGGGGAAGTGATTGAAGGTAGGGAATTTAAATTAGTCTTGACTAAGCTGTCTCATATATTTAGATGGGTTTCTTCACAGCATCCATAAATCTGGGTCTAATCCACTGTGCAGCAATGAGCACTTTTGTTTTTGTTCCATAGAGATGTACTTGGACTTTTTCTGCAATACAAGAACTGCATTCACTGAAGATCGTTACAAAAGTGTGCAAACTCCATTAAACAGTCTTAAGCAATATAACATTAATCAGGGTCACGAAAGGCACCCAGTCCAGGTATGTTAAACCACAATGTTTCCAAAATATTTATGGTTTTGTAAAGGCCCGCTTGGAGGTACGATGGGTCATCATTTAAAGATGCTGAGCTTGCAGATGGACAGCCCAGGTCTGAGACCCAAGCACCACACAATGGGGTGAGCTCCTGTTCTTTGCCCCAGCTCCTGCCCCGACAGCAGTTTGAAAGCATGTAAATGTGAGTAGATGAATAGGTACCACTTTGGTGAGAAGGGAACAATGTTCTTGTGATGCATGGCACAGAGGGAACACAGTCAGCTGATAGTTCAAACCACCCCTTTGTTGCTCCAACATTCCCCCAAACACCAGGGGTGGGATTCTACCAGTTCGCACCTATTCGCTAGAACCGGTTGTTAACATTCTAAGCAGTTCGGAGAACCGATTATTAGAAGAAATTACTTGCCTAATCCTGTAAGGAAGGCAGGAAGGAAACATTTTGGTGTTGCTTACAGAAACTGCCTCTCTGTTAACTCTTACTACATTCTTGGCAGGACTAGACTTCCTGTATCAGGAACATCTGTAGAGTTTTTTTTCCCCTCCTTTGCTGGTACTTTGCTTGTGTGGAGTGACCATTCAAAGTTACAATGGCACTGAAAAAAATGACTTATGACCATTTTTCACACTTACAACTGTTGCAACATCCCCACAGTCATGAGAGGCCAGGTGAGGAGATGCGTTCCTCGAAGTGAATGATATTGAGTTGGCCACACCCAGCCAATAACATGGCCACCAAGCCACGCTCACCAACTTAGCCATGCCCACAGAACCGGTTGTTTAAAAATTTGAATCCCACCCCTGCCAAACAGTCCCACATTTCTGGCAAGTCCCAGAGCAAAGTGATCACACCCACATATACACCTCTAGTAGCCTCTGGCTGCAAATAGTCCAGCACAACACTGTGAGCACAAAGGCCACAAAGCAAGAAATGCAGCAGAGCAAGGGAATAAGTCAATTAGTCCAGGAAGCAAAGGAACAAGGCAATTAATCCAGGAAGCAAGAAATAAAGCAAGAAGTCCAGGAAACATCCAATGTCGGCACACAACATTCCATGAATTCAGTGTTTGTTCCTGCCAAATGCCACAGCATCTCCTTAAGTCTCAGTCCCCAGGTGTACCTTGTGAAGAGGGGCAGGGTGCTCTCCTCCAAAGTAGTCGGGTCAGCTTATGCTGTTTCTGCCTTCTCTCCACTCTCCGTGCTGGAGGATCAGGAGGGGATGGTCCTTGCTGATTGTTAAGCCTGTGTTTCCCAACCAGGGTTAAGGAGACAAGCTAAACAGAATGTGCAGCGTTAGTCAGATAGGCACACAGATAAATGAGTGAGATAAGTTTGTATGTTTGTTAACATACAGTAAAAATAACAAATATGCTTGTGCTATCAAAATATAGTTTATTCCATTTAGAGTTTATAGCATAGTCAAAATAACAGTCCATTAGTCATGTATCATTTAGTCAGTCCATTCAGGGATATTCAATTAGCAAAGTCCATGTAGAATATCCAATGTCAGTTCACTTACAAATAAATCAGTCCTCTCTCTCTCCTGTTCCAGTAGGGAAAAATGCAGTCTTCAATTCATCCAGTAATTAGGGATCATAAAGCCAGAGAGAGCAAGCTACCGTTGTCTTGCTTTTTTTATGGTGCTTTTACAACCACTCCCTTAATTACATTCCTACAGTTAAAGTTGCAGACACTTTAACTAATAAACCATGACAACATATTTATTATTTTACCTAAACCAGTTAGGGTAAACAATGTTATCCCTAACACTGATCACCTGAGCTCTGTCTCTCATGTTCACTGCTTAGCCTCTTTTAGTCATCCTGTCCCCCTTCCTCCCTGTCTACAAGCCATCTCAATCCTGAAAAGCCCTGGCCTGATTCGGTCTACTCCTCTCCATATTCCTCCGAAGCCAACGAAGCTGCCCCCTCGATCTCCATCCGCTCCAGTTCCGGCTCGTCTTCCTCCATAGATTCAGGCTCTGATGGGGCCATCAGAGATAGAATTCAGCAGGTTCTGACCAGTTGTGGAGAACCGGTAGCAGAAATTTTGAATAGTTTGGAGAACCGGCAAATGCCACCTCTGACTGGCCTCTCCCCCATCTAGTCTCTGCCTCCTGAGTCCCAGCTGATCGGCTGGGTCTACTTTTGTTGCCCTGCACAGGAGAACAGAGTTGGAAAGCAGGTTAGTGGGGTGGGGAGAGAGTAGGGATTTTGCAATAACCTTCCCCCAGGAGTGGAGAAGGAATGGAGATTTTGCAGTATCCTTCCCCTGCCACGCCCACCAAGCCATGCCACACCCCCAAGCCATGCCCACAGAACCGGTAGTAAAAAAATTTGCATCCCACCTCTGTTCTGTACATCACTGTATATAGTCATTCTGGTCACATGACCATGGAAAATGTCTCTGGATAGGGCTGGTTCCCTCGACCAAGAAACAGAGATGAGCACTGTGCCCTGCAATCAGACAAGACTAGACAGAGAAACCTTACCTTTCACTAAGACCCCCTTAAAAGGCAGCATGTGATAATATGCTACTGTTTCAGTAAGAAAATGTATTATACTTTTTTTTTTTTGCTGTGCATTGAGAAGGGCCACTGTGCCATGCAGGTTGAGGTAGTGAGTGGCAATTTAAACTTAAGACCTTGGGATTCTGTAATATGGAGGGTTATTATAGAAAAAGCAGGGGCAGGAGGATACAATGTCTGTATTTAGATGGCCCTTAAGAACAGTAGAAATGGCCATCCATCGTCTACAAATAAGAAGATAAAGAGAATAGTATCATTCAAGCATCCAAGATCATTTTGGAGAGGCAGTGGTCAGGAATCATTTAATCCCTGAAGTATCTTATTGGAAGAAATAAAAATGTGAAGCATAGGAAATTATCTGCATAGTAAAGGAAGAAGAAGAACAAGGTGTCATGTATTATTTACTAGCATAGTATGAGCTGTCAGGTCAGTTAAATCAATTATTCACCATTTGTTCAAGTTAGCTTTGTATAAATCTTCATTTTCTCACTCAGCAAATTCCAGATTTACTACAAAGCTCTATGTCATGACCTTAATGGCAACAGGAAGGAAGAAGGGAAGGGAAGGGAAAGAAGGGGAGGGAAGAGAAGGAGGGAGAGAGGGAGGAAGGGAGGAAGCTTGCTTAGCAAACTCATAAGCAACTTTTGAACAATTATCAATATCAAAGCACTGTTTGATTTACAGTGTCATTTTTTTCCTACATAAAATTTGGAGGAAATATGCATTGTACTCTAGTCTTGAAGTAAATAAACTCTACTTCAATTTTGTTTCCCATGTTTGAAGTCCAAGAACAATCCTGTAATGTGATGTAAGTCTGTTATGGTTGCAACATCTTGCATCTAAAGTTAGGAACAATTTTCCACCGAGCAAAGAAAAACTGCTCCTATAGATATTCATAGAACATGGAATAATAGAGTTGGAAGGGACCTTGGAGGACTTCTAGTCCAACCCTCTTCTCAAGCAGGAGATCCTACACCAATTCAGACAAGTCTGTTTTTGAAAGCCCCCAGTGATGAAGCATCCACAACTGTTAGGCATTTTCTCCTTAGGTCTAGGTTGCTTCTCTCTTTGGTTGTTTCTTGTCCTGCCTTCTGGGGCTTTGAAGAATAGTTTGAACTCCTCATCTTTGTAAGAGCCCCTCAAATACGGAGCTATCCTGTCTCCCCTGATCCTTCTTTGCATTTGATTAGATATATCCACTTCCTGCAACCGTTCTTCTTATGCTTTGGCCTCCAGCCTCCTAACGAAAAAACCTAAAGGTGCACACAGATCATTTGATGAACCCAGAAAATCAATGTCACTTCTATGATTCTCACTGTTTATGCAAATCCATATAAAAAGAGATATCCTTCATATTTCTCCCCATCATAAGCATGAGTTTTGTGTCATGATCATAATATTACACATCAGCTCAGGAATATGACGTGTATCTCCACTACCACCTAACTAGAACATAATTTTTTCTTTTCTTTTTTGGTTAATTTCCTACGATATTACCTTCATTCCGTCCCTGGACAACAAATGAGACAGATTTAAGTCATTCTTAACTCTATTGTATTAAAATAGCATTTATTCCGTTATTCTCAATCATCCAGGTCATGGTTGTTTTCCCAAAGGCGCTTTTCGAAACAGGACTGGACTTTTTTCTTACCAAGAAAGTCCAGTTGCCTTTTGGAATAGCACCTCTGGGGTCCCCTTCCCTTGTTCTGACACCATCAAAGCGTACTCTCAAGATGTACCAAATTTGCTGGACCTTGTCCTCATCACCATCAAATGCCTGCTATCACTGGCAGAGAGATAATAGAGCCAGCCATAGGGATCAACGGCTGATATCATGCCACTCCAGACTTCTGCCAACTCAAGGGAAAAAAAAAAATGAAAAGCAGGAAAAGGTCCTGAGTGTGAAATAAATAAATGAGCGGGATTTTAGGGATCTCAAGAGATCTATGTGTAATCACACATGTTCATTTGACATAGTTGCCGGTATGCTGGTGCCTTTGAAATGGACCTTACTTTCCAACAATTTCAACCAAAAAGAGGACAGTTAGAAATTCAACAAAGAATGTATCTCAGCTTTCTGCCACACCCAGATGAAAAAGGGAAAGGGAAATGTTTACCCTGTCTAATCATGACCAACTCGAAAGGGAAGTACTCATCTCTGTTTCTTAGCCAAGGGAGCCAGTGTTGTCCTACTTTTGAGATCATGTGGCCAGCATATCTATATGCTGAGGAGCTTGAAATACTGTTACCTTCCCACTGGAGTGATACCTATTTATCTACTCATATTTGCATGCTTTTGAACTGGTAGGTGGACAGGAGCTGGAGCAAAGGAAGGAGCTGTCATCCTGTTGCGTGGCACTGGGTCTCGAACCCAGGCTGTCAGCTTTCAACTCCGTGTCTTTAACCACCGAGTCATCGCTCATACCCCCACACCCAGATTAAACAATTCTTAACCAATCAAAAAGAAGCTGCATTTCTTTTCACAAGAACGAACACCTAGCAGTATCCTGGCTCAAAGACAGGCCAATCAGGGACCAGCTATTATGGAATTGTCCACATTGGACCAATGGGAAGTCCACCCACACCAAGAACCAGTCAGAAACCTTTGGTCTGAAGAACGTCTAAAAAATGAATCTCTTGGAAGTCTACCTAGACAAGGAACCTATCAAGAACCAGTTTTCTTTGACTCCCATGACCTGGATCAATTGGAAATTAGCTGGCTAGCTTCAAATATAAGAATCCTGTCAGATTTTGTTGCTTGTGAACTTCCAAATGGTACACCGTAATGCACTTCACGCTACCTTTGAAGATGCCAGTCACCACTAATGGTGAAAGATCAGGACAACAGAAAATTATACCATGACTATTGGTCAGTGGTAGGCTGCAACTGGTTTAACAACCGGTTCGGTGAGCATGTGTGTGAGTCCAAGACCTTTGCACACAGCACTGAAAATGGAACGTTTAGAAGCTCAGCTGCTTACCTTCCAAACCAGCAATGATAAGTAGAATAGCAAGGGGTGGGGAATCAGCTGTGCCACGTGATTGAGATGAGCTACAAAGCAGGAAATAAAGGGCAGGGTAGGGGGAAGCAGGGTGGGCAGGGCCAGCTGATGATTGGCACAAACGGTTCGCCTGAAACAGAGGTGGTATTCAGGAAGTTCTGACAGGTTCCAGAGAACTGGTAGAGGAAATTTTGAGTAGTTCGGAGAACCGGCAAGTACTGCCTCTGACTGGCCCCACCTGATTGGCTGGGTCTTCTTTTGTTGCCCTGCACAGGAGAACGGAGCTGGAAAGCAGGTTAGTGGGGTGGAGAGGGAATGGGATTTTGCAGTGCGTTAGGAAGATGGCTCGTTTCTTCGGTCCCGTGGCATCCTTCAGGTCGTTGCATTCGAGGAACATGTGGAATCTGTCCGTGTAAGATTCCCAGTCCTCGCTGGCAGGGTTGAAGGGGGTTGGTGGCGCGATGCTGGCCATCTCGTCGGTTGGCTGGCTTCCGTCGGACACGTGCTTTGGTTCAGGATAAGGATCCCACCTTCGTCGCCAGTGTTATGTCCGCGTGGAAGGAAGCCAGGAGTCGGTGACTTTGTATCAAGCTCTTTATGGAAGTCAGGAACCGAACTGGCTCTTAGAAAAACTTTGCAGCTTTTTATTCCCAAGCCGCCGTGGCTGCGGCCAATGGCACCGCTTTGAATCTCCCGCGATTCGAATCTACCAATCACGGGAGATTCTCAGCGAGCCAATCGGCGTGGCTCGCCTAGCCAATCCGATCGCCCCGCGCTTTGGCCAATCAAAGTGCGGGGATCTCAAGAATTCAAATGAAGGTACAGAACAGCAGTAACCTTCCTTCAGGAGTGGGGAGGGAATGGGGATTTTACAGTATCCTTCCCCTGCCACACTCACCAAGCTACACCTACCAAGCCATGCCACACCCACCAAGCCACGCCCACAGAACCGGTAGTAAAAGAACCGATCCAAAGTGGCATCAGCCTACCGTTGCCATTGGTTCAGATGCTCATTTGACATACTGCTACTACATTTTTTTAATTAAAAAAGTATTATTTATATGTATGTAAAAAAGAAGCATGCAACTAAATCAGCACGCCCTCCCATGTCCACAACTAATGAAATCCTGTGTAGAAGATTCCAAGGGGCAGATTCTTGTAAAATTGAAAAGCTGCATTTGGGTTTTCTACAAGCTCTTTGTTAAGTTTGGAGCATGGGCGAGAAAGAATGGAGACCAGCCTCTGGAACGGTGAACTTCAACTCTTTATTTACATAGTGACTTCTCAACTCAATGGCAGTTATAACCCTCCTTATATAGGCAACTCCAATAACTATTAACCAATAACAATCGAGGAGTGCTAGCTCCCTTAACCAATAGGAACTCTCTGTTAATGGCCAATCGGATTCCCCGGAACGGGCCAATCCAATCCTGCCGTTAACAGCCAATCGGAAGTGCAGGGCCAGAACCCTGCACTTTACTCCAAGCTCAAGTTCTCTTTATTAAACCTTATGCATTCACAACACTTTTCAGTATGATGTACTCGCTACTCAGTAAATTAGATTTCACTGGACTGCACAAGGTTGTGCTAAATAAATAATATGAATTGTAACAGCTGGGGCTACTTGTTTTCCTGGAAGATGACAACTACTATCAAACCCAACAGGGACTCCGCACTACTATAATTAACTAAATGGGAAATAGCAGGAGTCAACATATGGTGTAGCAATCATATTTGGGGTTTCTTTGGTCCTCTAATCTTCCAAAGTAAGCTTATTTAAAAAAAGAAGGAACATTTCTTACCTTCCTCCTTCACCCAACATTTGCACATTCAAGATTTGGCATAAACTCTGCAGCATGTGGACCGTCTGCAAAGCTTTCTTTAAAAAAAAAAGAAAAGAAGCATTTATTCTTTTTATTAAGAGATGTCATATATTAAAGAAAAGCAGGAAAAAAAGCAAAGAATCTTCCACATGTATTTATTTCATTTCTGTGCAACTTTTTCATTCAGAGAATGCCCAGAGTAGTTAATATTAAAAAAAAAAATACCGACAACAAAATAAATAAATTAACTGAACATCAGAAGCACAATAATGAAAAACCAATGTAAAATGTGCGTGTACTGAAATGATTAACCTTTAAAAGGCTTGGCTGAAGAGAAGTGTTTCTAAAGATATATAAAGAGAGAAGTGAAAATAATTCACTTGGGGCTAATATAAAAAGGTAAAAGATTCCTTGTCTATTGTGTTTCACTCTAGCGCCATGATGGAGAACTTATAGCACATGTGCCACAGGTGGCACACAGAGCCATTTGTGCAGGCATGTGAGGTCCAGCCAAAGTTATCTGCACTGCGCATATGTGCACCTCCCAGCTGATTTTTGGCTCGTTTGAGGCAGTTTTTGGCCTCCTAGAGGCTTGAGGGAAGCCTCTTCAACCTCGGGAGGCTGAAAAACGGGCCTTCCGGAAATACCAGAAGTGCTCATTTTCAGCCTGCACTTCCACCAAAACGGGCCCATTTTTCGGCCTCCAAAGGCTACAGAGGCTTTCCTTGAGCCCCCGGGAGGGCAAAAACAGCCTCCCCCAGGCTCCAGGGGCCCTCCGGAGGCTGAAAATGAGCACTTCTAGGATTTCTGGAAGGCCTGTTTTTTGGCTTGCCAAGGATGCAGTGGCTTTCCTTGAGCCTCTGGGAGGCTTGAAAAAGGCCTCAAACGGGCCAAAAATCAGCTGGGAGGTGCATGCATGCACAGTGCAGGTAAGGGGGGGGTTGCATGTGCATGTGCAGGGGTTGCAGAGCGTATTGCATTGTGGGTGCCAGCACACTTTTGGCACACCAGAACAAAAAGGTTTGCCATCACTGCTCTATAGCATGATGCTCATCTCTGTTTCTTGGCCAAGGGAGCCAGCATTGTCCAAAGACAATTTCCATGGTCATGTGGCCAGCATGGATGGATCAAAGGTGCAGGGAACATTGTTATCTTCCCATCGAAGTGGTACCTATTTATCTACTTGCATTTTCATGCTTATGGGCAGGAGCTGGAGCAAGGAACGGGAGCTCACGCCGTAGCACAGCAGTCAGGTCTCGAATTTGGGACTGTCAGCTTTCTAGATGTTTAGCTCAGCACCTTTAACTGCTGAGCCATTGCTCTTATAGGAGTAGCTGTAAAGTCTAGGCGGTAGGTCCCAAGGAGAGACGAGACTCGTAGTAGTGAACAACAGCACTTTATTAAACAACCAGATACTGAGACAAAAATCCTAGCCATGCAGCTCTTTTTTTTTTTTAAGACAAATTTTATTAATTTTACAAAACAATACACAAACAATCAAGGCATAATAACATAAAAGATCTTTTCTAAGAAAACCAATAGACCATACAAAATAGTTTCAAATTGTAATATATATATTTACTTTATCTGTTCAACTTCATATCTTATCCCAACTTCTCCTTTTCATTCTATTATCCAAATTATATTTCTTGCTAATTAAAATTTTATTACCTTTCAAAAACAATACACAAACATACAAAACATAAAACATAAAACATAAAAAACATAAAACATCTTTTCTGAAAGCTGCTTGATCCTGGGTTAAAACTCTTCGCACAGACACAAATTCAAAAATCATATTTACTTTATATATTATTCCATATCTTATTACCATTTTCAATTTTCTGTGTAGCTTCTTCCCTCTTTTATCTTTCTTAATTTTATTTTATCTTATCTCAATTCAATTCATAATACTTATCATTCTTTGTCTGTTCTATTTCCAGCTATCCATTCATCTTTTCTCTTTAATGATACTTCTCCTGTACACTGATTGGAGTGACACCTTTGACTCTTTCCCCTAACTTAATAATACTTAATATAACACTTACCTTATATTGGGAGTCTGTTTAGTACATTCTAAAATTACACAATAAATTTTATGAGAAAAGCAAAAATACTACAATCACAAAATAAAAGCATATAAAACCACTATCAATACCATTAAAAAGCTAATCATATATATTGATACTCATTTATATCTTAGACATTTTACTCTAAATACACATATAAAAGCACAATCTTCTGTACCTTCCAGAGTCCCTTTTTCAATTAGATTTACCCATTGTCTCTAAATAAGTTTTGTTTCTTTAAATCTTGCTTCCCACCATTAAGGCTTCTCATGCCCTCCTTTCTCTCTTGTTTATTTTTCTCCTTGCCCTTTTTACCCCTTTGTCTCTCCTCCTCCCTTTTCTTCTTCTGCTTACCCCCTTTCTGTTGTTTTCTAACCTTGTATCCACCTTTCATCTCATTTTTCTCTTTTTTGATTGTTTTTTTCAAACCTTAAAATCCCCCTTTTCTTTTCCTTTTTCTCCTCCTCCCCAAAAAGAACCCATTGTTCATCAAAGATGGCTTCTTCTTCTTCTTTGTCCCAGTCGTCCTGCTGCATAGTCAATTTTTCATAAGTTCATACCGCCATTTCTAGAAATTGAAAAAGAGTGCCCAAAGTATCTTTTCCATCTTGTTCTTCTTTTTTATATTTTTGATATGCAATTTTTAGTTCATCCACAAGCAATGCCATCATGAAGAGAAACACTTTTTCCAAAACAACCACCCAAGTATTTTTAATCAAAAATAATTCCAAAAAGTTCCAAAGTCACCAAAGAATCCAAATAAACTATTTCTTTTAATACTTTTTTTCTTTCTTCTATTTCTCTTTCTGGGGTTACTGTTTAATCAAAGAGTTCCAATTAAGATATATCTTTCTTTAAAGTTCTAGGCAATCTCCTCCTTTTTCAAATTCTGCTCCAATTTTTTTTTTCCTCTCCCTTCCCACTTACAATAACGATTTTCCTTTAAATGTTCAGAAATCCATACCTCCAATACGGGTTTTCCAACTTCTTAAGTTGTTAAATCCAATGCCCAGGAATCCTTTATCCCTCGGCTTTAACTTTCAACTTGAGTTACCTTCAGTGCCCAAATAAATTTTCCAGATCCCCGTCTGCTATTTCTATGGGGTGGGAGAGTGAAGAAAAAAAAAAGTTTTCCCTTGACAGCTTTCTCCGCCACTTTCCAATCTTCTTAGGGATACAATGTATCTTTCAGGCAATTCAAGCAATTCAGTTTCCAGGGTATTTAAGAGTTGTTATTTTCCTGGCTCAGCCAGCACTTTCACTTCTGATTCTTCTTCTTCTTCCTCCAGCACAATCTTGTCCAGCTGCCGGCTTCTTTGTGGTGGCCATTACTGACTGCCGCTCCACCGCCTTGAGAAAAGGAGGTTGTGCCGGGTGAGGAGGGGGTCTGCGATACCCCCAAACCCCTTTCCGGATCCTCCCTATATTTGGCTGCCTCTATGGGGCAGCCTTATCCTCCAGACCCGTCAGGATCGGAGGCACCAAGACGGCTAGCGCAACAGGGATCGCGCAGGATCGCGAATCCCCGCCACAACCGAAGCCTGGCAAACCAGAAGCTTTTCCTGCGGCAGCTCTTTTTATAGAGCTGGCTGCGGCTAGGCAGCCTATGACAGACTTTTGAGCCTGCCGCGCTTGGTTTTACCCAATCGCGGCAGCCCATATGTGAACCAGTCAGGATTGCTAATATCATCCAATCACAGCCCGGCTATTCCGGACCAATGGGAATGCAGGCCTACAAGCCTGCTAGTATGGAACAGTAGCTAATCAACAGACTTCTGAAAGCAAACTAACCACCTACACTTTCAATAGGAAAGCAGCTGACATGTCCTGACAAAATAGATTATATCTTGTATGAAATCCATAAGTCAGTTGAAACAAAGCAAAAGGACTCATTCAACAAAATAACATTTTGAATAATAAAATTAGGTGGGGTAAAGAGACAAACTAAAACAATGCTTTAATTCTTACTATTCAATGATATGAAAGCAATCAAACTGTTATGCCAAGTTCAATTCTTTGCATTTGTTCTTCACAGCCGAACATTTCTAAAAGAAGGACTATTTGTCATTTGTCATCCGTACAAGGTGGAGACAGTGTGGGGTTAAAGAGCTGCCTGTTTACTATAGATAGTTATTGAGCTTTGAATCCTTTGGTTGGTTACAAATTGTGTGCCGTGTATACCTTTCACTTGGCTTTTCATTTCCTACTTATGACAAATGATGAGTAAGCCTACATTCCTCATATTATTTATACTTCGTGTAACAAACATGTCAAAGCATGTAGGAATAACAGTTGCCTCCTGCAAATGATTGACATCCTTTTTTAAAAAATCCAAAACTTGCACGCAACATACTCTACCTTGTTACATAGTAGTACATCCACTTAGGTGGGAACCATTTCAAGTTTTCTTTTCAAACCACAATTGTTGGTTTTGTTTTGTTTTTGAGAAAGGTGCAGCAGGTTTCAAAATTTATGATCCCTCAAGGGGCATTTTTCTGCGCTATTAAAAAAAAAATGTAGAAAAACAATGAAATAGTGGAGGCTTTCACATCAAATTCATAAGAGCCAGCTCTCAGTTTACTCCTGGGTGACTCTTGCTGCTTCTATTAATAGCAGTTGATGCCAACAGTAGTTCTTCAATGACATATAAGTATAAAAACACGGTGATCTCCAGAGGGCTAACAATCAGATGAAAAATCAAAATTGTGTACTCTGTCAAGGCTAAAAAACAAATTATCCCAGACGGTTTCTTTGATCTGCCTAGAGAAAGCTGGACTATATATGTGGAGGTCAAAGGATAATGCACATGTGCAAAGTAGGGACATCTGGATTTAGAAAAGCAACTTTCAAAAGCAACTTTGTGTATAAAAAGGAGAAAGAGTGATAGATGATATATACTAAACATTTAGAATTTAAACTTTTGCATATCAACAGACAGTGCAGCAGAGGTGGTATTCAGCAGGTTTTGAATAGTTCTGGAGAACCGGTAGCGGAAATTTTGAGTAATTTGGAGAACTGGCAAATCCAACCTCTGACTGGCCCTGCCCTCATCTATTCTCTGCCTCCCGAGTCCCAGCTGATTGGCTAGGTCTTCTTTGGTTGCCCTGCACAGGAGAATGGAGCTGGAAAGCAGGTTAGTGGGGTGGGGAAGGAATAGGGATTTTGCAGTATCCTTCCCCTGCCATGCCCACCAAGCCACACCCACCAAACCATGCCCACAGAACCAGTAGTAAACAGTTTTGAATCCCATCACTGTGAGTGCAATAAGTCCATCGGGTTGAGACAAGGATTGATCAGATGTTTCTTGTTATGAACTAATAAAACACTTAAATAAAGTTTATCAAAAGCTTTAGAAAATAGCAGGGTTCTAGCCCTGCACTTCTGATTGGCCGATAATAGCGATATCGGATTGGTCCGTTCAGGAGAATCTGGTTGGCTGTTAACGAGCCACTCTCATTGGTTAAGGGGGTTAACACTCCACGTCTCTTATTGGTTACTAGAGCAGCAGCTTGCCTATAAAAGGGCTGCTGTTGCTCTAGGGTTTTGCTCTGTTCAGAATGATTAATAAAAAGTTGAAGTTCACTGTTCACCGTCTTGTCTCCGTTCCTTGCGCCCATGTGCAGAACTTAACACTGGTAATGAGGATGGGCTATGGAGACGTCAGAGCTGACTGAATACGACAGAGCACTAAACAGAGCACGTGGCTGAAGGCGCATCAACGGCGGAAACCATGACCGGCGGCACCATACCACCCACTCCATTCGACCCGGCACAAGAAGACTGGGACTCATAGATGGACCGGTTCCAGATGTTTCTGGAGACCAACAACTTGAAGGATGCCACTACTGGAAAAAAACGAGCGGTATTCCTGACTCACTGCGGACCTGCCGTTTTTAAGATGGCGAAGGCACTGGCGAAACCAGCTGAGGTGAAATCCATGGACAGGGACGTCCCCGAGCCCCTCCTACGGGCCCACTATGCACCTACCATACCAACGCTTGTCCGAAGACATGAATTTTACCAGAGAGACCAGCAGAAAGGAGAAAGCATTGCAGATTTCATCGTGGATCTCCAGAACCTGGGAGGCCTCGGCGGGTTCGCTGACCTCAAAGAAGCTCTAAGAGACCGAATAGTTCTGGGACTAGATGCGCCACACGTGCAAAGTAAGCTGATGGCGAAAGGCGACATCAGCCTTGCAGATACCTTCACTGATGCTACTGCAGCAGAAGCAACCAGGAAGTCGGCTGCCCAAATGCGCCGCACCAATGCCTCGTTTCGCCAACTCGCCAGCGAAACTTAACCTCGCCTTGAGGGACATGCAACAGCAACCCACCACGAGGATCTCGAATCGTCATCAGAAAGTGATGAGGAAGAAGTCAATTGGCTCGGGTCTGAACAAGACCAACGCCACCAGCGTAACCAGAGACTGCAGTATCAATGCACAGGTTGTGGGGCAAACCACCCATGATCAGACTGCAAATTCCTCGACGCTCTCTGCCATATTTGTGGGAAGAGAGGCCACACCGGAAAGGTCTGTAGAAGCAAGCAAGAATCCAGCCCACTTCAGAGGGGGACCAACAACCGCCAACCTTCAGGAAGTCATCCTGTGAATCGGGAACATTCGAACCACCAATGGAACAACCACTCCTACAGAAATAAACCACTAGCCCATTCAACGAAACGAGAAGAGGCACACCAAACCATCACGATTGGTCACGCATTATCATTAGATGCAAAGAAGATCCGAGTGAAGGTCGCCATCAAAAACCAGCCCTGCACGATGGAAGTCGATTCAGGATCATCCCTCTCGATGGTTTCCTGGAAGACCCTTAAACAATTAATCCCTGCCGTCCGGTGGCAAGACCTCAGAATCCAAAGAATCATTCTCAAGGACTATCAAGGAAACCGAATTCCAGCCGTTGGATCCAGCCTAGTCCATGTCTCATTAAAAAATCATACTGCATCTTTACCATTGACCGTCGTCGACCTTGATCGGCCTGGCTTGTTCGGCCTTCAATGGTTTGCTCCACTTGGGATTGAGGTAGCTGGTATTCACCAAATCAGCAGCGACGACTGGGAGGAGGCCCTCGTCCAGAACTTCCAGGACGTCTTTGCAGACAAACTAGGCGAGTACAAGGGGACCCCAATATCATTTAACCTTAACCCTGAAGTAGCCCCCATCCTCCTTAAGCCTCATTGAGTCACTTTTGCCCTTAAACCAAAAATTGATGAGCAGCTTGATAAATTAATAGCCCAGGGTGTTTTAGAACCAACCGACCATGCTCCTTGGGAAACCCCAATCATAACACCCATCAAACGGATGGATCGTTAAGGACTTGTGGGGACTATCGTGCCACCCTGAATCACGCCCTTCAACAGAACGCTTACTCGGTGCCGGTGCTACAATACCTCCTCCATTCCCTGGGGGGCGGAAAAGTCTTTGCTAAATTGGATTTAGCACAGGCGTACCAACAACTGCCTGTAGATAAAAAAAACAGCAGAGGCATAAATGATCGTTACGCACCGAGGCGCTTTTAAGTGCAACCAACTCCAATTCGAAGTTAGCGTGGCCCCAGGGATCTTTCAGAGCTTGATGGAGAGACTATTACAGGGAATAAAAGGGGTCGTACCATACTTTGATGACGTTTTAATTGCTGCCCCGAATAGAGAAATACTAAAGGAGCGTCTTAGTCTGGTTCTCCAGAAATTTAAAGACTCTGGCCTAAAAGTTAAAAAAAAATAAATGTCAACTGTGTACAGATAAAGTAGAATTTCTGGGGTACTTAATTGATAAACAAGGCATTCACCCCACCAGTAGCAAGTTAAGAGCAATCCAGAATGCCCAAAGACCCAGAAATAAGACTGATCTCCAAGCTTTCCTGGGGCTTATTAATTTTTACAACATCTTCCTGCCCCACAAAGCGATCGTAGCCGAGCCCCTACATCGGCTTCTCAACAAAAAGCAACCTGGGTTTGGGGGCACCGAGAGGAGCACGCATTCCGACAAGTGAAAAACTTACTAACCTCAGATGCTGTTTTCATGCAGTATAACGAGACTTTGCCTTTTACAATCACATGTGATGCGTCACCATTTGGAGTAGGAGCCATTTTGAGCCATGTGTTACCAAACAGTAGTGAAGCCCCATTGCCTATTTTTCAAGGACTCTATCAAAGGCTGAACGTAACCATAGTCGAATTGATAAAGAGGCTCTTGCTGTTGTATCTGCTCTTAAACGGTTTCATGAATATGTTTATGGACAAGTTTTTGCTATTATTACCGACCACAAACCTTTGCTGGGGATTATAGCGGGAGACAAGCCAACCCCCTATATATTATCACCTAGAATGACTCACTGGTTGGAGTTTTTGGCTGTGTACAATTATAAGCTGCAACACCGCCCGGGGAAAGCCATTCCCCATGCTGACGCATTGAGCCATGCACCACTTCCGGAAACCATCGACGACCCAGCTCCAACCCTTACAACGCTCCAGATTGAAACGCTACATTCACTGCCGCTAACAGCTAGAGATATTGCGATCGAAACAAAACGCGATCCTATCTTAAAGCGAGTTCTTAGCTGGGTCGAACGAGGATGGCCAGTAGATCAAACCCCTGATGTCTTCATCACCTTCAAGAATCAGCAAACAGAATTTTTTTCGCAAAAAGGCTGCATCCTATGGGGGGATAGAGTCGTCATCCCAGAGTGGTTACAACGAGTGGTATTAAAGACACTGCATGAGGGCCACCCCGGCATCGTGCGTATGAAAGCGCTCGCACGAAGCTACGTGTGGTGGCCGGGCATCGACAAACAGATCGAAGCCTGGGTAAAGACTTGTTATAAGTGCCAGGAAGTTAGCAATGCCCCACCAAAAGCAACTCCGACAGAATGGGAAACACCTCGGGGACTGTGGTCCCACATCCATATTGACTTTGTGGGACCTACTAAGGGACATACGTTCCTGTTAACAGTGGATGCCTATTCAAACTGGCTCGAGATCCACGAAATGAAGAGTACCACAACCGAGTCTGTCATCCAGAAGTTGAACAGATTATTTGCGATGCATGGACTGCCAGACGTTCTGGTATCCGACAACGGACCCCAGTTTACCGCGCTCCCTTTTGAACTCCCTTAGTGGACCGTGGTATTCGCCATGCGCTAACTTCACCAGTGCACCCTGCGGCTAATGGAAGAGCCGAACGCATGGTACAGTTTGTTAAAAAAAAACCTCTACAAAATGGACTATGGGGACATTGAAGATAAGATAAATAGAATACTACTTCTCCAACACATCACTTTGCATAGTGTCACCAACAAGACTCCAGCGGAACTATTGATGGGATGCAAACTCGCTCCCACCTCGACCGGCTTCACCCGTCTTATGAGCCAGAGAAACCCTGTGGATCTAATGGAAAATGCTGCGAGTTCAAGATAGGCGACTTAGTTTTTGCCAGAATCCTTTCTGGCAAACCGTTGTGGATCGAGGCCACTGTTATTCAAGCCACTGGACCCAGATCATACTGGGTGAAAACCTGCGATGGAAAAATATGGAAACGCCATATAGATCAGCTTCGCTCGAGGCTACAACCTGGTTTCCACAACTCCGGTAACTCCCAAACTGAGGGGGGAGGGGATGTCGAAGAAACCGATTTCGAGATGGCGGAAAGCAGGAACGAAAGAAGTCAACAATTGGGCGTAACTAATGAAGAAGGATCAAGGAAGGGCGTGGCCTCGCCACAGAGGAACACTTCAATAGAGGCAAGCCCGCAAGGGCCAGAGGACAACAACGAGAACATTAGCGGCACCGAGTCTTCCAACAAGGAACCGCTGGCACCTGACTTGCCCAAAAACACCCCACCAAAACAGGCTTATGGACAAGAACCGGGTGGGACAGCGTAAATCCAATAGACAGTCAAAGCAACATTCCTACCTCAGAGATTACGTCACCGCATCCCCCCAAATGGAACCCAGGGGGAAGGGGTGTTATGAACTGATAAAACACTTAAATAAAGTTTATCAAAAGCTTTAGAAAATAGCAGGGTTCTAGCCCTGCACTTTTGATTGGCCAATAATAGCGATATCAGATTGATCCGTTCAGGAGAATCTGATTCGCTGTTAATGAGCCACTCTCATTGGTTAAGAAGGTTAACACTGCACGTCTCTTATTGGTTACTAGAGCAGCAGCTTGCCTATAAAAGGGCTGCTGCTGCCCTAGGTTTTTGCTCTGTTCAGAATGATTAATAAAGAGTTGAAGTTCACTGTTCACCGTCTCATCTCCGTTCCTTGCGCCCATGCGCAGAACTTAACATTTCTGAAATGTAAGTTTAATTAAAACTTGCTTAACGGAATAACAGAGATGGAAGCAGGGATGGGATGCTACCAGTTCCGCTCGGCTCTATAGAACTGATAGCTCTGAAGAGCAGCAGACAACGAACCAGTTCTGTGTCTGCTTCTGTTTGGCCCACCCGCCTGCCCGGGCTCTTATCTGTCCTTTGTTTCCTGATTTTTCAACATTAGCTGCTTTGCACGGCACAGCTGTGGTTGAAAAAGCATGAAAAAAGGGGCTTTTCCAACACTGCACACCTGCACGCAGAGCTTTTCAGCTGTCCAGGCGGCGCAGCTTCAGGCTCATTTACAAGCTTGCGCCACTCATGTCGCAAGCATGTGCCCGCAAAACATAATCACCAAACCGGTAATAACACCGTTTGAATCCCACCCCTAGTTGGAAGGGACCTCAGCGGTCTTCTAGTCCAACCCTTACTGAGGCAGAAAATCCTATATCATCTCAGACAAAAAGATTGGTTGTCAAATCTTTTCTTAAAAACTTCCAGTGATGGAGCACCCATAACTTCTGAAGGCAAGCCCTTCCATTGCTTTTTTATCCACTTTCAGATGCTTGATACAGTTAATATTAATTACTCCCAATATATTTTAATTTTTCTGCTTCTAATACATTTACAGTTCGGATTTTGCAACAACCTTTGGAGATGATCTGAAGAAAGCTCTCAAGATTATTGAAGCAACATTTTCAAGGTGGCAAAGTATATCTCCTAAACTATCGCAAGGGCCGTTCTTTTCCATTATATTCTCTTTGGTTGTGACCCATAAGAAAATGATAGATGCCAACATTGAGAAATGGAAAGTAAACTGTCAATCATGTTTTAGCCTCCAGTCCCCTAATCATCTTGATTGCTCTTCTCTGCACTCTTTCCAGAATCTCAACATCTTTTTTTATGGTCACCACAATATAAAAAAGATGTTGAGACTCTGGAAAGAATGCAGAGAAGAGCAATCAAGATGATTAGGGAACTGGAGGCTAAAACATATGATGAACGGTAGCAGGAATTGGGTTTGTCTAGTTTAATGAAAATGACTAGGAGAGACATGATAGCAGTCTTCCAATATTTGATGGGCTGCTACAGACAGGAGGGGGTCAAGCTATTCTCCAAAGCACTTGAAGGCCAGACAAGGAATAATGGATGGAAAGTGATCAAGGAGAGATTCAACCTAGAAATAAGGATAAATTTTCTGACAGCGAGAACAATCAACCAATGGAAAAGAAGTTGCCTTCTGAAGTTGTGGCAGCTTCATCACTGGAAGCTTTCAAAAAGAGACTGGACTGCCATTTGTCAGAAATGGTGTAGGTCTCCTGTTTGGGTGGGGGGTTGGACTAGATGACCTCCAAGGTCCTTTCCAACACTGTTAATCTATTAAACCTTTTACTGTCCCCAAAACAGCCTGCTATACCCTTAACTCAGCACCTAGGATGAAAAGTCAAGTAGTCAAGGCTTATCTAAATAATATCAGAGTAGGACTCTTTCAAATATCTGGAAGGTTGCTGATCTAGAAGGCAGTTATCACAACAGAGAAGACCCATTTCCTGGCCTCCATCAATAAGACCCAAAGTGTGCCAATGTCTGGACAGATATTACAGAAGACAGATAGTCCTTCAAACAGCTAGGCTCTCTGCCTTGAAGGGCTTTATGGGCGATAATGACATATTACACTGTAACTGG